>OZ023150.1:16989225-17054704 GCA_963675895.2 Styela plicata | reverse complement strand
GAATACCAGCGATGAATCTAACCATCGAGCCACAAATTCGTCGACTGATTTTGGGATTTAAACAGGTACATACCTTTCCAACATAAATTGCGAGTAACAATAGTATAATAAAAACTCGACGAAACCGAGGCCCGAACTCAAGACATCTTGAATGCCGGCGATGAATCTATCGATTGAGTCACAAATTCTTCGATTGATTTTGGGATTTAAACAGGTATATACCTTTCCAATATAAATTGTGAGTAATTATAGAATAATGAAAACTCGACGGAACCGAGTCTTGAATTCAAGACATCTTGAATGCCGGCGATGAATCTACCGATTGAGCCACAAATTCTTCGACTGATTTCGGGATTTAAACAGGTATATATACCTTTCCAACAAAATTTGCGAGTAATAATAGTATAATGAAAACTCGACGGAACCTAGGCACGAACTCAAGACATCTTGAAAACCAGCGTTGAATCTATCCATTGAGCCACAAATTCCTCGACTGATTTTGGGATTTAAACAGGTATATACCTTTCCAATATAAATTGCGAGTAATTATATAATAATGAAAACTCGACGGAACCGAGTCTTGATTTCAAGACATCTTGAATGCCGGCGATGAATCTACCGATTGAGCCACAAATTCTTCGACTGATTTCGGGATTTAAACAGGTATATACCTTTCCAACATAAATTGCGAGTAATAATAGTATAATGAAAACTCGACGAAACCTAGGCACGAACTCAAGACATCTTGAATACCAGCGATGAATCTATCCATTGAGCCACAAATTTCTCGACTGATTTTGGGATTTAAACAGGTACATACCTTTCCAACATAAATTGCGAGTAATAATAGTATAATAAAAACTCGACGGAACCGAGGCCCGAACTCAAGACATCTTGAATGCCGGCGATGAATCTATCGATTGAGTCACAAATTTTTCGATTGATTTTGGGATTTAAACAGGTATATAACTTTCCAACATAAATTGCGAGTAATAATAGTATAATGAAAACTCGACGGAACCGAGGCACGAACTCAAGACATCTTGAATACCAGCGATGAATCTATCCATTGAGCCACAAATTCCTCGACTGATTGCGGGATTTAAACAGGTATATTATACCTTTCCAACATAATTTGCGAGTAATATTAGAATAATAAAAACTTGACGGAACCGAGGCACGAACTCAAGACATCTTGAACACCAGCGATGAATCTATCCATTGAGCCACAAATTCCTCGACTGATTGCGGGATTTAAACAGGTATATACCTTTCCAACATAAATTGCGAGTAATAAAAGAATAATGAATTCGACGGAACCGAGTCTTGAAGTCAAGACATCTTAAATACCAGCGATGGATCTATCCATTGAGCCACAAACTCCTCAACTGATTTTGGGATTTAAACAGGTATATACCCTTCCAACATAATTTGCGAGTAATAATAGAATAATGAAAACTCGACGGAACCGAGTCTTGAAGTCAAGACATCTTAAATACCAGCGATGGATCTATCCATTGAGCCACAAACTCCTCGACTGATTTTGGGATTTAAACAGGTATATACCTTTCCAACATAATTTGCGAGTAATAACAGTATAATGAAAACTCGACGGAACCAAGGCACGAACTCAAGACATCTTGAATACCAGCGATTAATCTATCCATTGAGCCACAAATTCTTCAAATAATTTTGGGATTTAAACAGGTATATACCTTTCCAATATAATTTGCGAGTAATAATAGTATAATGAAAACTCGACGGAACCGAGGCACGAACTCAAGACATCTCGAATACCAGCGATGAATCTATCCATTGAGCCACAAATTCCACGAATGATTTCGGGATTTAAACAGGTATATACCTTTCCAACATAATTTGCGAGTAATAATAGTATAATGAAAACTCGACGGAACCGAGGCACGAACTCAAGACATCTGAAATACCAGCGATGAATCTATCCATTGAGCCACAAATTCCTCGACTGATTTTGGGATTTAAACAGGTATATACCTTTCCAACATAAATTGCGAGTAATAATAGTATAATGAAAACTCGACGGAACCGAGGCACGAACTCAAGACATTTGAAATACCAGCGATGAATCTATCCATTGAGCCACAAATTCTTCGATTAATTTTGGGATTTAAACAGGTATATACCTTTCCAATATAACTTGCGAGTAAAGCACGAACTCAAGACATCTTGAATACCAGCGATGAATCTATCCATTGAGCCACAAATTCCTTGACTGATTTTTGGATTTAAACAGGTATATATACCTTTCAAACATAAATTGCGAGTAATAATAGAATAATGAAAACTCGACGGAACCGAGTCTTGAAATCAAGACATCTTAAATACCAGCGATTAATCTATCCATTGAGCCACAAATTCTTCGAATAATTTTGGGATTTAAACAGGTATATACCTTTCCAATATAATTTGCGAGTAATAATAGTATAATGAAAACTCGACGGAACCGAGTCTTGAACTCATGACATCTTGAATACCAGCGATGGATCTATCCATTGAGCCACAAATTCCTGGACTGATTTTGGGATTTAAACAGGTATATACCTTTCCAACATAATTTGCGAGTAATAATAGTATAATAAAAACTCGACGGAACCGAGGCACGAACTCAAGACATCTTGAATACCAGCGATGAATCTATCCATTGAGCCACAAATTCCTCGACTGATTTCGGGATTTAAACAGGTATATACCTTTCCAACATAAATTGCGAGTAATAATAGTATAATGAAAACTCGACGGAACCGAGGAACGAACTCAAGATAACTTGAATACCAGCGATGAATCTATCCATTGAGCCACAAATTCCTGGACTGATTTTGGGATTTAAACAGGTACATACCTTTCCAACATAAATTGCGAGTAATAATAGTATAATAAAAACTCGACGGAACCGAGGCCCGAACTCAAGACATCTTGAATGCCGGCGATGAATCTATCGATTGAGTCACAAATTCTTCGATTGATTTTGGGATTTAAACAGGTATATACCTTTCCAATATAAATTGCGAGTAATTATAGAATAATGAAAACTCGACGGAACCGAGTCTTGAATTCAAGACATCTTGAATGCCGGCGATGAATCTACCGATTGAGCCACAAATTCTTCGACTGATTTCGGGATTTAAACAGGTATATACCTTTCCAACATAAATTGCGAGTAATAATAGTATAATGAAAACTCGACGGAACCTAGGCACGAACTCAAGACATCTTGAATACCAGCGATGAATCTATCCATTGAGCCACAAATTCCTCGACTGATTTTGGGATTTAAACAGGTACATACTTTTCCAACATAAATTGCGAGTAATAATAGTATAATAAAAACTCGACGGAACCGAGGCCCGAACTCAAGACATCTTGAATGCCGGCGATGAATCTATCGATTGAGTCACAAATTCTTCGATTGATTTAGGGATTTAAACAGGTATATACCTTTCCAACATAAATTGCAGGTAATAATAGAATAATGAAGACTCGAGCGAGCCGAGTCTTGAACTCATGACATCTTGAATACCAGCGATGGATCTATCCATTGAGCCACAAATTCCTCGACTGATTTTGGGATTTAAACAGGTATATACCATTCCAACATAAATTGCGAGTAATAATAGAATAATGAAAACTCGAAGGAACCGAGTCTTGAAGTCAAGACATCTTAAATACCAGCGATGAATCTATCCATTGAGCCACAAACTCCTGGAATGATTTTGGGATTTAAACAGGTATATACCTTTCCAACATAATTTGCGAGTAATAATAGTATAATAAAAACTCGACGGAACCGAGGCACGAACTCAAGACATCTTGAATACCAGCGATGAATCTATCCATTGAGCCACAAATTCCTCGACTGACTTCAGGATTTAAACAGGTATATACCTTTCCAACATAAATTGCGAGTAATAATAGAATATTGAAAACTCGACGGATCCGAGTCTTGAAGTCAAGACATCTTAAATACCAGCGATGGATCTATCCATTGAGCCACAAACTCTTCGACTGATTTTTGGATTTAAACAGGTATATACCTTTCCAACATAATTTGTGAGTAATAATAGTATAATGAAAACTCGACGGAACCGAGGCACGAACTCAAGACATCTTGAATACCAGCGATGAATCTATCCATTGAGCCACAAACTCCTCGACTGATTTTGGGATTTAAACAGGTATATACCTTTCTAACATAATTTGCGAATAATAATAGTATAATGAAAACTCGACGGAACCGAGGCACGAACTCAAGACATCTTGAATACCAGCGATGAATCTATCGATTGAGCCACAAACTCCTCGACTGATTTTGGGATTTAAACAGGTATATACCTTTCCAACATAATTTGCGAGTAACAATTGTATAATGAAAACTCAACGGAACCGAGGCACGAACTCAAGACATCTTGAATACCAGCGATGAATCTATCCATTGAGCCACAAATTCCTCGACTGATTTCGGGATTTAAACAGGTATATACCTTTTGAACATAAATTGCGACTAATAATAGAATAATGAAAACTCGACGGAACCGAGTCTTGAAGTCAAGACATCTTAAATACCAGCGATGGATCTATCCATTGAGCCACAAACTCCTCAACTGATTTTGGGATTTAAACAGGTATATACCCTTCCAACATAATTTGCGAGTAATAATAGAATAATGAAAACTCGACGGAACCGAGTCTTGAAGTCAAGACATCTTAAATACCAGCGATGGATCTATCCATTGAGCCACAAACTCCTCGACTGATTTTGGGATTTAAACAGGTATATACCTTTCCAACATAATTTGCGAGTAATAACAGTATAATGAAAACTCGACGGAACCAAGGCACGAACTCAAGACATCTTGAATACCAGCGATTAATCTATCCATTGAGCCACAAATTCTTCGAATAATTTTGGGATTTAAACAGGTATATACCTTTCCAATATAATTTGCGAGTAATAATAGTATAATGAATACTCGACGGAACCGAGGCACGAACTCAAGACATCTCGAATACCAGCGATGAATCTATCCATTGAGCCACAAATTCCTCGAATGATTTCGGGATTTAAACAGGTATATACCTTTCCAACATAATTTGCGAGTAATAATAGTATAATGAAAACTCGACGGAACCGAGGCACGAACTCAAGACATCTGAAATACCAGCGATGAATCTATCCATTGAGCCACAAATTCCTCGACTGATTTTGGGATTTAAACAGGTATATACCTTTCCAACATAATTTGCGAGTAATAACAGTATAATGAAAACTCGACGGAACCAAGGCACGAACTCAAGACATCTTGAATACCAGCGATTAATCTATCCATTGAGCCACAAATTCTTCGAATAATTTTGGGATTTAAACAGGTATATACCTTTCCAATATAATTTGCGAGTAATAATAGTATAATGAATACTCGACGGAACCGAGGCACGAACTCAAGACATCTCGAATACCAGCGATGAATCTATCCATTGAGCCACAAATTCCTCGAATGATTTCGGGATTTAAACAGGTATATACCTTTCCAACATAATTTGCGAGTAATAATAGTATAATGAAAACTCGACGGAACCGAGGCACGAACTCAAGACATCTGAAATACCAGCGATGAATCTATCCATTGAGCCACAAATTCCTCGACTGATTTTGGGATTTAAACAGGTATATACCTTTCCAACATAAATTGCGAGTAATAATAGTATAATGAAAACTCGACGGAACCGAGGCACGAACTCAAGACATCTGAAATACCAGCGATGAATCTATCCATTGAGCCACAAATTCTTCGATTAATTTTGGGATTTAAACAGGTATATACCTTTCCAATATAACTTGCGAGTAAAGCACGAACTCAAGACATCTTGAATACCAGCGATGAATCTATCCATTGAGCCACAAATTCCTTGACTGATTTTTGGATTTAAACAGGTATATATACCTTTCCAACATAAATTGCGAGTAATAATAGAATAATGAAAACTCGACGGAACCGAGTCTTGAAATCAAGACATCTTAAATACCAGCGATTAATCTATCCATTGAGTCACAAATTCTTCGAATAATTTTGGGATTTAAACAGGTATATACCTTTCCAATATAATTTGCGAGTAATAATAGTATAATGAAAACTCGACGGAACCGAGGCACGAACTCAAGACATATTGAATACCAGCGATGAATCTATCCATTGAGCCACAAATTCTTCGATTAATTTTGGTATTTAAACAGGTATATACCTTTCCAATATAAATTGCGAGTAATAATAGAATAATGAAAACTCGACGGAACCGAGTCTTGAACTCATGACATCTTGAATACCAGCGATGGATCTATCCATTGAGCCACAAATTCCTCGACTGATTTTGGGATTTAAACAGGTATATACCTTTCCAACATAATTTGCGAGTAATAATAGTATAATAAAAACTCGACGGAACCGAGGCACGAACTCAAGACATCTTGAATACCAGCGATGAATCTATCCATTGAGCACCAAATTCTTCGACTGATTTCGGGATTTAAACAGGTATATACCTTTCCAACATAAATTGCGAGTAATAATAGTATAATGAAAACTCGACGGAACCGAGGAACGAACTCAAGATAACTTGAATACCAGCGATGAATCTATCCATTGAGCCACAAATTCCTGGACTGATTTTGGGATCTAAACAGGTACATACCTTTCCAACATAAATTGCGAATAATAATAGTATAATTAAAACTCGACGGAACCGAGGCCCGAACTCAAGACATCTTGAATGCCGGCGATGAATCTATCGATTGAGTCACAAATTCTTCGATTGATTTTGGGATTTAAACAGGTATATACCTTTCCAATATAAATTGCGAGTAATTATAGAATAATGAAAACTCGACGGAACCGAGTCTTGAATTCAAGACATCTTGAATGCCGGCGATGAATCTACCGATTGAGCCACAAATTCTTCGACTGATTTCGGGATTTAAACAGGTATATACCTTTCCAACATTAATTGCGAGTAATAATAGTATAATGAAAACTCGACGGAACCTAGGCACGAACTCAAGACATCTTGAATACCAGCGATGAATCTATCCATTGAGCCACAAATTCCTCGACTGATTTTGGGATTTAAACAGGTACATACCTTTCCAACATAAATTGCGAGTAATAATAGTATAATAAAAACTCGACGGAACCGAGGCCCGAACTCAAGACATCTTGAATGCCGGCGATGAATCTATCGATTGAGTCACAAATTCTTCGATTGATTTAGGGATTTAAACAGGTATATACCTTTCCAACATAAATTGCAGGTAATAATAGAATAATGAAGACTCGAGCGAGCCGAGTCTTGAACTCATGACATCTTGAATACCAGCGATGGATCTATCCATTGAGCCACAAATTCCTCGACTGATTTTGGGATTTAAACAGGTATATACCATTCCAACATAAATTGCGAGTAATAATAGAATAATGAAAACTCGAAGGAACCGAGTCTTGAAGTCAAGAAATCTTAAATACCAGCGATGAATCTATCCATTGAGCCACAAACTCCTTGACTGATTTTGGGATTTAAACAGGTATATACCTTTCCAACATAATTTGCGAGTAATAATAGTATAATAAAAACTCGACGGAACCGAGGCACGAACTCAAGACATCTTGAATACCAGCGATGAATCTATCCATTGAGCCACAAATTCCTCGACTGACTTCAGGATTTAAACAGGTATATACCTTTCCAACATAAATTGCGAGTAATAATAGAATATTGAAAACTCGACGGATCCGAGTCTTGAAGTCAAGACATCTTAAATACCAGCGATGGATCTATCCATTGAGCCACAAACTCTTCGACTGATTTTTGGATTTAAACAGGTATATACCTTTCCAACATAATTTGTGAGTAATAATAGTATAATGAAAACTCGACGGAACCGAGGCACGAACTCAAGACATCTTGAATACCAGCGATGAATCTATCCATTGAGCCACAAACTCCTCGACTGATTTTGGGATTTAAACAGGTATATACCTTTCTAACATAATTTGCGAATAATAATAGTATAATGAAAACTCGACGGAACCGAGGCACGAACTCAAGACATCTTGAATACCAGCGATGAATCTATCGATTGAGCCACAAACTCCTCGACTGATTTTGGGATTTAAACAGGTATATACCTTTCCAACATAATTTGCGAGTAACAATTGTATAATGAAAACTCAACGGAACCGAGGCACGAACTCAAGACATCTTGAATACCAGCGATGAATCTATCCATTGAGCCACAAATTCCTCGACTGATTTCGGGATTTAAACAGGTATATACCTTTTGAACATAAATTGCGACTAATAATAGAATAATGAAAACTCGACGGAACCGAGTCTTGAAGTCAAGACATCTTAAATACCAGCGATGGATCTATCCATTGAGCCACAAACTCCTCGTCTGATTTTGGGATTTAAACAGTTTATATACCTTTCCAACATAATTTGCGAGTAAAAATAGTATAATGAAAACTCGACGGAACCAAGGTACGAACTCAAGACATCTTGAATACCAGCGATTAATCTATCCATTGAGGCACAAATTCTTCAAATAATTTTCGGATTTAAACAGGTATATACCTTTCCAATATAATTTGCGAATAATAATAGTATAATGAAAACTCGACGGAACCGAGGCACGAACTCAAGACATCTCGAATACCAGCGATGAATCTATCCATTGAGCCACAAAATCATCGACTGATTTTGGGATTTAAACAGGTATATACCTTTCCAACATAATTTGCGAGTAATAATAGAATAATGAAAAGTCGACGGAACCGAGTCTTGAAGTCAAGACATCTTAAATACCAGCGATGGAATCTATCCATTGAGCCACAAACTTCTCGACTGAATTTGGGATTTAAACAGGTATATACCTTTCCAACATCATTTGCGAGTAATAATAGTATAAAGAAAATTCGACGGAACCGAGGCACGAACTCAACACATCTTGAATACCAGCGATGAATCTATCGATTGAGCCACAAAATCTTCGCTTGATTTTGGGATTTAAACAGGTATATACCTTTCCAACATAAATTGCGAGTAATAATAGAATAATGAAAACTCGACGGAACCGAGTCTTGAAGTCAAGACATCTTGAATACCAGCGATGGATCTATCCATTGAGCCACAAATTCCTCGTCTGATTTTTGGATTTAAACAGGTATATACCTTTCCCACATAAATTGCGAGTAATATTAGAATAATGAAAACTCGACGGAACCGAGTTTTGAAGTCAAGACATCTTAAATACCAGTGATGGATCTATCCATTGAGCCACAAACTCCTCGACTGATTTTGGGATTTAAACAGGTATATACCTTTCCAACATAATTTGCGTGTAATAATAGTATAATGAAAACTCGACGGAGCCGAGGCACGAACTCAAGACATATTGAATACCAGCGATGAATCTATCCATTGAGCCTCAAATTCTTCGATTAATTTTGGGATTTAAACAGGTATATACCTTTCCAATATAAATTGCGAGTAACAATAGAATAATGAAAACTCGACGGAACCGAGTCTTGAACTCATGACATCTAGATTACCAGCGATGGATCTATCCATTGAGCCACAAATTCCTCGACTGATTTTGGGATTTAAACAGGTATATACCTTTCCAACATAATTTGCGAGTAATATTAGTATAATAAAAACTCGACGGAACCGAGGCACGAACTCAAGACATCTTGAATACCAGCGATGAATCTATCCATTGAGCCACAAATTCCTCGACCGATTTCGGGATTTAAACAGGTATATACCTTTCCAACATAAATTGCGAGTAATAATAGAATAATGAAAACTCGACGGAACCGAGTTTTGAACTCAAGACATCTTAAATACCAGCGATGGATCTTTCCATTGAGCCACAAACTCCTCGACTGATTTTGGGATTTAAACAGATATATACCTTTCCAACATAATTTGCGAGTAATAACAGTATAATGAAAACTCGACGGAACCGAGGCACGAACTCAAGACATCTGAAATACCAGCGATGAATCTATCCATTGAGCCACAAATTCCTCGACTGATTTTGGGATTTAAACAGGTATATACCTTTCCAACATAAATTGCGAGTAATAATAGTATAATGAAAACTCGACTGAACCAAGGCACGAACTCAAGACATCTTGAATACCAGCGATTAATCTATCCATTGAGCCACAAATTTTTCGAATAATTTTGGGATTTAAACAGGTATATACCTCTCCAATATAATTTGCGTGTAATAATAGTATAATGAAAACTCGACGGAACCGAGGCACGAACTCAAGACATCTGAAATACCAGCGATGAATCTATCCATTGAGCCACAAATTCCTCGACTGATTTTGGGATTTAAACAGGTATATACCTTTCCAACATAAATTGCGAGTAATAATAGTATAATGAAAACTCGACGGAACCGAGGCACGAACTCAAGACATCTGAAATACCAGCGATGAATCTATCCATTGAGCCACAAACTCCTCGACTGATTTGCGGGATTTAAACAGGTATGTACCTTTCCAACATAAATTGCGAGTAATAATAGAATAATGAAAACTCGACGGAACCCAGTCTTGAAGTCAAAACATCTTAAATACCAGCGATGGATCTATCCATTGAGCCACAAACTCCTCGACTGATTTTGGGATTTAAACAGGTATATACCTTTCCAACATAATTTGCGAGTAATAATAGAATAATGAAAACTCGACGTAACCGAGTCTTGAAGTCAAGACCTCTTAAATACCAGCGATGGGATCTATCCATTGAGCCACAAACTCCTCGACTGATTTTGAGATTTAAACAGGTATATACCTTTCCAACATAATTTGCGAGTAACAATAGTATAATGAAAACTCGACGGAACCGAGGCACGAACTCAAGACATCTTGAATACCGGCGATGAATCTATCCATTGAGCCACAAATCCCTCGAATGATTTTGGGATTTAAACAGGTATATACCTTTCCAACATAACTTGTGAGTAATAATAGAATAATGAAAACTCGACGAAACCGAGTCTTGAAGTCAAGACATCTTAAATACCAGCGATGGATCTATCCATTGAGCCACAAACTCCTCGACTGATTTTGGGATTTAAACAGGTATATACCTTTCTAACATAATTTGCGAATAATAATAGTATAATGAAAACTCGACGGAACCGAGGCACGAACTCAAGACATCTTGAATACCAGCGATGAATCTATCGATTGAGCCACAAACTCCTCGACTGATTTTGGGATTTAAACAGGTATATACCTTTCCAACATAATTTGCGAGTAACAATTGTATAATGAAAACTCAACGGAACCGAGGCACGAACTCAAGACATCTTGAATACCAGCGATGAATCTATCCATTGAGCCACAAATTCCTCGACTGATTTCGGGATTTAAACAGGTATATACCTTTTGAACATAAATTGCGACTAATAATAGAATAATGAAAACTCGACGGAACCGAGTCTTGAAGTCAAGACATCTTAAATACCAGCGATGGATCTATCCATTGAGCCACAAACTCCTCGTCTGATTTTGGGATTTTAAACAGTTATATACCTTTCCAACATAATTTGCGAGTAAAAATAGTATAATGAAAACTCGACGGAACCAAGGTACGAACTCAAGACATCTTGAATACCAGCGATTAATCTATCCATTGAGGCACAAATTCTTCAAATAATTTTCGGATTTAAACAGGTATATACCTTTCCAATATAATTTGCGAATAATAATAGTATAATGAAAACTCGACGGAACCGAGGCACGAACTCAAGACATCTCGAATACCAGCGATGAATCTATCCATTGAGCCACAAAATCATCGACTGATTTCGGGATTTAAACAGGTATATACCTTTCCAACATAAATTTGCGAGTAATAATAGAATAATGAAAAGTCGACGGAACCGAGTCTTGAAGTCAAGACATCTTAAATACCAGCGATGGATCTATCCATTGAGCCACAAACTTCTCGACTGAATTTGGGATTTAAACAGGTATATACCTTTACAACATCATTTGCGAGTAATAATAGTATAATAAAAAAATTCGACGGAACCGAGGCACGAACTCAACACACATCTTGAATACCAGCGATGAATCTATCGATTGAGCCACAAAATCTTCGCTTGATTTTGGGATTTAAACAGGTATATACCTTTCCAACATAAATTGCGAGTAATAATAGAATAATGAAAACTCGACGGAACCGAGTCTTGAAGTCAAGACATCTTGAATACCAGCGATGGATCTATCCATTGAGCCACAAATTCCTCGTCTGATTTTTGGATTTAAACAGGTATATACCTTTCCCACATAAATTGCGAGTAATATTAGAATAATGAAAACTCGACGGAACCGAGTTTTGAAGTCAAGACATCTTAAATACCAGTGATGGATCTATCCATTGAGCCACAAACTCCTCGACTGATTTTGGGATTTAAACAGGTATATACCTTTCCAACATAAATTTGCGTGTAATAATAGTATAATGAAAACTCGACGGAGCCGAGGCACGAACTCAAGACATATTGAATACCAGCGATGAATCTATCCATTGAGCCACAAATTCATCGAATGATTTAGGGATTTAAACAGGTATATACCTTTCCAATATAAATTGCGAGTAACAATAGAATAATGAAAACTCGACGGAACCGAGTCTTGAACTCATGACATCTAGAATACCAGCGATGGATCTATCCATTGAGCCACAAATTCCTCGACTGATTTTGGGATTTAAACAGGTATATACCTTTCCAACATAATTTGCGAGTAATATTAGTATAATAAAAACTCGACGGAACCGAGGCACGAACTCAAGACATCTTGAATACCAGCTATGAATCTATCCATTGAGCCACAAATTCCTCGACCGATTTCGGGATTTAAACAGGTATATACCTTTCCAACATAAATTGCGAGTAATAATAGAATAATGAAAACTCGACGGAACCGAGTTTTGAACTCAAGACATCTTAAATACCAGCGATGGATCTTTCCATTGAGCCACAAACTCCTCGACTGATTTTGGGATTTAAACAGATATATACCTTTCCAACATAATTTGCGAGTAATAACAGTATAATGAAAACTCGACTGAACCAAGGCACGAACTCAAGACATCTTGAATACCAGCGATTAATCTATCCATTGAGCCACAAATTTTTTCGAATAATTTTGGGATTTAAACAGGTATATACCTCTCCAATATAATTTGCGTGTAATAATAGTATAATGAAAACTCGACGGAACCGAGGCACGAACTCAAGACATCTGAAATACCAGCGATGAATCTATCCATTGAGCCACAAATTCCTCGACTGATTTTGGGATTTAAACAGGTATATACCTTTCCAACATAAATTGCGAGTAATAATAGTATAATGAAAACTCGACGGAACCGAGGCACGAACTCAAGACATCTGAAATACCAGCGATGAATCTATCCATTGAGCCACAAACTCCTCGACTGATTGCGGGATTTAAACAGGTATGTACCTTTCCAACATAAATTGCGAGTAATAATAGAATAATGAAAACTCGACGGAACCCAGTCTTGAAGTCAAAACATCTTAAATACCAGCGATGGATCTATCCATTGAGCCACAAACTCCTCGACTGATTTTGGGATTTAAACAGGTATATACCTTTCCAACATAATTTGCGAGTAATAATAGAATAATGAAAACTCGACGGTAACCGAGTCTTGAAGTCAAGACCTCTTAAATACCAGCGCTGGATCTATCCATTGAGCCACAAACTCCTCGACTGATTTTGAGATTTAAACAGGTATATACCTTTCCAACATAATTTGCGAGTAATAATAGTATAATGAAAACTCGACGGAACCGAGGCACGAACTCAAGACATCTTGAATACCGGCGATGAATCTATCCATTGAGCCACAAATCCCTCGAATGATTTCGGGATTTAAACAGGTATATACCTTTCCAACATAACTTGTGAGTAATAATAGAATAATGTAAACTCGACGAAACCGAGTCTTGAAGTCAAGACATCTTAAATACCAGCGATGGATCTATCCATTGAGCCACAAACTCCTCGTCTGATTTTGGGATTTAAACAGGTATATACCTTTCCAACATAATTTGCGAGTAATAATAGAATAATGAAAACTCGACGGAACCGAGTCTTGAAGTCAAGACATCTTAAATACCAGCGATGGATCTATCCATTGAGCCACAAACTCCTCGACGGATTTTGGGATTTAAACAGGTATATACCTTTCCAACATAATTTGCGAGTAATAATGATATAATGAAAACTCGACGGAACCGAGGCACGAACTCAAGACATCTTGAATACCAGCGATGAATCTTTTCATTGACCCACAAATTCTTCGATTAATTTTGGGATTTAAACAGGTATATACCTTTCCAATATAAATTGCGAGTAATAATAGAATAATGAAAACTCGACAGAACCGATTCTTGAAGTCAAGACATTTTGAATACCGGCGATGGATCTATCCATTGAGCCACAAACTCCTCGACTGATCTTGGGATTTAAACAGGTATATACCTTTCAAACATAATTTGCGAGTAAAAATAGTATAATGAAAACTCGACGGAACCAAGGCACGAACTCAAGACATCATGAATACCAGCGATTAATCTATCCATTGAGCTACAAATTCTTCGAATAATTTTGGGATTTAAACAGGTATATACCTTTCCAACAAAAATTTGCGAGTAATAATAGTATAATGAAAACTCGACGGAACCGAGGCACGAACTCAAGACATCTCGAATACCAGCATGAATCTATCCATTGAGCCACAAATTCTTCGATTAATTTTTGGATTTAAAACATGTATATACCTTTCCAATAAAAATAGCGAGTAGTAATAGAATAATGAAAACTCGACTGAACCGACTTTTCGAACTCAAGACTTCTTAAATACCAGCGATGGATCTATCCATTGAGCCACAAATTCTTCGATTAATTTTTGGATTTAAAAATGTATATACCTTTCCAATAAAAAAGCGAGTAGTAATAGAATAATGAAAACACGACTGAACCGACTTTCGAACTCAAGACTTCTTAAATACCAGCGATGGATCTATCCATTGAGCCACAAATTCCTCGACTGATTTTGGGATTTAAACAGGTATATACCTTTCCAACATAATTTGCGAGTAATAATAGTATAAATAAAAAGTCGACGGAACCGAGGCACGAACTCAAGACATCTTGAATGCCGGCGATGAATCTATCGATTCAGCCACAAATTCTTCGATTGATTTTGGGATTTAAACAGGTATATACCTTTCCAACTTAAATTGCGAGTAACAATAGAATAATGAAAACTCGACGAATTCGATTCTTGAACTCAAGACATCTTGAATGTCGGCGATGAATCTATCGATTTAGCTACAAATTCTTCGACTGATTTTGGGATTTAAACAGGTATATACCTTTCCAACATAAATTGAGAGTAATAATAGTATAATGAAAATTCGACAGAACCGAGGCACGAACTCAAGACATCTTGAATACCAGCGATGAATCTATCCATTGAGCCACAAATTCCTCGACTGATTTCGGGATTTAAACAGGTATATACATTTCGAACATAAATTGCGAGTAATAATAGAATAATGAAAACTCGACGGAACCGAGTCTTGAAGTCAAGACATCTTAAATACCAGCGATGGATCTATCCATTGAGCCACAAACTCCTCGTCTGATTTTGGGATTTAAACAGTTATATACCTTTCCAACATAATTTGCGAGTAAAAATAGTATAATGAAAACTCGACGGAACCAAGGCACGAACTCAAGACATCTTGAATACCAGCGATTAATCTATCCATTGAGGCACAAATTCTTCGAATAATTTTCGGATTTAAACAGGTATATACCTTTCCAATATAATTTGCGAATAATAATAGTATAATGAAAACTCGACGGAACCGAGGCACGAACTCAAGACATCTCGAATACCAGCGATGAATCTATCGATTGAGCCACAAAATCATCGACTGGTTTCGGGATTTAAACAGGTATATACCTTTCCAACATAATTTGCGAGTAATAATAGAATAATGAAAACTCGACGGAACCGAGTCTTGAAGTCAAGACATCTTAAATACCAGCGATGGATCTATCCATTGAGCCACAAACTTCTCGACTGAATTTGGGATTTAAACAGGTATATACCTTTCCAACATCATTTGCGAGTAATAATAGTATAAAGAAAATTCGACGGAACCGAGGCACGAACTCAAGACATCTTGAATACCGGCGATGGATCTATCCGTTGAGCCACAAACTCCTCGACTGATCTTGGGATTTAAACAGGTATATACCTTTCAAACATAATTTGCGAGTAATAATAGTATAATGAAAACTCGACGGAACCGAGGCACGAACTCAAGACATCATGAATACCAGCGATTAATCTATCCATTGAGCTACAAATTCTTCGAATAATTTTGGGATTTAAACAGGTATATACCTTTCCAATAAAATTTGCGAGTAATAATAGTATAATGAAAACTCGACGGAACCGAGGCACGAACTCAAGACATCTCGAATACCAGCCATGAATCTATACATTGAGCCACAAATTCCTCGAGCCACCTTTCCAACATAAATTGCAAGTAAAATAGGATAATTAAAACTCGACGGAACCGAGTCTTGAAGTCAAGACATCTTAAATACCAGCGATGGATCTATCCATTGAGCCACAAACTCCTCGACTGATTTTGGGATTTAAACAGGTATATACCTTTCCAACATAAATTTTCGTCTAATAATAGTATAATGAAAACTCGACGGAACCGAGGAACGAACTCAAGACATCTTGAATACCTGCGATGAATCTATCGATTGAGCCACAAATTCTTCGATTGATTTTGGGATTTAAACAGGTATATACCTTTCCAACATAAATTGCGAGTAATAATAGAATAATGAAAACTCGACGGAACCGAGTCTTGAAGTCAAGACATCTTGAATACCAGCGATGGATCTATCCATTGACACACAAAATTTTCGACTGATTATGGGATTTAAACAGGTATATACCTTTCCAACATAAATTGCGAGTAAAAATAGTATAATGAAAACTCGACGGAACCGAGGCACGAACTCAAGACATATTGAATACCAGCGATGAATCTATCCATTGAGCCACAAATTCTTCGATTAATTTTGGGATTTAAAAAGTATATACCTTTCCAATAAAAATAGCGAGTAGTAATAGAATAATGAAAACTCGACTGAACAGACTTTCGAACTCAAGACTTCTTAAATACCAGCGATGGATCTATCCATTGAGCCACAAATTCTTCGACTGATTTAGGGATTTAAACAGGTATATACCTTTCCAACATAATTTGCGAGTAATAATAGTATAATAAAAACTCGACGGAACCGAGGCACGAACTCAAGACATCTTGAATGCCGGCGATGAATCTATCGATTCAGCCACAAATTCTTCGATTGATTTTGGGATTTAAACAGGTATATACCTTTCCAACTTAAATTGCGAGTAACAATAGAATAATGAAAACTCGACGAATTCGATTCTTGAACTCAAGACATCTTGAATGTCGGCGATGAATCTATCGATTTAGCTACAAATTCTTCGACTGATTTTGGGATTTAAACAGGTATATACCTTTCCAACATAAATTGCGAGTAATAATAGTATAATGAAAATTCGACAGAACCGAGGCACGAACTCAAGACATCTTGAATACCAGCGATGAATCTATCCATTGAGCCACAAATTCCTCGACTGATTTCGGGATTTAAACAGGTATATACCTTTCGAACATAAATTGCGAGTAATAATAGAATAATGAAAACTCGACGGAACCGAGTCTTGAAGTCAAGACATCTTAAATACCAGCGATGGATCTATCCATTGAGCCACAAACTCCTCGACTGATTTTTGGGATTTTAAACAGGTATATACCTTTCCAACATAATTTGCGAGTAAAAATAGTATAATGAAAACTCGACGGAACCAAGGCACGAACTCAAGACATCTTGAATACCAGCGATTAATCTATCCATTGAGGCACAAATTCTTCGAATAATTTTCGGATTTAAACAGGTATATACCTTTCCAATATAATTTGCGAATAATAATAGTATAATGAAAACTCGACGGAACCGAGGCACGAACTCAAGACATCTCGAATACCAGCGATGAATCTATCCATTGAGCCACAAAATCATCGACTGATTTCGGGATTTAAACAGGTATATACCTTTCCAACATAATTTGCGAGTAATAATAGAATAATGAAAACTCGACGGAACCGAGTCTTGAAGTCAAGACATCTTAAATACCAGCGATGGATCTATCCATTGAGCCACAAACTTCTGGACTGAATTTGGGATTTAAACAGGTATATACCTTTCCAACATCATTTGCGAGTAATAATAGTATAAAGAAAATTCGACGGAACCGAGGCACGAACTCAAGACATCTTGAATACCAGCGATGAATCTATCGATTGAGCCACAAAATCTTCGCTTGATTTTGGGATTTAAACAGGTATATACCTTTCCAACATAAATTGCGAGTAATAATAGAATAATGAAAACTCGACGGAACCGAGTCTTGAAGTCAAGACATCTTGAATACCAGCGATGGATCTATCCATTGACACACAAACTCCTCGACAGATTTTCGGATTTAAACAGGTATATACCTTTCCATCATAAATTGCGAGTAAAAATAGTATAATGAAAACTCGACGGAACCGAGGCACGAACTCAAGACATATTGAATGCCAGCGATGATTCTATCCATTGAGCCACAAATTCTTCGCATAATTTTGGGATTTAAACAGGTATATACCTTTCCAATATAATTTACGAGTAAGGCACGAACTCAAGACATCTTGAATACCAGCGATGAATCTATCCATTGAGCCACAAATTCCTCGACTGATTTTTGGATTTAAACAGGTATATACCTTTCCCACATAAATTGCGAGTAATAATAGAATAATGAAAACTCGACGGAACCGAGTTTTGAAGTCAAGACATCTTAAATTCGATGGATCTATCCATTGAGCCACAAACTCTCGACTGATTTTGGGATTTAAACAGGTATATACCTTTCCAATATAATTTGCGTGTAATAATAGTATAATGAAAACTCGACGGAGCCGAGGCACGAACTCAAGACATCTTGAATACCAGCGATGAATCTATCCATTGAGCCACAAATTCCTCGACTGACTTCAGGATTTAAACAGGTATATACCTTTCCAACATAAATTGCGAGTAATAATAGAATAATGAAAACTCGACGGAACCGAGTCTTGAAGTCAAGACATCTTAAATACCAGCGATGGATCTATCCATTGAGCCACAAACTCCTCGACTGATTTTGGGATTTAAACAGGTATATACCTTTCCAA
The DNA here is from genome assembly GCA_963675895.2 of Styela plicata. Lineage (NCBI taxonomy): Eukaryota > Metazoa > Chordata > Ascidiacea > Stolidobranchia > Styelidae > Styela > Styela plicata. The sequence continues at coordinate 17,035,203 of OZ023150.1, read as the reverse complement.
CATAATTTGCGAGTAATAATAGAATAATGAAAACTCGACGTAACCGAGTCTTGAAGTCAAGACCTCTTAAATACCAGCGCTGGATCTATCCATTGAGCCACAAACTCCTCGACTGATTTTGAGATTTAAACAGGTATATACCTTTCCAACATAATTTGCGAGTAACAATAGTATAATGAAAACTCGACGGAACCGAGGCACGAACTCAAGACATCTTGAATACCGGCGATGAATCTATCCATTGAGCCACAAATCCCTCGAATGATTTCGGGATTTAAACAGGTATATACCTTTCCAACATAACTTGTGAGTAATAATAGAATAATGAAAACTCGACGAAACCGAGTCTTGAAGTCAAGACATCTTAAATACCAGCGATGGATCTATCCATTGAGCCACAAACTCCTCGACTGATTTTGGGATTTAAACAGGTATATACCTTTCTAACATAATTTGCGAATAATAATAGTATAATGAAAACTCGACGGAACCGAGGCACGAACTCAAGACATCTTGAATACCAGCGATGAATCTATCGATTGAGCCACAAACTCCTCGACTGATTTTGGGATTTAAACAGGTATATACCTTTCCAACATAATTTGCGAGTAACAATTGTATAATGAAAACTCAACGGAACCGAGGCACGAACTCAAGACATCTTGAATACCAGCGATGAATCTATCCATTGAGCCACAAATTCCTCGACTGATTTCGGGATTTAAACAGGTATATACCTTTTGAACATAAATTGCGAGTAATAATAGAATAATGAAAACTCGACGGAACCGAGTCTTGAAGTCAAGACATCTTAAATACCAGCGATGGATCTATCCATTGAGCCACAAACTCCTCGTCTGATTTTGGGATTTAAACAGTTATATACCTTTCCAACATAATTTGCGAGTAAAAATAGTATAATGAAAACTCGACGGAACCAAGGTACGAACTCAAGACATCTTGAATACCAGCGATTAATCTATCCATTGAGGCACAAATTCTTCAAATAATTTTCGGATTTAAACAGGTATATACCTTTCCAATATAATTTGCGAATAATAATAGTATAATGAAAACTCGACGGAACCGAGGCACGAACTCAAGACATCTCGAATACCAGCGATGAATCTATCCATTGAGCCACAAAATCATCGACTGATTTCGGGATTTAAACAGGTATATACCTTTCCAACATAATTTGCGAGTAATAATAGAATAATGAAAAGTCGACGGAACCGAGTCTTGAAGTCAAGACATCTTAAATACCAGCGATGGATCTATCCATTGAGCCACAAACTTCTCGACTGAATTTGGGATTTAAACAGGTATATACCTTTCCAACATCATTTGCGAGTAATAATAGTATAAAGAAAATTCGACGGAACCGAGGCACGAACTCAACACATCTTGAATACCAGCGATGAATCTATCGATTGAGCCACAAAATCTTCGCTTGATTTTGGGATTTAAACAGGTATATACCTTTCCAACATAAATTGCGAGTAATAATAGAATAATGAAAACTCGACGGAACCGAGTCTTGAAGTCAAGACATCTTGAATACCAGCGATGGATCTATCCATTGAGCCACAAATTCCTCGTCTGATTTTTGGATTTAAACAGGTATATACCTTTCCCACATAAATTGCGAGTAATATTAGAATAATGAAAACTCGACGGAACCGAGTTTTGAAGTCAAGACATCTTAAATACCAGTGATGGATCTATCCATTGAGCCACAAACTCCTCGACTGATTTTGGGATTTAAACAGGTATATACCTTTCCAACATAATTTGCGTGTAATAATAGTATAATGAAAACTCGACGGAGCCGAGGCACGAACTCAAGACATATTGAATACCAGCGATGAATCTATCCATTGAGCCTCAAATTCTTCGATTTATTTTGGGATTTAAACAGGTATATACCTTTCCAATATAAATTGCGAGTAACAATAGAATAATGAAAACTCGACGGAACCGAGTCTTGAACTCATGACATCTAGAATACCAGCGATGGATCTATCCATTGAGCCACAAATTCCTCGACTGATTTTGGGATTTAAACAGGTATATACCTTTCCAACATAATTTGCGAGTAATATTAGTATAATAAAAACTCGACGGAACCGAGGCACGAACTCAAGACATCTTGAATACCAGCTATGAATCTATCCATTGAGCCACAAATTCCTCGACCGATTTCGGGATTTAAACAGGTATATACCTTTCCAACATAAATTGCGAGTAATAATAGAATAATGAAAACTCGACGGAACCGAGTTTTGAACTCAAGACATCTTAAATACCAGCGATGGATCTTTCCATTGAGCCACAAACTCCTCGACTGATTTTGGGATTTAAACAGATATATACCTTTCCAACATAATTTGCGAGTAATAACAGTATAATGAAAACTCGACTGAACCAAGGCACGAACTCAAGACATCTTGAATACCAGCGATTAATCTATCCATTGAGCCACAAATTTTTCGAATAATTTTGGGATTTAAACAGGTATATACCTCTCCAATATAATTTGCGTGTAATAATAGTATAATGAAAACTCGACGGAACCGAGGCACGAACTCAAGACATCTGAAATACCAGCGATGAATCTATCCATTGAGCCACAAATTCCTCGACTGATTTTGGGATTTAAACAGGTATATACCTTTCCAACATAAATTGCGAGTAATAATAGTATAATGAAAACTCGACGGAACCGAGGCACGAACTCAAGACATCTGAAATACCAGCGATGAATCTATCCATTGAGCCACAAACTCCTCGACTGATTGCGGGATTTAAACAGGTATGTACCTTTCCAACATAAATTGCGAGTAATAATAGAATAATGAAAACTCGACGGAACCCAGTCTTGAAGTCAAAACATCTTAAATACCAGCGATGGATCTATCCATTGAGCCACAAACTCCTCGACTGATTTTGGGATTTAAACAGGTATATACCTTTCCAACATAATTTGCGAGTAATAATAGAATAATGAAAACTCGACGTAACCGAGTCTTGAAGTCAAGACCTCTTAAATACCAGCGCTGGATCTATCCATTGAGCCACAAACTCCTCGACTGATTTTGAGATTTAAACAGGTATATACCTTTCCAACATAATTTGCGAGTAACAATAGTATAATGAAAACTCGACGGAACCGAGGCACGAACTCAAGACATCTTGAATACCGGCGATGAATCTATCCATTGAGCCACAAATCCCTCGAATGATTTCGGGATTTAAACAGGTATATACCTTTCCAACATAACTTGTGAGTAATAATAGAATAATGAAAACTCGACGAAACCGAGTCTTGAAGTCAAGACATCTTAAATACCAGCGATGGATCTATCCATTGAGCCACAAACTCCTCGTCTGATTTTGGGATTTAAACAGGTATATACCTTTCCAACATAATTTGCGAGTAATAATAGAATAATGAAAACTCGACGGAACCGAGTCTTGAAGTCAAGACATCTTAAATACCAGCGATGGATCTATCCATTGAGCCACAAACTCCTCGACGGATTTTGGGATTTAAACAGGTATATACCTTTCCAACATAATTTGCGAGTAATAATGATATAATGAAAACTCGACGGAACCGAGGCACGAACTCAAGACATCTTGAATACCAGCGATGAATCTTTTCATTGACCCACAAATTCTTCGATTAATTTTGGGATTTAAACAGGTATATACCTTTCCAATATAAATTGCGAGTAATAATAGAATAATGAAAACTCGACAGAACCGATTCTTGAAGTCAAGACATTTTGAATACCGGCGATGGATCTATCCATTGAGCCACAAACTCCTCGACTGATCTTGGGATTTAAACAGGTATATACCTTTCAAACATAATTTGCGAGTAAAAATAGTATAATGAAAACTCGACGGAACCAAGGCACGAACTCAAGACATCATGAATACCAGCGATTAATCTATCCATTGAGCTACAAATTCTTCGAATAATTTTGGGATTTAAACAGGTATATACCTTTCCAATAAAATTTGCGAGTAATAATAGTATAATGAAAACTCGACGGAACCGAGGCACGAACTCAAGACATCTCGAATACCAGCCATGAATCTATCCATTGAGCCACAAATTCTTCGATTAATTTTTGGATTTAAAAATGTATATACCTTTCCAATAAAAATAGCGAGTAGTAATAGAATAATGAAAACTCGACTGAACCGACTTTCGAACTCAAGACTTCTTAAATACCAGCGATGGATCTATCCATTGAGCCACAAATTCTTCGATTAATTTTTGGATTTAAAAATGTATATACCTTTCCAATAAAAAAAGCGAGTAGTAATAGAATAATGAAAACACGACTGAACCGACTTTCGAACTCAAGACTTCTTAAATACCAGCGATGGATCTATCCATTGAGCCACAAATTCTTCGACTGATTTTGGGATTTAAACAGGTATATACCTTTCCAACATAATTTGCGAGTAATAATAGTATAATAAAAACTCGACGGAACCGAGGCACGAACTCAAGACATCTTGAATGCCGGCGATGAATCTATCGATTCAGCCACAAATTCTTCGATTGATTTTGGGATTTAAACAGGTATATACCTTTCCAACTTAAATTGCGAGTAACAATAGAATAATGAAAACTCGACGAATTCGATTCTTGAACTCAAGACATCTTGAATGTCGGCGATGAATCTATCGATTTAGCTACAAATTCTTCGACTGATTTTGGGATTTAAACAGGTATATACCTTTCCAACATAAATTGCGAGTAATAATAGTATAATGAAAATTCGACAGAACCGAGGCACGAACTCAAGACATCTTGAATACCAGCGATGAATCTATCCATTGAGCCACAAATTCCTCGACTGATTTCGGGGATTTTAAACAGGTATATACATTTCGAACATAAATTGCGAGTAATAATAGAATAATGAAAACTCGACGGAACCGAGTCTTGAAGTCAAGACATCTTAAATACCAGCGATGGATCTATCCATTGAGCCACAAACTCCTCGTCTGATTTTGGGATTTAAACAGTTATATACCTTTCCAACATAATTTGCGAGTAAAAATAGTATAATGAAAACTCGACGGAACCAAGGCACGAACTCAAGACATCTTGAATACCAGCGATTAATCTATCCATTGAGGCACAAATTCTTCGAATAATTTTCGGATTTAAACAGGTATATACCTTTCCAATATAATTTGCGAATAATAATAGTATAATGAAAACTCGACGGAACCGAGGCACGAACTCAAGACATCTCGAATACCAGCGATGAATCTATCCATTGAGCCACAAAATCATCGACTGGTTTCGGGATTTAAACAGGTATATACCTTTCCAACATAATTTGCGAGTAATAATAGAATAATGAAAACTCGACGGAACCGAGTCTTGAAGTCAAGACATCTTAAATACCAGCGATGGATCTATCCATTGAGCCACAAACTTCTCGACTGAATTTGGGATTTAAACAGATATATACCTTTCCAACATCATTTGCGAGTAATAATAGTATAAAGAAAATTCGACGGAACCGAGGCACGAACTCAAGACATCTTGAATACCGGCGATGGATCTATCCGTTGAGCCACAAACTCCTCGACTGATCTTGGGATTTAAACAGGTATATACCTTTCAAACATAATTTGCGAGTAATAATAGTATAATGAAAACTCGACGGAACCAAGGCACGAACTCAAGACATCATGAATACCAGCGATTAATCTATCCATTGAGCTACAAATTCTTCGAATAATTTTGGGATTTAAACAGGTATATACCTTTCCAATAAAATTTGCGAGTAATAATAGTATAATGAAAACTCGACGGAACCGAGGCACGAACTCAAGACATCTCGAATACCAGCCATGAATCTATACATTGAGCCACAAATTCCTCGAGCCACCTTTCCAACATAAATTGCAAGTAAAATAGGATAATTAAAACTCGACGGAACCGAGTCTTGAAGTCAAGACATCTTAAATACCAGCGATGGATCTATCCATTGAGCCACAAACTCCTCGACTGATTTTGGGATTTAAACAGCTATATACCTTTCCAACATAATTTTCGTCTAATAATAGTATAATGAAAACTCGACGGAACCGAGGAACGAACTCAAGACATCTTGAATACCTGCGATGAATCTATCGATTGAGCCACAAATTCTTCGATTGATTTTGGGATTTAAACAGGTATATACCTTTCCAACATAAATTGCGAGTAATAATAGAATAATGAAAACTCGACGGAACCGAGTCTTGAAGTCAAGACATCTTGAATACCAGCGATGAATCTATCCATTGACACACAAAATTTTCGACTGATTATGGGATTTAAACAGGTATATACCTTTCCAACATAAATTGCGAGTAAAAATAGTATAATGAAAACTCGACGGAACCGAGGCACGAACTCAAGACATATTGAATACCAGCGATGAATCTATCCATTGAGCCACAAATTCTTCGATTAATTTTGGGATTTAAAAAGTATATACCTTTCCAATAAAAATAGCGAGTAGTAATAGAATAATGAAAACTCGACTGAACAGACTTTCGAACTCAAGACTTCTTAAATACCAGCGATGGATCTATCCATTGAGCCACAAATTCTTCGACTGATTTAGGGATTTAAACAGGTATATACCTTTCCAACATAATTTGCGAGTAATAATAGTATAATAAAAACTCGACGGAACCGAGGCACGAACTCAAGACATCTTGAATGCCGGCGATGAATCTATCGATTCAGCCACAAATTCTTCGATTGATTTTGGGATTTAAACAGGTATATACCTTTCCAACTTAAATTGCGAGTAACAATAGAATAATGAAAACTCGACGAAACCGATTCTTGAACTCAAGACATCTTGAATGTCGGCGATGAATCTATCGATTTAGCTACAAATTCTTCGACTGATTTTGGGATTTAAACAGGTATATACCTTTCCAACATAAATTGCGAGTAATAATAGTATAATGAAAATTCGACAGAACCGAGGCACGAACTCAAGACATCTTGAATACCAGCGATGAATCTATCCATTGAGCCACAAATTCCTCGACTGATTTCGGGATTTAAACAGGTATATACCTTTCAACATAAATTGCGAGTAATAATAGAATAATGAAAACTCGACGGAACCGAGTCTTGAAGTCAAGACATCTTAAATACCAGCGATGGATCTATCCATTGAGCCACAAACTCCTTCGACTGATTTTGGGATTTAAACAGTTATATACCTTTCCAACATAATTTGCGAGTAAAAATAGTATAATGAAAACTCGACGGAACCGAGGCACGAACTCAAGACATCTTGAATACCAGCGATTAATCTATCCATTGAGGCACAAATTCTTCGAATAATTTTGGGGATTTAAACAGGTATATACCTTTCCAACATAATTTGCGAATAATAATAGTATAATGAAAACTCGACGGAACCGAGGCACGAACTCAAGACATCTCGAATACCAGCGATGAATCTATCCATTGAGCCACAAATTCCTCGACTGATTTCGGGATTTAAACATATACCTTTCGAACATAAATTGCGAGTAATAATAGAATAATGAAAACTCGACGGAACCGAGTCTTGAAGTCAAGACATCTTAAATACCAGCGATGGATCTATCCATTGAGCCACAAACTCCTCGTCTGATTTTGGGATTTAAACAGTTATATACCTTTCCAACATAATTTGCGAGTAAAAATAGTATAATGAAAACTCGACGGAACCAAGGCACGAACTCAAGACATCTTGAATACCAGCGATTAATCTATCCATTGAGGCACAAATTCTTCGAATAATTTTCGGATTTAAACAGGTATATACCTTTCCAATATAATTTGCGAATAATAATAGTATAATGAAAACTCGACGGAACCGAGGCACGAACTCAAGACATCTCGAATACCAGCGATGAATCTATCCATTGAGCCACAAAATCATCGACTGATTTCGGGATTTAAACAGGTATATACCTTTCCAACATAATTTGCGAGTAATAATAGAATAATGAAAACTCGACGGAACCGAGTCTTGAAGTCAAGACATCTTAAATACCAGCGATGGATCTATCCATTGAGCCACAAACTTCTCGACTGAATTTGGGATTTAAACAGGTATATACCTTTCCAACATCATTTGCGAGTAATAATAGTATAAAGAAAATTCGACGGAACCGAGGCACGAACTCAAGACATCTTGAATACCAGCGATGAATCTATCGATTGAGCAAAAAAATCTTCGCTTGATTTTGGGATTTAAACAGGTATATACCTTTCCAACATAAATTGCGAGTAATAATAGAATAATGAAAACTCGACGGAACCGAGTCTTGAAGTCAAGACATCTTGAATACCAGCGATGGATCTATCCATTGACACACAAACTCCTCGACAGATTTTCGGATTTAAACAGGTATATATACCTTTCCATCATAAATTGCGAGTAAAAATAGTATAATGAAAACTCGACGGAACCGAGGCCCGAACTCAAGACATATTGAATGCCAGCGATGATTCTATCCATTGAGCCACAAATTCTTCGAATAATTTTGGGATTTAAACAGGTATATACCTTTCCAACAATATAATTTAGAATAATCAAAAAACGAGTAAGGCACGAACTCAAGACATCTTGAATACCAGCGATGAATCTATCCATTGAGCCACAAATTCCTCGACTGATTTTTGGATTTAAACAGGTATATACCTTTCCAACATGAATTGCGAGTAATAATAGAATAATGAAAACTCGACGGAACCGAGTTTTGAAGTCAAGACATCTTAAATACCAGCGATGAATCTATCCATTGAGCCACAAACTCCTCGACTGATTTTGGGATTTAAACAGGTATATACCTTTCCAACATAATTTGCGTGTAATAATAGTATAATGAAAACTCGACGGAACCGAGGCACGAACTCAAGACATCTCGAATACCAGCGATGAATCTATCCATTGAGCCACAAATTCCTCGACTGATTTCGGGATTTAAACAGGTATATACCTTTCCAACATAATTTGCGTGTAATAATAGAATAATGAAAACTCGACGGAACCGAGTCTTGAAGTCAAGACATCTTAAATACCAGCGATGGATCTATCCATTGAGCCACAAACTCCTCGACTGATTTTGGGATTTAAACAGGTATATACCTTTCCAACATCTTTTGCGAGTAATAATAGTATAAAGAAAATTCGACGGAACCGAGGCACGAACTCAAGACATCTTGAATACCAGCGATGAATCTATCCATTGAGCAAAAAAATCTTCGCTTGATTTTGGGATTTAAACAGGTATATACCTTTCCAACATAAATTGCGAGTAATAATAGAATAATGAAAACTCGACGGAACCGAGTCTTGAAGTCAAGACATCTTGAATACCAGCGATGGATCTATCCATTGACACACAAACTCCTCGACAGATTTTCGGATTTAAACAGGTATATACCTTTCCATCATAAATTGCGAGTAAAAATAGTATAATGAAAACTCGACGGAACCGAGGCACGAACTCAAGACATATTGAATGCCAGCGATGATTCTATCCATTGAGCCACAAATTCTTCGCATAATTTTGGGATTTAAACAGGTATATACCTTTCCAATATAATTTACGAGTAAGGCACGAACCGAGGCACGATCTCAAGACATCTTGAATACCAGCGATGAATCTATCCATTGAGCCACAAATTCCTCGACTGATTTTTGGATTTAAACAGGTATATACCTTTCCCACATAAATTGCGAGTAATAATAGAATAATGAAAACTCGACGGAACCGAGTTTTGAAGTCAAGACATCTTAAATACCAGTGATGGATCTATCCATTGAGCCACAAACTCCTCGACTGATTTTGGGATTTAAACAGGTATATACCTTTCCAATATAATTTGCGTGTAATAATAGTATAATGAAAACTCGACGGAGCCGAGGCACGAACTCAAGACATCTTGAATACCAGCGATGAATCTATCCATTGAGCCACAAATTCCTCGACTGACTTCAGGATTTAAACAGGTATATACCTTTCCAACATAAATTGCGAGTAATAATAGAATAATGAAAACTCGACGGATCCGAGTCTTGAAGTCAAGACATCTTAAATACCAGCGATGGATCTATCCATTGAGCCACAAACTCCTCGACTGATTTTGGGATTTAAACAGATATATACCTTTCCAACATAATTTGCGAGTAACAATTGTATAATGAAAACTCAACGGAACCGAGGCACGAACTCAAGACATCTTGAATACCAGCGATGAATCTATCCATTGAGCCACAAATTCCTCGACTGATTTCGGGATTTAAACAGGTATATACCTTTTGAACATAAATTGCGAGTAATAATAGAATAATGAAAACTCGACGGAACCGAGTCTTGAAGTCAAGACATCTTAAATACCAGCGATGGATCTATCCATTGAGCCACAAACTCCTCGTCTGATTTTGGGATTTAAACAGTTATATACCTTTCCAACATAATTTGCGAGTAAAAATAGTATAATGAAAACTCGACGGAACCGAGGTACGAACTCAAGACATCTTGAATACCAGCGATGATTCTATCCATTGAGCCACAAATTCTTCGATTAATTTTGGGATTTAAACAGGTATATACCTTTCCAATATAAATTGCGAGTAATAATAGAATAATGAAAACTCGACGGAACCGAGTCTTGAAGTCAAGACATCTTAAATACCAGCGATTAATCTATCCATTGAGCCACAAATTCTTCGAATAATTTTGGGATTTAAACAGGTATATACCTTTCTAATATAATTTGCGAGAGTATAAGGCACGAACCGAGGCACGAGACATCTTGAATACCAGCGATGAATCTATCCATTGAGCCACAAATTCCTCGACTGATTTTTGGATTTAAACAGGTATATACCTTTCCAACTTAAATTGCGAGTAACAATAGAATAATGAAAACTCGACGAATTCGATTCTTGAACTCAAGACATCTTGAATGTCGGCGATGAATCTATCGATTTAGCTACAAATTCTTCGACTGATTTTGGGATTTAAACAGGTATATACCTTTCCAACATAAATTGCGAGTAATAATAGTATAATGAAAACTCGACAGAACCGAGGCACGAACTCAAGACATCTTGAATACCAGCGATGAATCTATCCATTGAGCCACAAATTCCTCGACTGATTTCGGGATTTAAACAGGTATATACCTTTCCAACATAAATTGCGAGTAATAATAGAATAATGAAAACTCGACGGAACCGAGTCTTGAAGTCAAGACATCTTAAATACCAGCGATGGATCTATCCATTGAGCCACAAACTCCTCGACTGATTTTGGGATTTAAACAGGTATATACCTTTCCAACATAATTTGCGAGTAATAACAGTATAATGAAAACTCGACGGAACCAAGGCACGAACTCAAGACATCTTGAATACCAGCGATTAATCTATCCATTGAGCCACAAATTCTTCGAATAATTTTGGGATTTAAACAGGTATATACCTTTCCAATATAATTTGCGAGTAATAATAGTATAATGAAAACTCGACGGAACCGAGGCACGAACTCAAGACATCTCGAATACCAGCGATGAATCTATCGATTGAGCCACAAAATCATCGACTGGTTTCGGGATTTAAACAGGTATATACCTTTCCAACATAATTTGCGAGTAATAATAGAATAATGAAAACTCGACGGAACCGAGTCTTGAAGTCAAGACATCTTAAATACCAGCGATGGATCTATCCATTGAGCCACAAACTTCTCGACTGAATTTGGGATTTAAACAGGTATATACCTTTCCAACATCATTTGCGAGTAATAATAGTATAATGAAAATTCGACGGAACCGAGGCACGAACTCAAGACATCTTGAATACCGGCGATGGATCTATCCATTGAGCCACAAACTCCTCGACTGATCTTGGGATTTAAACAGGTATATACCTTTCCAACATAATTTGCGAGTAATAATAGTATAATGAAAACTCGACGGAACCAAGGCACGAACTCAAGACATCTTGAATACCAGCGATTAATCTATCCATTGAGCTACAAATTCTTCGAATAATTTTGGGATTTAAACAGGTATATACCTTTCCAATAAAATTTGCGAGTAATAATAGTATAATGAAAACTCGACGGAACCGAGGCACGAACTCAAGACATCTCGAATACCAGCCATGAATCTATACATTGAGCCACAAATTCCTCGAGATTTTTTTAAACATAAATTGCTTTCCAAAAATAGGATAATATATAAAACTCGACGGAACCGAGTCTTGAAGTCAAGACATCTTAAATACCAGCGATGGATCTATCCATTGAGCCACAAACTCCTCGACTGATTTTGGGATTTAAACAGGTATATACCTTTCCAACATAATTTTCGTCTAATAATAGTATAATGAAAACTCGACGGAACCGAGGAACGAACTCAAGACATCTTGAATACCAGCGATGAATCTATCGATTGAGCCACAAATTCTTCGATTGATTTTGGGATTTAAACAGGTATATACCTTTCCAACATAAATTGCGAGTAATAATAGAATAATGAAAACTCGACGGAACCGAGTCTTGAAGTCAAGACATCTTGAATACCAGCGATGGATCTATCCATTGACACACAAAATTTTCGACTGATTATGGGATTTAAACAGGTATATACCTTTCCAACATAAATTTGCGAGTAAAAATAGTATAATGAAAACTCGACGGAACCGAGGCACGAACTCAAGACATATTGAATACCAGCGATGAATCTATCCATTGAGCCACAAATTCTTCGATTAATTTTGGGATTTAAAAAGTATATACCTTTCCAATAAAAATTGCGAGTAGTAATAGAATAATAATGAAAACTCGACTGAACCGACTTTCGAACTCAAGACATCTTAAATACCAGCGATGGATCTATCCATTGAGCCACAAATTCTTCGACTGATTTAGGGATTTAAACAGGTATATACCTTTCCAACATAATTTGCGAGTAATAATAGTATAATAAAAACTCGACGGAACCGAGGCACGAACTCAAGACATCTTGAATACCGGCGATGAATCTATCCATTGAGCCACAAATTCTTCGATTGATTTTGGGATTTAAACAGGTATATACCTTTCCAACTTAATTTGCGAGTAATAATAGAATAATGAAAACTCGACGAATTCGATTCTTGAACTCAAGACATCTTGAATGTCCAGCGATGAATCTATCGATTTAGCTACAAATTCTTCGACTGATTTTGGGATTTAAACAGGTATATACCTTTCCAACATAAATTGCGAGTAATAATAGTATAATGAAAACTCGACGGAACCGAGGCACGAACTCAAGACATCTTGAATACCAGCGATGAATCTATCCATTGAGCCACAAATTCCTCGACTGATTTCGGGATTTAAACAGGTATATACCTTTCGAACATAAATTGCGAGTAATAATAGAATAATGAAAACTCGGACGGAACCGAGTCTTGAAGTCAAGACATCTTAAATACCAGCGATGGATCTATCCATTGAGCCACAAACTCCTTGTCTGATTTTGGGATTTAAACAGTTATATACCTTTCCAACATAATTTGCGAGTAAAAATAGTATAATGAAAACTCGACGGAACCAAGGCACGAACTCAAGACATCTTGAATACCAGCGATTAATCTATCCATTGAGGCACAAATTCTTCGAATAATTTTCGGATTTAAACAGGTATATACCTTTCCAATATAATTTGCGAATAATAATAGTATAATGAAAACTCGACGGAACCGAGGCACGAACTCAAGACATCTCGAATACCAGCGATGAATCTATCCATTGAGCCACAAATTCCTCGACTGATTTCGGGATTTAAACATATACCTTTCGAACATAAATTGCGAGTAATAATAGAATAATGAAAACTCGACGGAACCGAGTCTTGAAGTCAAGACATCTTAAATACCAGCGATGGATCTATCCATTGAGCCACAAACTCCTTGTCTGATTTTGGGATTTAAACAGTTATATACCTTTCCAACATAATTTGCGAGTAAAAATAGTATAATGAAAACTCGACGGAACCGAGGCACGAACTCAAGACATCTTGAATACCAGCGATTAATCTATCCATTGAGGCACAAATTCTTCGAATAATTTTCGGATTTAAACAGGTATATACCTTTCCAATATAATTTGCGAATAATAATAGTATAATGAAAACTCGACGGAACCGAGGCACGAACTCAAGACATCTCGAATACCAGCGATGAATCTATCCATTGAGCCACAAATTCCTCGACTGATTTCGGGATTTAAACAGGTATATACCTTTCCAACATAATTTGCGAGTAATAATAGAATAATGAAAACTCGACGGAACCGAGTCTTGAAGTCAAGACATCTTAAATACCAGCGATGGATCTATCCATTGAGCCACAAACTTCTCGACTGAATTTGGGATTTAAACAGGTATATACCTTTCCAACATAAATTTGCGAGTAATAATGGTATAAAGAAAATTCGACGGAACCGAGGCACGAACTCAAGACATCTTGAATACCAGCGATGAATCTATCGATTGAGCCACAAAATCTTCGCTTGATTTTGGGATTTAAACAGGTATATACCTTTCCAACATAAATTGCGAGTAATAATAGAATAATGAAAACTCGACGGAACCGAGACTTGAAGTCAAGACATCTTGAATACCAGCGATGGATCTATCCATTGACACACAAACTCCTCGACAGATTTTTGGGATTTAAACAGGTATATATACCTTTCCAACATAAATTGCGAGTAATAATAGTATAATGAAAACTCGACGGAACCGAGGCCCGAACTCAAGACATATTGAATGCCAGCGATGATTCTATCCATTGAGCCACAAATTCTTCGAATAATTTTGGGATTTAAACAGGTATATACCTTTCCAATATAATTTACGAGTAAGGCACGAAAACTCGACGGAGGTCGACATCTTGAATACCAGCGATGAATCTATCCATTGAGCCACAAATTCCTCGACTGATTTTTGGATTTAAACAGGTATATACCTTTCCCACATAAATTGCGAGTAATAATAGAATAATGAAAACTCGACGGAACCGAGTTTTGAAGTCAAGACATCTTAAATACCAGTGATGGATCTATCCATTGAGCCACAAACTCCTCGACTGATTTTGGGATTTAAACAGGTATATACCTTTCCAACATAATTTGCGTGTAATAATAGTATAATGAAAACTCGACGGAACCGAGGCACGAACTCAAGACATCTCGAATACCAGCGATGAATCTATCCATTGAGCCACAAAATCATCGACTGATTTCGGGATTTAAACAGGTATATACCTTTCCAACATAATTTGCGAGTAATAATAGAATAATGAAAACTCGACGGAACCGAGTCTTGAAGTCAAGACATCTTAAATACCAGCGATGGATCTATCCATTGAGCCACAAACTTCTCGACTGAATTTGGGATTTAAACAGGTATATACCTTTCCAACATCTTTTGCGAGTAATAATAGTATAAAGAAAATTCGACGGAACCGAGGCACGAACTCAAGACATCTTGAATACCAGCGATGAATCTATCCATTGAGCAAAAAAATCTTCGCTTGATTTTGGGATTTAAACAGGTATATACCTTTCCAACATAAATTGCGAGTAATAATAGAATAATGAAAACTCGACGGAACCGAGTCTTGAAGTCAAGACATCTTGAATACCAGCGATGGAATCTATCCATTGACCACAAACTCCTCGACAGATTTTGGGATTTAAACAGGTATATACCTTTCCAACATAAATTGCGAGTAAAAATAGTATAATGAAAACTCGACGGAACCGAGGCACGAACTCAAGACATATTGAATGCCAGCGATGAATCTATCCATTGAGCCACAAATTCTTCGCATAATTTTGGGATTTAAACAGGTATATACCTTTCCAATATAATTTACGAGTAAGGCACGAACTCAAGACATCTTGAATACCAGCGATGAATCTATCCATTGAGCCACAAATTCCTCGACTGATTTTTGGATTTAAACAGGTATATACCTTTCCCACATAAATTGCGAGTAATAATAGAATAATGAAAACTCGACGGAACCGAGTTTTGAAGTCAAGACATCTTAAATACCAGTGATGGATCTATCCATTGAGCCACAAACTCCTCGACTGATTTTGGGATTTAAACAGGTATATACCTTTCCAATATAATTTGCGTGTAATAATAGTATAATGAAAACTCGACGGAGCCGAGGCACGAACTCAAGACATCTTGAATACCAGCGATGAATCTATCCATTGAGCCACAAATTCCTCGACTGATTTTGGGATTTAAACAGGTATATACCTTTCCAACATAAATTGCGAGTAATAATAGAATAATGAAAACTCGACGGAACCGAGTCTTGAAGTCAAGACATCTTAAATACCAGCGATGGATCTATCCATTGAGCCACAAACTCCTCGACTGATTTTGGGATTTAAACAGGTATATACCTTTCCAACATAATTTGCGAGTAATAATTGTATAATGAAAAACTCAACGGAACCGAGGCACGAACTCAAGACATCTTGAATACCAGCGATGAATCTATCCATTGAGCCACAAATTCCTCGACTGATTTCGGGATTTAAACAGGTATATACCTTTCCAACATAAATTGCGAGTAATAATAGAATAATGAAAACTCGACGGAACCGAGTCTTGAAGTCAAGACATCTTAAATACCAGCGATGGATCTATCCATTGAGCCACAAACTCCTCGTCTGATTTTGGGATTTAAACAGTTATATACCTTTCCAACATAATTTGCGAGTAAAAATAGTATAATGAAAACTCGACGGAACCAAGGTACGAACTCAAGACATCTTGAATACCAGCGATGATTCTATCCATTGAGCCACAAATTCTTGGATTAATTTTGGGATTTAAACAGGTATATACCTTTCCAATATAAATTGCGAGTAATAATAGAATAATGAAAACTCGACGGAACCGAGTCTTGAAGTCAAGACATCTTAAATACCAGCGATTAATCTATCCATTGAGCCACAAATTCTTCGAATAATTTTGGGATTTAAACAGGTATATACCTTTCCAATATAATTTACGAGTAAGGCACGAACTCAAGACATCTTGAATACCAGCGATGAATCTATCCATTGAGCCACAAATTCCTCGACTGATTTTTGGATTTAAACAGGTATATACCTTTCCCACATAAATTGCGAGTAATAATAGAATAATGAAAACTCGACGGAACCGAGTTTTGAAGTCAAGACATCTTAAATACCAGTGATGGATCTATCCATTGAGCCACAAACTCCTCGACTGATTTTGGGATTTAAACAGGTATATACCTTTCCAACATAATTTGCGAGTAATAATAGTATAATGAAAACTCGACGGAACCGAGGCACGAACTCAAGACATATTGAATACCAGCGATGAATCTATCCATTGAGCCACAAATTCTTCGATTAATTTTGGGATTTAAACAGGTATATACCTTTCCAATATAAATTGCGAGTAATAATAGAATAATGAAAACTCGACGGAACCGAGTCTTGAACTCATGACATCTAGAATACCAGCGATGGATCTATCCATTGAGCCACAAATTCCTCGACTCATTTTGGGATTTAAACAGGTATATACCTTTCCAACATAATTTGCGAGTAATATTAGTATAATAAAAACTCGACGGAACCGAGGCACGAACTCAAGACATCTTGAATACCAGCGATGAATCTATCCATTGAGCCACAAATTCCTCGACCGATTTTCGGGGGATTTAAACAGGTATATACCTTTCCAACATAAATTGCGAGTAATAATAGAATAATGAAAACTCGACGGAACCGAGTCTTGAAGTTAAGACATCATAAATACCAGCGATGAATCTATCCATTGAGCCACAAACTCCTCGACTGATTTTGGGATTTAAACAGGTATATACCTTTCCAACATAAATTGCGAGTAATAATAGAATAATGAAAACTCGACGGAACCGAGTTTTGAAGTCAAGACATCTTAAATACCAGTGATGGATCTATCCATTGAGCCACAAACTCCTCGACTGATTTTGGGATTTAAACAGGTATATACCTTTCCAACATAATTTGCGTGTAATAATAGTATAATGAAAACTCGACGGAGCCGAGGCACGAACTCAAGACATATTGAATACCAGCGATGAATCTATCCATTGAGCCACAAATTCTTCGATTAATTTTGGGATTTAAACAGGTATATACCTTTCCAATATAAATTGCGAGTAATAATAGAATAATGAAAACTCGACGGAACCGAGTCTTGAACTCAAGACATCTTAAATACCAGCGATGGATCTATCCATTGAGCCACAAATTCCTCGACTCATTTTGGGATTTAAACAGGTATATACCTTTCCAACATAATTTGCGAGTAATATTAGTATAATAAAAACTCGACGGAACCGAGGCACGAACTCAAGACATCTTGAATACCAGCGATGAATCTATCCATTGAGCCACGAATTCCTGGACTGATTTCGGGATTTAAACAGGTATATACTTTTCCAACATAAATTGCGAGTAATAATAGAATAATGAAAACTCGACGGAACCGAGTCTTGAAGTTCAAGACATCTTAAATACCAGCGATGGATCTATCCATTGAGCCACAAACTCCTCGACTGATTTTTGGGATTTAAACAGGTATATACCCTTTCCAACATAATTTGCGAGTAATAATAGTATAATGAAAACTCGGCGGAACCAAGGATCGAACTCAAGACATCTTGAATACCAGCGATGAATCTATCCATTGAGCCACAAATTTCTCGAGTGATCTCGGGATTTAAACAGGTATATACCTTTCCAACATAAATTGCGAGTAATAATAGAATAATGAAAACTCGACGGAACCGAGTCTTGAACTCAAGACATCTTAAATACCAGCGATGGATCTATCCATTGAGCCACAAACTCCTCGACTGATTTTGGGATTTAAACAGATATATACCTTTCCAACATAATTTGCGAGTAATAACAGTATAATGAAAACTCGACTGAACCAAGGCACGAACTCAAGACATCTTGAATACCAGCGATTAATCTATCCATTGAGCCACAAATTTTTCGAATAATTTTGGGATTTAAACAGGTATATACCTTTCCAATATAATTTGCGTGTAATAATAGTATAATGAAAACTCGACGGAACCGAGGCACGAACTCAAGACATCTCGAATACCAGCGATGAATCTATCCATTGAGCCACAAATTCTTCGACTGATTTCGGGATTTAAACAAGTATATACCTTTCCAACATAATTTGCGAGTAATAATAGTATAATGAAAACTCGACGGAACCGAGGCACGAACTCAAGACATCTGAAATACCAGCGATGAATCTATCCATTGAGCCACAAATTCCTCGACTGATTTTGGGATTTAAACAGGTATATACCTTTCCAACATAAATTGCGAGTAATAATAGTATAATGAAAACTCGACGGAACCGAGGCACGAACTCAAGACATCTGAAATACCAGCGATGAATCTATCCATTGAGCCACAAATCCCTCGAATGATTTCGGGATTTAAACAGGTATATACCTTTCCAACATAACTTGTGAGTAATAATAGAATAATGAAAACTCGACGGAACCGAGTCTTGAAGTCAAGACATCTTAAATACCAGCGATGGATCTATCCATTGAGCCACAAACTCCTCGTCTGATTTTGGGATTTAAACAGTTATATACCTTTCCAACATAATTTGCGAGTAATAATAGAATAATGAAAACTCGACGAAACCGAGTCTTGAAGTCAAGACATCTTAAATACCAGCGATGGATCTATCCATTGAGCCACAAACTCCTCGACGGATTTTGGGATTTAAACAGGTATATACCTTTCCAACATAATTTGCGAGTAATAATAGTATAATGAAAACTCGACGGAACCGAGGCACGAACTCAAGACATCTTGAATACCAGCGATGAATCTTTTCATTGACCCACAAATTCTTCGATTAATTTTGGGATTTAAACAGGTATATACCTTTCCAATATAAATTGCGAGTAATAATAGAATAATGAAAACTCGACGGAACCGATTCTTGAAGTCAAGACATCTTGAATACCGGCGATGGATCTATCCATTGAGCCACAAACTCCTCGACTGATCTTGGGATTTAAACAGGTATATACCTTTCAAACATAATTTGCGAGTAATAATAGTATAATGAAAACTCGACGGAACCAAGGCACGAACTCAAGACATCATGAATACCAGCGATTAATCTATCCATTGAGCTACAAATTCTTCGAATAATTTTGGGATTTAAACAGGTATATACCTTTCCAATAAAATTTGCGAGTAATAATAGTATAATGAAAACTCGACGGAACCGAGGCACGAACTCAAGACATCTCGAATACCAGCCATGAATCTATACATTGAGCCACAAATTCCTCGAGCCACCTTTCCAACATAAATTGCAAGTAAAATAGGATAATTAAAACTCGACGGAACCGAGTCTTGAAGTCAAGACATCTTAAATACCAGCGATGGATCTATCCATTGAGCCACAAACTCCTCGACTGATTTTGGGATTTAAACAGGTATATACCTTTCCAACATAATTTTCGTCTAATAATAGTATAATGAAAACTCGACGGAACCGAGGAACGAACTCAAGACATCTTGAATACCAGCGATGAATCTATCGAATGAGCCACAAATTCTTCGAATGATTTTGGGATTTAAACAGGTATATACCTTTCCAACATAAATTGCGAGTAATAATAGAATAATGAAAACTCGACGGAACCGAGTCTTGAAGTCAAGACATCTTGAATACCAGCGATGGATCTATCCATTGACACACAAAATTGCGAGTAAAAATAGTATAATGAAAACTCGACGGAACCGAGGCACGAACTCAAGACATATTGAATACCAGCGATGAATCTATCCATTGAGCCACAAATTCTTCGATTAATTTTGGGATTTAAAAAGGTATATACCTTTCCAATAAAAATAGCGAGTAGTAATAGAATAATGAAAACTCGACTGAACCGACTTTCGAACTCAAGACTTCTTAAATACCAGCGATGGATCTATCCATTGAGCCACAAATTCTTCGACTGATTTTGGGATTTAAACAGGTATATACCTTTCCAACATAATTTGCGAGTAATAAGAGTATAATAAAAACTCGACGGAACCGAGGCACGAACTCAAGACATCTTGAATGCCGGCGATGAATCTATCGATTCAGCCACAAATTCTTCGATTGATTTTGGGATTTAAACAGGTATATACCTTTCCAACTTAAATTGCGAGTAACAATAGAATAATGAAAACTCGACGAATTCGATTCTTGAGCTCAAGACATCTTGAATGTCGGCGATGAATCTATCGATTTAGCTACAAATTCTTCGACTGATTTTGGGATTTAAACAGGTATATACCTTTCCAACATAAATTGCGAGTAATAACAGTATAATGAAAATTCGACAGAACCGAGGCACGAACTCAAGACATCTTGAATACCAGCGATGAATCTATCCATTGAGCCACAAATTCCTCGACTGATTCCGGGATTTAAACAGGTATATACCTTTCGAACATAAATTGCGAGTAATAATAGAATAATGAAAACTCGACGGAACCGAGTCTTGAAGTCAAGACATCTTAAATACCAGCGATGGATCTATCCATTGAGCCACAAACTCCTCGTCTGATTTTGGGATTTAAACAGTTATATACCTTTCCAACATCATTTGCGAGTAATAATAGTATAAAGAAAATTCGACGGAACCGAGGCACAAACTCAAGACATCTTGAATACCGGCGATGGATCTATCCATTGAGCCACAAACTCCTCGACTGATCTTGGGATTTAAACAGGTATATACCTTTCAAACATAATTTGCGAGTAATAATAGTATAATGAAAACTCGACGGAACCAAGGCACGAACTCAAGACATCATGAATACCAGCGATTAATCTATCCATTGAGCTACAAATTCTTCGAATAATTTTGAGATTTAAACAGGTATATACCTTTCCAATAAAATTTGCGAGAAATAATAGTATAATGAAAACTCGACGGAACCGAGGCACGAACTCAAGACATCTCGAATACCAGCCATGAATCTTTACATTGAGCCACAAATTCTTCGAATAATTTTCGGATTTAAACAGGTATATACCTTTCCAATATAATTTGCGAATAATAATAGTATAATGAAAACTCGACGGAACCAAGGCACGAACTCAAGACATCATGAATACCAGCGATTAATCTATCCATTGAGCTACAAATTCTTCGAATAATTTTGGGATTTAAACAGGTATATACCTTTCCAATAAAATTTGCGAGTAATAATAGAATAATGAAAACTCGACGGAACCGAGTTTTGAAGTCAAGACATCTTAAATACCAGTGATGGATCTATCCATTGAGCCACAAACTCCTCGACTGATTTTGGGATTTAAACAGGTATATACCTTTCCAACATAATTTGCGTGTAATAATAGTATAATGAAAACTCGACGGAACCGAGGCACGAACTCAAGACATATTGAATACCAGCGATGAATCTATCCATTGAGCCACAAATTCTTCGATTAATTTTGGGATTTAAACAGGTATATACCTTTCCAATATAAATTGCGAGTAATAATAGAATAATGAAAACTCGACGGAACCGAGTCTTGAACTCATGACATCTAGAATACCAGCGATGGATCTATCCATTGAGCCACAAATTCCTCGACTGATTTTGGGATTTAAACAGGTATATACCTTTCCAACATAATTTGCGAGTAATATTAGTATAATAAAAACTCGACGGAACCGAGGCACGAACTCAAGACATCTTGAATACCAGCTATGAATCTATCCATTGAGCCACAAATTCCTCGACCGATTTCGGGATTTAAACAGGTATATACCTTTCCAACATAAATTGCGAGTAATAATAGAATAATGAAAACTCGACGGAACCGAGTCTTGAAATCAAGACATCATAAATACCAGCGATGGATCTATCCATTGAGCCACAAACTCCTCGACTGATTTTGGGATTTACACAGGTATATACCTTTCCAACATAATTTGCGTGTAATAATAGTATAATGAAAACTCGGCGGAACCAAGGATCGAACTCAAGACATCTTGAATACCAGCGATGAATCTATCGATTGAGCCACAAACTCCTCGACTGATTTTGGGATTTAAACAGGTATATACCTTTCCAACATAATTTGCGAGTAATAATAGTATAATGAAAACTCGACGGAACCGAGGGACGAACTCAAGACATCTTGAATACCAGCGATGAATCTATCCATTGAGCCACAAATTTCTCGAGTGATCTCGGGATTTAAACAGATATATACCTTTCCAACATAAATTGCGAGTAATAATAGAATAATGAAAACTCGACGGAACCGAGTCTTGAACTCAAGACATCTTAAATACCAGCGATGGATCTTTCCATTGAGCCACAAACTCCTCGACTGATTTTGGGATTTAAACAGATATATACCTTTCCAACATAATTTGCGAGTAATAACAGTATAATGAAAACTCGACGGAACCAAGGCACGAACTCAAGACATCTTGAATACCAGCGATTAATCTATCCATTGAGCCACAAATTTTTCGAATAATTTTGGGATTTAAACAGGTATATACCTCTCCAATATAATTTGCGTGTAATAATAGTATAATGAAAACTCGACGGAACCGAGGCACGAACTCAAGACATCTCGAATACCAGCGATGAATCTATCCATCGAGCCACAAATTCCTCGACTGATTTCGGGATTTAAACAGGTATATACCTTTCCAACATAATTTGCGAGTAATAATAGTATAATGAAAACTCGACGGAACCGAGGCACGAACTCAAGACATCTGAAATACCAGCGATGAATCTATCCATTGAGCCTCAAATTCCTCGACTGATTTTGGGATTTAAACAGGTATATACCTTTCCAACATAAATTGCGAGTAATAATAGTATAATGAAAACTCGACGGAACCGAGGCACGAACTCAAGACATCTGAAATACCAGCGATGAATCTATCCATTGAGCCACAAACTCCTCGACTGATTGCGGGATTTAAACAGGTATATACCTTTCCAACATAAATTGCGAGTAATAATAGAATAATGAAAACTCGACGGAACCCAGTCTTGAAGTCAAGACATCTTAAATACCAGCGATGGATCTATCCATTGAGCCACAAACTCCTCGACTGATTTTGGGATTTAAACAGGTATATACCTTTCCAACATAATTTGCGAGTAATAATAGAATAATGAAAACTCGACGTAACCGAGTCTTGAAGTCAAGACATCTTAAATACCAGCGCTGGATCTATCCATTGAGCCACAAACTCCTCGACTGATTTTGGGATTTAAACAGGTATATACCTTTCCAACATAAATTTGCGAGTAACAATAGTATAATGAAAACTCGACGGAACCGAGGCACGAACTCAAGACATCTTGAATACCGGCGATGAATCTATCCATTGAGCCACAAATCCCTCGAATGATTTTGGGATTTAAACAGGTATATACCTTTCCAACATAAATTGCGAGTAATAATAGAATAATGAAAACTCGACGGAACCGAGTCTTGAAGTCAAGACATCTTGAATACCAGCGATGGATCTATCCATTGAGCCACAAACTCCTCGTCTGATTTTGGGATTTAAACAGTTATATACCTTTCCAACATAATTTGCGAGTAATAATAGAATAATGAAAACTCGACGGAACCGAGTCTTGAAGTCAAGACATCTTAAATACCAGCGATGGATCTATCCATTGAGCCACAAACTCCTCGACGGATTTTGGGATTTAAACAGGTATATACCTTTCCAACATAATTTGCGAGTAATAATAGTATAATGAAAACTCGACGGAACCGAGGCACGAACTCAAGACATCTTGAATACCAGCGATGAATCTATCCATTGAGCCACAAATTCTTCGATTAATTTTGGGATTTAAACAGGTATATACCTTTCCAATATAAATTGCGAGTAATAATAGAATAATGAAAACTCGACGGAACCGAGTCTTGAACTCATGACATCTAGAATACCAGCGATGGATCTATCCATTGAGCCACAAATTCCTCGACTGATTTTGGGATTTAAACAGGTATATACCTTTCCAACATAATTTGCGAGTAATAATAGTATAATGAAAAACTCG
The DNA here is from genome assembly GCA_963675895.2 of Styela plicata. Lineage (NCBI taxonomy): Eukaryota > Metazoa > Chordata > Ascidiacea > Stolidobranchia > Styelidae > Styela > Styela plicata. The sequence goes on along the minus strand of OZ023150.1, from coordinate 17,009,931 downwards.
ACGGAACCGAGGCACGAACTCAAGACATCTTGAATACCAGCTATGAATCTATCCATTGAGCCACAAATTCCTCGACCGATTTCGGGATTTAAACAGGTATATACCTTTCCAACATAAATTGCGAGTAATAATAGAATAATGAAAACTCGACGGAACCGAGTCTTGAAGTCAAGACATCATAAATACCAGCGATGGATCTATCCATTGAGCCACAAACTCCTCGACTGATTTTGGGATTTACACAGGTATATACCTTTCCAACATAATTTGCGTGTAATAATAGTATAATGAAAACTCGGCGGAACCAAGGATCGAACTCAAGACATCTTGAATACCAGCGATGAATCTATCGATTGAGCCACAAACTCCTCGACTGATTTTGGGATTTAAACAGGTATATACCTTTCCAACATAATTTGCGAGTAATAATAGTATAATGAAAACTCGACGGAACCGAGGCACGAACTCAAGACATCTTGAATACCAGCGATGAATCTATCCATTGAGCCACAAATTTCTCGAGTGATCTCGGGATTTAAACAGGTATATACCTTTCCAACATAAATTGCGAGTAATAATAGAATAATGAAAACTCGACGGAACCGAGTCTTGAACTCAAGACATCTTAAATACCAGCGATGGATCTTTCCATTGAGCCACAAACTCCTCGACTGATTTTGGGATTTAAACAGATATATACCTTTCCAACATAATTTGCGAGTAATAACAGTATAATGAAAACTCGACTGAACCAAGGCACGAACTCAAGACATCTTGAATACCAGCGATTAATCTATCCATTGAGCCACAAATTTTTCTAATAATTTTGGGATTTAAACAGGTATATACCTCTCCAATATAATTTGCGTGTAATAATAGTATAATGAAAACTCGACGGAACCGAGGCACGAACTCAAGACATCTCGAATACCAGCGATGAATCTATCCATCGAGCCACAAATTCCTCGACTGATTTCGGGATTTAAACAGGTATATACCTTTCCAACATAATTTGCGAGTAATAATAGTATAATGAAAACTCGACGGAACCGAGGCACGAACTCAAGACATCTGAAATACCAGCGATGAATCTATCCATTGAGCCACAAATTCCTCGACTGATTTTGGGATTTAAACAGGTATATACCTTTCCAACATAAATTGCGAGTAATAATAGTATAATGAAAACTCGACGGAACCGAGGCACGAACTCAAGACATCTGAAATACCAGCGATGAATCTATCCATTGAGCCACAAACTCCTCGACTGATTGCGGGATTTAAACAGGTATGTACCTTTCCAACATAAATTGCGAGTAATAATAGAATAATGAAAACTCGACGGAACCCAGTCTTGAAGTCAAGACATCTTAAATACCAGCGATGGATCTATCCATTGAGCCACAAACTCCTCGACTGATTTTGGGATTTAAACAGGTATATACCTTTCCAACATAATTTGCGAGTAATAATAGAATAATGAAAACTCGACGTAACCGAGTCTTGAAGTCAAGACATCTTAAATACCAGCGCTGGATCTATCCATTGAGCCACAAACTCCTCGACTGATTTTGGGATTTAAACAGGTATATACCTTTCCAACATAATTTGCGAGTAACAATAGTATAAAGAAAACTCGACGGAACCGAGGCACGAACTCAAGACATCTTGAATACCGGCGATGAATCTATCCATTGAGCCACAAATCCCTCGAATGATTTCGGGATTTAAACAGGTATATACCTTTCCAACATAACTTGTGAGTAATAATAGAATAATGAAAACTCGACGGAACCGAGTCTTGAAGTCAAGACATCTTAAATACCAGCGATGGATCTATCCATTGAGCCACAAACTCCTCGTCTGATTTTGGGATTTAAACAGTTATATACCTTTCCAACATAATTTGCGAGTAATAATAGAATAATGAAAACTCGACGGAACCGAGTCTTGAAGTCAAGACATCTTAAATACCAGCGATGGATCTATCCATTGAGCCACAAACTCCTCGACGGATTTTGGGATTTAAACAGGTATATACCTTTCCAACATAATTTGCGAGTAATAATAGTATAATGAAAACTCGACGGAACCGAGGCACGAACTCAAGACATCTTGAATACCAGCGATGAATCTTTTCATTGACCCACAAATTCTTCGATTAATTTTGGGATTTAAACAGGTATATACCTTTCCAATATAAATTGCGAGTAATAATAGAATAATGAAAACTCGACGGAACCGATTCTTGAAGTCAAGACTTCTTGAATACCGGCGATGGATCTATCCATTGAGCCACAAACTCCTCGACTGATCTTGGGATTTAAACAGGTATATACCTTTCAAACATAATTTGCGAGTAACAATAGTATAATGAAAACTCGACGGAACCAAGGCACGAACTCAAGACATCATGAATACCAGCGATTAATCTATCCATTGAGCTACAAATTCTTCGAATAATTTTGGGATTTAAACAGGTATATACCTTTCCAACATAAATTGCGAGTAATAATAGTATAATGAAAATTCGACAGAACCGAGGCACGAACTCAAGACATCTTGAATACCAGCGATGAATCTATCCATTGAGCCACAAATTCCTCGACCGATTTCGGGATTTAAACAGGTATATACCTTTCCAACATAAATTGCGAGTAATAATAGAATAATGAAAACTCGACGAAACCGAGTCTTGAAGTCGAGACATCTTAAATACCAGCGATGGATCTATCCATTGAGCCACAAACTCCTCGACTGATTTTGGGATTTAAACAGGTATATACCTTTCTAACATAATTTGCGAATAATAATAGTATAATGAAAACTCGACGGAACCGAGGCACGAACTCAAGACATCTTGAATACCAGCGATGAATCTATCGATTGAGCCACAAACTCCTCGACTGATTTTGGGATTTAAACAGGTATATACCTTTCCAACATAATTTGCGAGTAACAATAGTATAATGAAAACTCGACGGAACCGAGGCACGAACTCAAGACATCTTGAATACCAGCGATGAATCTATCCATTGAGCCACAAATTCCTCGACTGATTTCGGGATTTAAACAGGTATATACCTTTCGAACATAAATTGCGAGTAATAATAGAATAATGAAAACTCGACGGAACCGAGTCTTGAAGTCAAGACATCTTAAATACCAGCGATGGATCTATCCATTGAGCCACAAACTCCTCGTCTGATTTTGGGATTTAAACAGTTATATACCTTTCCAACATAATTTGCGAGTAAAAATAGTATAATGAAAACTCGACGGAACCAAGGCACGAACTCAAGACATCTTGAATACCAGCGATTAATCTATCCATTGAGGCACAAATTCTTCGAATAATTTTCGGATTTAAACAGGTATATACCTTTCCAATATAATTTGCGAATAATAATAGTACAATGAAAACTCGACGGAACCGAGGCACGAACTCAAGACATCTCGAATACCAGCCATGAATCTATACATTGAGCCACAAATTCCTCGAGCCACCTTTCCAACATAAATTGCAAGTAAAATAGGATAATTAAAACTCGACGGAACCGAGACTTCAAGTCAAGACATCTTAAATACCAGCGATGGATCTATCCATTGAGCCACAAACTCCTCGACTGATTTTGGGATTTAAACAGGTATATACCTTTCCAACATAATTTTCGTCTAATAATAGTATAATGAAAACTCGACGGAACCGAGGAACGAACTCAAGACATCTTGAATACCAGCGATGAATCTATCGATTGAGCCACAAATTCTTCGATTGATTTTGGGATTTAAACAGGTATATACCTTTCCAACATAAATTGCGAGTAATAATAGAATAATGAAAACTCGACGGAACCGAGTCTTGAAGTCAAGACATCTTGAATACCAGCGATGGATCTATCCATTGACACACAAAATTTTCGACTGATTATGGGATTTAAACAGGTATATACCTTTCCAACATAAATTGCGAGTAAAAATAGTATAATGAAAACTCGACGGAACCGAGGCACGAACTCAAGACATATTGAATACCAGCGATGAATCTATCCATTGAGCCACAAATTCTTCGATTAATTTTGGGATTTAAAAAGGTATATACCTTTCCAATAAAAATAGCGAGTAGTAATAGAATAATGAAAACTCGACTGAACCGACTTTCGAACTCAAGACTTCTTAAATACCAGCGATGGATCTATCCATTGAGCCACAAATTCTTCGACTGATTTTGGGATTTAAACAGGTATATACCTTTCCAACATAATTTGCGAGTAATAATAGTATAATAAAAACTCGACGGAACCGAGGCACGAACTCAAGACTTCTTGAATGCCGGCGATGAATCTATCGAATCAGCCACAAATTCTTCGATTGATTTTGGGATTTAAACAGGTACATACCTTTCCAACTTAAATTGCGAGTAACAATAGAATAATGAAAACTCGACGAATTCGATTCTTGAACTCAAGACATCTTGAATGTCGGCGATGAATCTATCGATTTGAGCTACAAATTCTTCGACTGATTTTGGGATTTAAACAGGTATATACCTTTCCAACATAAATTTGCGAGTAATAATAGTATAATAATGAAAATTCGACAGAACCGAGGCACGAACTCAAGACATCTTGAATACCAGCGATGAATCTATCCATTGAGCCACAAATTCCTCGACCGATTTCGGGATTTAAACAGGTATATACCTTTCCAACATAAATTGCGAGTAATAATAGAATAATGAAAACTCGACGAAACCGAGTCTTGAAGTCGAGACATCTTAAATACCAGCGATGGATCTATCCATTGAGCCACAAACTCCTCGACTGATTTTGGGATTTAAACAGGTATATACCTTTCTAACATAATTTGCGAATAATAATAGTATAATGAAAACTCGACGGAACCGAGGCACGAACTCAAGACATCTTGAATACCAGCGATGAATCTATCGATTGAGCCACAAACTCCTCGACTGATTTTGGGATTTAAACAGGTATATACCTTTCCAACATAATTTGCGAGTAACAATTGTATAATGAAAACTCAACGGAACCAAGGCACGAACTCAAGACATCTTGAATACCAGCGATGAATCTATCCATTGAGCCACAAATTCCTCGACTGATTTCGGGATTTAAACAGGTATATACCTTTCGAACATAAATTGCGAGTAATAATAGAATAATGAAAACTCGACGGAACCGAGTCTTGAAGTCAAGACATCTTAAATACCAGCGATGGATCTATCCATTGAGCCACAAACTCCTCGACTGATTTTGGGATTTAAACAGTTATATACCTTTCCAACATAAATTTGCGAGTAAAAATAGTATAATGAAAACTCGACGGAACCAAGGCACGAACTCAAGACATCTTGAATACCAGCGATTAATCTATCCATTGAGGCACAAATTCTTCGAATAATTTTCGGATTTAAACAGGTATATACCTTTCCAATATAATTTGCGAATAATAATAGTATAATGAAAACTCGACGGAACCGAGGCACGAACTCAAGACATCTCGAATACCAGCGATGAATCTATCCATTGAGCCACAAAATCATCGACTGATTTCGGGATTTAAACAGGTATATACCTTTCCAACATAAATTGCGAGTAATAATAGAATAATGAAAACTCGACGGAACCGAGTCTTGAAGTCAAGACATCTTAAAAACCAGCGATAGATCTATCCATTGAGCCACAAACTCCTCGACTGAATTTTGGGATTTAAACAGGTATATACCTTTCCAACATAATTTGCGAGTAATAATAGTATAATGAAAACTCGACGGAACCGAGGCACGAACTCAAGACATCTTGAATACCGGCGATGAATCTATCCATTGAGCCACAAATTCTTCGATTGATTTTGGGATTTAAACAGGTATATACCTTTCCAACATAAATTGCGAATAACAATAGAATAATGAAAACTCGACGGAATTCGATTCTTGAACTCAAGACATCTTGAATGTCGGCGATGAATCTATCGATTTAGCTACAAATTCGTCGACTGATTTTGGGATTTAAACAGGTATATACCTTTCCAACATAATTTGCGAGTAATAATAGTATAATGAAAACTCGACGGAACCGAGGCACGAACTCAAGACATCTTGAATACCAGCGATGAATCTATCCATTGAGCCACAAATTCCTCGACTGATTTCGGGATTTAAACAGGTATATACCTTTCGAACATAAATTGCGAGTAATAATAGAATGATGAAAACTCGACGGAACCGAGTCTTGAAGTCAAGACATCTTAAATACCAGCGATGGATCTATCCATTGAGCCACAAACTCCTCGTCTGATTTTAGGATTTAAACAGTTATATACCTTTCCAACATAATTTGCGTGTAATAATAGTATAATGAAAACTCGACGGAACCGAGGCACGAACTCAAGACATATTGAATACCAGCGATTAATCTATCCATTGAGCCACAAATTCTTCGAATAATTTTGGGATTTAAACAGGTATATACCTTTCCAACATAATTTGCGAGTAATAATAGTATAATGAAAACTCGACGGAACCGAGGCACGAACTCAAGACATCTTGAATACCAGCGATGAATCTATCCATTGAGCCACAAATTCCTCGACTGATTTCGGGATTTAAACAGGTATATACCTTTCCAACATAAATTGCGAGTAATAATAGAATAATGAAAACTCGACGGAACCGAGTCTTGAAGTCAAGACATCTTAAATACCAGCGATGGATCTATCCATTGAGCCCACAAACTCCTCGACTGATTTTGGGATTTAAACAGGTATATACCTTTCCAACATAATTTTGCGAGTAAAAATAGTATAATGAAAACTCGACGGAACCGAGGCACGAACTCAAGACATCTTGAATACCAGCGATGAATCTATCCATTGAGCCCACAAATTCATCGAATGATTTCGGGATTTAAACAGGTATATACCTTTCCAACATAAATTTGCGAGTAATAATAGAATAATGAAAACTCGACGGAACCGAGTCTTGAAGTCAAGACATCTTAAAAACCAGCGATGGATCTATCCATTGAGCCACAAACTTCTCGACTGAATTTGGGATTTAAACAGGTATATACCTTTCCAACATAATTTGCGAGTAATAATAGTATAATAAAAACTCGACGGAACCGAGGCACGAACTCAAGACATCTTGAATGCCGGCGATGAATCTATCGATTCAGAGCCACAAATTCTTCGATTGATTTTGGGATTTAAACAGGTATATACCTTTCCAACTTAAATTGCGAGTAACAATAGAATAATGAAAACTCGACGAATTCGATTCTTGAACTCAAGACATCTTGAATGTCGGCGATGAATCTATCGATTTAGCTACAAATTCTTCGACTGATTTTGGGATTTAAACAGGTATATACCTTTCCAACATAAATTGCGAGTAATAATAGTATAATGAAAAATTCGACGGAACCGAGGCACGAACTCAAGACATCTTGAATACCAGCGATGAATCTATCCATTGAGCCACAAATTCCTCGACTGATTTCGGGATTTAAACAGGTATATACCTTTCGAACATAAATTGCGAGTAATAATAGAATAATGAAAACTCGACGGAACCGAGTCTTGAAGTCAAGACATCTTAAATACCAGCGATGGATCTATCCATTGAGCCACAAACTCCTCGTCTGATTTTGGGATTTAAACAGTTATATACCTTTCCAACATAATTTGCGAGTAAAAATAGTATAATGAAAACTCGACGGAACCAAGGCACGAACTCAAGACATCTTGAATACCAGCGATTAATCTATCCATTGAGGCACAAATTCTTCGAATAATTTTCGGATTTAAACAGGTATATACCTTTCCAATATAATTTGCGAATAATAATAGTATAATGAAAACTCGACGGAACCGAGGCACGAACTCAAGACATCTCGAATACCAGCGATGAATCTATCCATTGAGCCACAAAATCATCGACTGATTTTCGGGATTTAAACAGGTATATACCTTTCCAACATAATTTGCGAGTAATAATAGAATAATGAAAACTCGACGGAACCGAGTCTTGAAGTCAAGACATCTTAAATACCAGCGATGGATCTATCCATTGAGCCACAAACTTCTCGACTGAATTTGGGATTTAAACAGGTATATACCTTTCCAACAGCATTTGCGAGTAATAATAGTATAAAGAAAATTCGACGGAACCGAGGCACGAACTCAAGACATCTTGAATACCAGCGATGAATCTATCGATTGAGCCACAAATTCTTCGATTTATTTTGGGATTTAAACAGGTATATACCTTTCCAACATAAATTGCGAGTAATAATAGAATAATGAAAACTCGACGGAACCGAGTCTTGAAGTCAAGACATCTTGAATACCAGCGATGGATCTATCCATTGACACACAAACTCCTCGACAGATTTTCGGATTTAAACAGGTATATACCTTTCCAACATAAATTGCGAGTAAAAATAGTATAATGAAAAATCGACGGAACCGAGGCACGAACTCAAGACATATTGAATGCCAGCGATGATTCTATCCATTGAGCCACAAATTCTTCGAATAATTTTGGGATTTAAACAGGTATATACCTTTCCAACATAATTTGCGAGTAACAATTGTATAATGAAAACTCAACGGAACCAAGGCACGAACTCAAGACATCTTGAATACCAGCGATGAATCTATCCATTGAGCCACAAATTCCTCGACTGATTTCGGGATTTAAACAGGTATATACCTTTCGAACATAAATTGCGAGTAATAATAGAATAATGAAAACTCGACGGAACCGAGTCTTGAAGTCAAGACATCTTAAATACCAGCGATGGATCTATCCATTGAGCCACAAACTCCTCGTCTGATTTTGGGATTTAAACAGTTATATACCTTTCCAACATAATTTGCGAGTAAAAATAGTATAATGAAAACTCGACGGAACCAAGGCACGAACTCAAGACATCTTGAATACCAGCGATGAATCTTTTCATTGACCCACAAATTCTTCGATTAATTTTGGGATTTAAACAGGTATATACCTTTCCAATATAAATTGCGAGTAATAATAGAATAATGAAAACTCAACGGAACCGATTCTTGAAGTCAAGACATCTTGAATACCGGCGATGGATCTATCCATTGAGCCACAAACTCCTCGACTGATCTTGGGATTTAAACAGGTATATACCTTTCAAACATAATTTGCGAGTAACAATAGTATAATGAAAACTCGACGGAACCAAGGCACGAACTCAAGACATCATGAAATACCAGCGATTAATCTATCCATTGAGCCTACAAATTCTTCGAATAATTTTGGGATTTAAACAGGTATATACCTTTCCAATAAAATTTGCGAGTAATAATAGTATAATGAAAACTCGACGGAACCGAGGCACGAACTCAAGACATCTCGAATACCAGCCATGAATCTATACATTGAGCCACAAATTCCTCGAGGGATTTAAACCACCTTTCCAACATAAATTGCAAGTAAAATAGGATAATTAAAACTCGACGGAACCGAGACTTCAAGTCAAGACATCTTAAATACCAGCGATGGATCTATCCATTGAGCCACAAACTCCTCGACTGATTTTGGGATTTTAAACAGGTATATACCTTTCCAACATAAATTTTCGTCTAATAATAGTATAATGAAAACTCGACGGAACCGAGGAACGAACTCAAGACATCTTGAATACCAGCGATGAATCTATCGATTGAGCCACAAATTCTTCGATTGATTTTGGGATTTAAACAGATATACCTTTCCAACATAAATTGCGAGTAATAATAGAATAATGAAAACTCGACGGAATCGAGTCTTGAAGTCAAGACATCTTGAATACCAACGATGGATCTATCCATTGACACACAAAATTTTCGACTGAATTATGGGATTTAAACAGGTATATACCTTTCCAACATAAATTGCGAGTAAAAATAGTATAATAAAAACTCGACGGAACCGAGGCACGAACTCAAGACATATTGAATACCAGCGATGAATCTATCCATTGAGCCACAAATTCTTCGATTAATTTTGGGATTTAAACAGGTATATACCTTTCCAATAAAAATAGCGAGTAGTAATAGAATAATGAAAACTCGACTGAACCGACTTTCGAACTCAAGACTTCTTAAATACCAGCGATGGATCTATCCATTGAGCCACAAATTCTTCGACTGATTTTGGGATTTAAACAGGTATATACCTTTCCAACATAATTTGCGAGTAATAATAGTATAATAAAAACTCGACGGAACCGAGGCACGAACTCAAGACATCTTGAATGCCGGCGATGAATCTATCGAATCAGCCACAAATTCTTCGATTGATTTTGGGATTTAAACAGGTATATACCTTTCCAACTTAAATTGCGAGTAACAATAGAATAATGAAAACTCGACGAATTCGATTCTTGAACTCAAGACATCTTGAATGTCGGCGATGAATCTATCGATTTAGCTACAAATTCTTCGACTGATTTTGGGATTTAAACAGGTATATACCTTTCCAACATAAATTGCGAGTAATAATAGTATAATGAAAATTCGACAGAACCGAGGCACGAACTCAAGACATCTTGAATACCAGCGATGAATCTATCCATTGAGCCACAAATTCCTCGACCGATTTCGGGATTTAAACAGGTATATACCTTTCCAACATAAATTGCGAGTAATAATAGAATAATGAAAACTCGACGAAACCGAGTCTTGAAGTCGAGACATCTTAAATACCAGCGATGGATCTATCCATTGAGCCACAAACTCCTCGACTGATTTTGGGATTTAAACAGGTATATACCTTTCTAACATAATTTGCGAATAATAATAGTATAATGAAAACTCGACGGAACCGAGGCACGAACTCAAGACATCTTGAATACCAGCGATGAATCTATCGATTGAGCCACAAACTCCTCGACTGATTTTGGGATTTAAACAGGTATATACCTTTCCAACATAATTTGCGAGTAACAATTGTATAATGAAAACTCAACGGAACCAAGGCACGAACTCAAGACATCTTGAATACCAGCGATGAATCTATCCATTGAGCCACAAATTCCTCGACTGATTTCGGGATTTAAACAGGTATATACCTTTCGAACATAAATTGCGAGTAATAATAGAATAATGAAAACTCGACGGAACCGAGTCTTGAAGTCAAGACATCTTAAATACCAGCGATGGATCTATCCATTGAGCCACAAACTCCTCGTCTGATTTTGGGATTTAAACAGTTATATACCTTTCCAACATAATTTGCGAGTAAAAATAGTATAATGAAAACTCGACGGAACCAAGGCACGAACTCAAGACATCTTGAATACCAGCGATTAATCTATCCATTGAGGCACAAATTCTTCGAATAATTTTCGGATTTAAACAGGTATATACCTTTCCAATATAATTTGCGAATAATAATAGTACAATGAAAACTCGACGGAACCGAGGCACGAACTCAAGACATCTCGAATACCAGCGATGAATCTATCCATTGAGCCACAAAATCATCGACTGATTTCGGGATTTAAACAGGTATATACCTTTCCAACATAATTTGCGAGTAATAATAGAATAATGAAAACTCGACGGAACCGAGTCTTGAAGTCAAGACATCTTAAAAACCAGCGATAGATCTATCCATTGAGCCACAAACTTCTCGACTGAATTTGGGATTTAAACAGGTATATACCTTTCCAACATAATTTGCGAGTAATAATAGTATAATAAAAACTCGACGGAACCGAGGCACGAACTCAAGACATCTTGAATGCCGGCGATGAATCTATCGATTCAGCCACAAATTCTTCGATTGATTTTGGGATTTAAACAGGTATATACCTTTCCAACATAAATTGCGAATAATAATAGAATAATGAAAACTCGACGGATTCGATTCTTGAACTCAAGACATCTTGAATACCAGCGATGAATCTATCGATTTAGCTACAAATTCGTCGACTGATTTTGGGATTTAAACAGGTATATACCTTTCCAACATAAATTGCGAGTAATAAATAGTATAATGAAAACTCGACGGAACCGAGGCACGAACTCAAGACATCTTGAATACCAGCGATGAATCTATCCATTGAGCCACAAATTCCTCGACTGATTTCGGGATTTAAACAGGTATATACCTTTCGAACATAAATTGCGAGTAATAATAGAATGATGAAAACTCGACGGAACCGAGTCTTGAAGTCAAGACATCTTAAATACCAGCGATGGATCTATCCATTGAGCCACAAACTCCTCGTCTGATTTTAGGATTTAAACAGTTATATACCTTTCCAACATAATTTGCGAGTAAAAATAGTATAATGAAAACTCGACGGAACCAAGGCACGAACTCAAGACATCTTGAATACCAGCGATTAATCTATCCATTGAGGCACAAATTCTTCGAATAATTTTCGGATTTAAACAGGTATATACCTTTCCAACATAAATTGCGAGTAATAATAGTATAATGAAAATTCGACAGAACCGAGGCACGAACTCAAGACATCTTGAATACCAGCGATGAATCTATCCATTGAGCCACAAATTCCTCGACTGATTTCGGGATTTAAACAGGTATATACCTTTCGAACATAAATTGCGAGTAATAATAGAATGATGAAAACTCGACGGAACCGAGTCTTGAAGTCAAGACATCTTAAATACCAGCGATGGATCTATCCATTGAGCCACAAACTCCTCGTCTGATTTTAGGATTTAAACAGTTATATACCTTTCCAACATAATTTGCGAGTAAAAATAGTATAATGAAAACTCGACGGAACCGAGGCACGAACTCAAGACATCTCGAATACCAGCGATGAATCTATCCATTGAGCCACAAAATCATCGAATGATTTCGGGATTTAAACAGGTATATACCTTTCCAACATAATTTGCGAGTAATAATAGAATAATGAAAACTCGACGGAACCGAGTCTTGAAGTCAAGACATCTTAAAAACCAGCGATGGATCTATCCATTGAGCCACAAACTTCTCGACTGAATTTGGGATTTAAACAGGTATATACCTTTCCAACATAATTTGCGAGTAATAATAGTATAATAAAAACTCGACGGAACCGAGGCACGAACTCAAGACATCTTGAATACCAGCGATGAATCTATCCATTGAGCCACAAATTCCTCGACTGATTTCGGGATTTAAACAGGTATATACCTTTCCAACATAAATTGCGAGTAATAATAGAATAATGAAAACTCGACGGAACCGAGTCTTGAAGTCAAGACATCTTGAATACCAGCGATGGATCTATCCATTGAGCCACAAATTCCTCGTCTGATTTTGGGATTTAAAACAGGTATATACCTTTCCAACATAATTTGCGAGTAAAAATAGTATAATAAAAACTCGACGGAACCAAGGCACGAACTCAAGACATCTTGAATACCAGCGATTAATCTATCCATTGAGGCACAAATTCTTCGAATAATTTTCGGATTTAAACAGGTATATACCTTTCCAACATAAATTGCGAGTAATAATAGTATAATGAAAATTCGACAGAACCGAGGCACGAACTCAAGACATCTTGAATACCAGCGATGAATCTATCCATTGAGCCACAAATTCCTCGACTGATTTCGGGATTTTAAACAGGTATATACCTTTCCAACATAAAATTGCGAGTAATAATAGAATAATGAAAACTCGACGGAACCGAGTCTTGAAGTCAAGACATCTTGAAATACCAGCGATGGATCTATCCATTGAGCCACAAACTCCTCGACTGATTTTGGGATTTAAACAGTTATATACCTTTCCAACATAATTTGCGAGTAAAAATAGTATAATGAAAACTCGACGGAACCGAGGCACGAACTCAAGACATCTCGAATACCAGCGATGAATCTATCCATTGAGCCACAAAATCATCGAATGATTTCGGGATTTAAACAGGTATATACCTTTCCAACATAATTTGCGAGTAATAATAGAATAATGAAAACTCGACGGAACCGAGTCTTGAAGTCAAGACATCTTAAAAACCAGCGATGGATCTATCCATTGAGCCACAAACTTCTCGACTGAATTTGGGATTTAAACAGGTATATACCTTTCCAACATAATTTGCGAGTAATAATAGTATAATAAAAACTCGACGGAACCGAGGCACGAACTCAAGACATCTTGAATGCCGGCGATGAATCTATCGATTCAGCCACAAATTCTTCGATTGATTTTGGGATTTAAACAGGTATATACCTTTCCAACTTAAATTGCGAGTAACAATAGAATAATGAAAACTCGACGAATTCGATTCTTGAACTCAAGACATCTTGAATGTCGGCGATGAATCTATCGATTTGAGCCACAAATTCTTCGACTGATTTTGGGATTTAAACAGGTATATACCTTTCCAACATAAATTGCGAGTAATAATAGTATAATGAAAACTCGACAGAATCGAGGCACGAACTCAAGACATCTTGAATACCAGCGATGAATCTATCCATTGAGCCACAAAATTCCTCGACTGATTTCGGGATTTAAACAGGTATATACCTTTCGAACATAAATTGCGAGTAATAATAGAATAATGAAAACTCGACGGAACCGAGTCTTGAAGTCAAGACATCTTGAATACCAGCGATGGATCTATCCATTGAGCCACAAACTCCTCGTCTGATTTTGGGATTTAAACAGTTTATATACCTTTCCAACATAAACTTGCGAGTAAAAATAGTATAATGAAAACTCGACGGAACCAAGGCACGAACTCAAGACATCTTGAATACCAGCGATTAATCTATCCATTGAGGCACAAATTCTTCGAATAATTTTCGGATTTAAACAGGTATATACCTTTCCAATATAATTTGCGAATAATAATAGTATAAATGAAAACTCGACGGAACCGAGGCACGAACTCAAGACATCTCGAATACCAGCGATGAATCTATCCATTGAGCCACAAAATCTCGACTGATTTCGGGATTTAAACAGGTATATACCTTTCCAACATAAATTTGCGAGTAATAATAGAATAATGAAAACTCGACGGAACCGAGTCTTGAAGTCAAGACATCTTAAATACCAGCGATGGATCTATCCATTGAGCCACAAACTTCTCGACTGAATTTGGGATTTAAACAGGTATATACCTTTCCAACAGCATTTGCGAGTAATAATAGTATAAAGAAAATTCGAAGGAACCGAGGCACGAACTCAAGACATCTTGAATACCAGCGATGAATCTATCGATTGAGCCACAAAATCTTCGCTTGATTTTGGGATTTAAACAGGTATATACCTTTCCAACATAAATTGCGAGTAATAATAGAATAATGAAAACTCGACGGAACCGAGTCTTGAAGTCAAGACATCTTGAATACCAGCGATGGATCTATCCATTGACACACAAACTCCTCGACAGATTTTCGGATTTAAACAGGTATATACCTTTCCAACATAAATTGCGAGTAAAAATAGTATAATGAAAAATCGACGGAACCGAGGCACGAACTCAAGACATATTGAATGCCAGCGATGATTCTATCCATTGAGCCACAAATTCTTCGAATAATTTTGGGATTTAAACAGGTATATACCTTTCCAATATAATTTACGAGTAAGGCACGAACTCAAGACATCTTGAATACCAGCGATGAATCTATCCATTGAGCCACAAATTCCTCGACTGATTTTTGGATTTAAACAGGTATATACCTTTCCCACATAAATTGCGAGTAATAATAGAATAATGAAAACTCGACGGAACCGAGTTTTGAAGTCAAGACATCTTAAATACCAGTGATGGATCTATCCATTGAGCCACAAACTCCTCGACTGATTTTGGGATTTAAACAGGTATATACCTTTCCAACATAATTTGCGTGTAATAATAGTATAATGAAAACTCGACGGAGCCGAGGCACGAACTCAAGACATATTGAATACCAGCGATGAATCTATCCATTGAGCCACAAATTCTTCGATTAATTTTGGGATTTAAACAGGTATATACCTTTCCAATATAAATTGCGAGTAATAATAGAATAATGAAAACTCGACGGAACCGAGTCTTGAACTCATGACATCTAGAATACCAGCGATGGATCTATCCATTGAGCCACAAATTCCTCGACTGATTTTGGGATTTAAACAGGTATATACCTTTCCAACATAATTTGCGAGTAATATTAGTATAATAAAAACTCGACGGAACCGAGGCACGAACTCAGGACATCTTGAATACCAGCTATGAATCTATCCATTGAGCCACAAATTCCTCGACCGATTTTCGGGATTTAAACAGGTATATACCTTTCCAACATAAATTGCGAGTAATAATAGAATAATGAAAACTCGACGAAACCGAGTCTTGAACTCAAGACATCTTAAATACCAGCGATGGATCTATCCATTGAGCCACAAACTCCTCGACTGATTTTGGGATTTACACAGGATATATACCTTTCCAACATAATTTGCGTGTAATAATAGTATAATGAAAAACTCGGCTGAACCAAGGATCGAACTCAAGACATCTTGAATACCAGCGATGAATCTATCGATTGAGCCACAAACTCCTCGAACTGAATTTTGGGATTTAAACAGGTATATACCTTTCCAATATAATTTGCGAGTAATAATAGTATAATGAAAACTCGACGGAACCGAGGCACGAACTCAAGACATCTTGAATACCAGCGATGAATCTATCCATTGAGCCACAAATTCCTCGAGTGATCTACTCGGGATTTAAACAGGTATATACCTTTCCAACATAAATTGCGAGTAATAATAATAGAATAATGAAAACTCGACGGAACCGAGTCTTGAACTCAAGACATCTTAAATACCAGCGATGGATCTTTCCATTGAGCCTCAAAACTCCTCGACTGATTTTTGGGATTTAAACAGATATATACCTTTCCAACATAAATTGCGAGTAATAATAACAGTAAATGAAAAACTCGACGGAACCAAGGCACGAAACTCAAGACATCGTTGAATACCAGCGATTTAATCTATCCATTGAGCCACAAATTTTTCGAATAATTTTGGGATTTAAACAGGTATATACCTCTCCAATATAAATTGCGTGTAATAATAGTATAATGAAAACTCGACGGAACCGAGTCTTGAAGTCAAGACATCTCAAAATACCAGCGATGAATCTATCCATCGAGCCACAAATTCCTCGACTGATTTTGGGATTTAAACAGGTATATACCTTTCCAACATAATTTGCGAGTAATAATAGAATAATGAAAACTCGACGTAACCGAGGCTACGAACTCAAGACATCTTAAATACCAGCGATGAATCTATCCATTGAGCCACAAATTCTCCTCGACTGATTTTGGGATTTAAACAGGTATATACCTTTCAAACATAAATTGCGAGTAATAATAGTATAATGAAAACTCGACGGAACCGAGGCACGAACTCAAGACATCTTGAAATACCAGCGATGAATCTATCCATTGAGCCACAAATTCTTCGAATGATTGCGGGATTTAAACAGGTATATACCTTTCCAACATAAAATTGCGAGTAATAATAGAATAATGAAAACTCGACGGAACCGAGTCTTGAAGTCAAGACATCTTAGAATACCAGCGATGGATCTATACATTGAGCCACAAACTCCTCGACTGAATTATTGGGATTTAAAACAGGATATATACCTTTCCAACATAATTTGCGAGTAGTAATAGATAATTAAAAACTCGACGTAACCGAGTCTTGAAGTCAAGACATCTTAAATACCAGTAAAATGGATCTATTCCATTGAGCCACAAAACTCCTCGAACTGATTTTTGGGATTTAAACAGGTATATACCTTTCCAACATAATTTGCGAGTAATAATAGTATAATGAAAACTCGACGGAACCGAGGCACGAACTCAAGACATCTTGAATACCAGCGATGAATCTATCGATTGAGCCACAAATCCCTCGATTGATTTTCGGGATTTAAACAGGTATATACCTTTTTCCAACATTAATTGCGAGTACTAAATAGAATAATGAAAACTCGACGGAACCGAGTCTTGAAGTCAAGACATCTTAAATACCAGCGATGGATCTATCCATTGAGCCACAAAATTCTCGTCTGATTTTGGGATTTAAACAGGTATATACCTTTCCAACATAAATTGCGAGTAATAATAGAATAATGAAAACTCGACGGAACCGAGGCTTGAACTCAAGACATCTTGAATACCAGCGATGAAATCTATCCATTGAGCCACAAATTCCTTCGACGGATTTTTGGATTTAAACAGGTATATACCTTTCCAACATAAATTTGCGAGTAATAATAGAATAATGAAAACTCGACGGAACCGAGGCACGAACTCAAGACATCTTGAATACCAGCGATGAATCTATCCATTGAGCCACAAATTCTTCGATTGATTTTGGGATTTAAACAGGTATATACCTTTCCAATATAAATTGCGAGTAATAATAGTATAATAAAAACTCGACGGAACCGAGGCAACGAAGTCAAGACATCTTGAATACCGGCGATGGGATTCTATCGAGGTATATACAGCCACAAATTCTTCGATTAATTTTGTATAATGAAAACACGGTACCAATTGCCGAACCAATGACATCATGAATACCAGCGATTAATCTATAATGAGCTAACAAACTCGACGAAATTTCGATTCTTGAACTCATAGACTTTTCCAACCAAAATTTGAATAGTCGGCGATGAAATTATCGACGGAACCGAGCACGAACAAATTTCTCGACTGATTTTTGGGATCTTTGAAACAGTCCCTCGAGCCACCTTTCCAACATAATTTTGCGAGTAAAATAGGATAATTAAAACTCGACGGAACCGAGGCACGAACTCAAGACATCTTGAATACCAGCGATGAATCTATCCATTGAGCCACAAACTCCTCGACTTGATTTTGGGATTTAAACAGGGTATATACCTTTCCAACATAATTTGCGAGTTAATAATAGAATAATGAAAACTCGACGGAACCGAGTCTTTGAACTCAAGACATCTTGAATACCAGCGATGGAATCTATCGATTGAGCCACAAATCTTCGACTGATTTTGGGATTTAAACAGGTATATACCTTTCCAACATAAATTGCGAGTAATAATAGAATAATAGTATGAAAACTCGACAGAACCGAGGCACGAACTCAAGACATCTTGAATACCAGCGATGAATCTATCCATTGAGCCACAAATTTTCGACTGATTTCGGGATTTAAACAGGGTATATACCTTTCCAACATAAATTGCGAGTAATAAATAGTATAATGAAAACTCGACGGAACCGAGGCACGAAACTCGAGACACTTCTGAAATACCAGCGATGGATCTATCCATTGAGCCACAAATTCAAATTCTTCGACTGATTTTGGGATTTAAACAGGTATATACCTTTCTAACATAATTTGCGAATAATAATAGTATAATAAAAAAACTCGACGGAACCGAGGCACGAACTCAAGACATCTTGAATGGCCAGCGATGAATCTATCGATTGAGCCACAAATTCTTCGATTGATTTTGGGATTTAAACAGGTATATACCTTTCCAACATTAATTGCGAGTAATAATAGTATAATGAAAACTCGACGGAACTCGAGGCACGAACTCAAGACATCTTGAATACCAGCGATGAATCTATCGATTTGAGCCACAAATTCTTTCGACTGATTTTGGGATTTAAACAGGTATATACCTTTTCACCAACATAAATTGCGAGTAATAAATAGTATAATGAAAATTCGACAGAACCGAGGCACGAACTCAAGACATCTTGAATACCAGCGATGAATCTATCCATTGAGCCACAAATTCCTCGACCGATTTCGGGATTTAAACAGGTATATACCTTTCCAACATAAATTGCGAGTAATAATAGAATAATGAAAACTCGACGAAACCGAGTCTTGAAGTCGAGACATCTTAAATACCAGCGATGGATCTATCCATTGAGCCACAAACTCCTCGACTGATTTTGGGATTTAAACAGGTATATACCTTTCTAACATAATTTGCGAATAATAATAGTATAATGAAAATTCGACAGAACCGAGGCACGAACTCAAGACATCTTGAATACCAGCGATGAATCTATCCATTGAGCCACAAATTCCTCGACCGATTTCGGGATTTAAACAGGTATATACCTTTCCAACATAATTTGCAAGTAATAATAGAATAATGAAAACTCGACGGAACCGAGTCTTGAAGTCAAGACATCTTAAATACCAGCGATGGATCTATCCATTGAGCCACAAACTTCTCGACTGAATTTTGGGATTTAAAACGCCAATAAACAGGTATATACCTTTCCAACATCATTTGCGAGTAATAATAGTATAAAGAAAATTCGACGGAACCGAGGCACGAACTCAAGACATCTTGAATACCAGCGATGAATCTAACGATTGAACAACAAAATCTTCGCTTTGAATTTTGGATTTTAAACAGGTTACCACAAAATTCTTGGATTAATATTGGGATTTTAAAACAGGTATATACCTTTCCAATATAAAATTGCGAGTTAACTAATAGAATAATGACAAACTCGACGGAACAGAGTCTTGAAGTCAAGGACATCTTAATTACCAGCGATGAATCTATCCATTGAGCCACAAATTCTTCGAATAATTTTGGGATTTAAACACGGTAGTAACCTTTCCAATATAATTTACGAGTAAGGCACGAACTCAAG
>OZ023150.1:16970397-16989125 GCA_963675895.2 Styela plicata | reverse complement strand
GTCTAGTTTTCATTATTACTATAAATTACTCGCAATTTATATTGAAAGGTATATACCTGTTTAAATCCCAAAAAATTAAGAATCGAAGAATTGTGGCTCAATGAATAATTCATCGCTGGTAATCATAATGACCTCGAGATCTGTGCCTCGGTCCCGTCGCTGTTTTCATTATAAACTATTTTAACTCGCAATTTATGTTGGAAAGGAGTAATATATAACCTGATTAAAAAATCCCAAAAATCTGTCGAGGAGTTTGTGGTGACAATGGAATAGATCCATCGCTGGTATTCAAAAGATGTCTTGGACTTCAAGACTCGGTTCCGTCGAGTTTCATTAATTCTATTATTACTCGACAATTATAAAAATGGAAAGGTATATACCTGTTTTTAAAAAAAATCCCACGATCATCGAAGAATTTTTGGCTTCAATCGATAGATATCATCGCCGGCTATTCAAGATGTCTTGATTCGTGCCAGCACAGCTTCCGTCAAGTTTCTTTATTATAACCATTATTACTCGCAATTTATGTAAGTCTTGAGTTCGAAACTCGGTTCAGTCGAGTTTTCATTATTCTATTATTACTCGCAATTTATATTGGAAAGGTATATACCTTTTTTAAATCCCAAAATTAATCGAAGAATTTGTGGCTCAATGGATAGATTCATCGCTGGTATTCAATATGTCTTGAGTTCGTGCCTCGGTTCCGTCGAGTTTTCATTATACTATTTTTACTCGCAATTTATATTGGAAAGGTATATACCTGTTTAAATCCCAAAAATTAATCGAAGAATTTGTGGCTCAATCGATAGATTCATCGCTGGTATTCAAGATGTCTTGAGTTCGTCCCCTCGGTTCCGTCGAGTTTTCATTATACTATTATTACTCGCAAATTATGTTGGAAAGGTATATACCTGTTTAAATCCGAAAATTATTCGAAGAATTTGTGCCTCAATGAATAGATTAATCGCTAGTATTCAAGATGTCTTGAGTTCGTACCTTGGTTCCGTCGAGTTTTCATTATACTATTATTACTCGCAAATTATGTTGGAAAGGTATACAACTGTTTAAATCCCAAAATCAGACAAGGAGTTTGTGGCTCAATGGATAGATCCATCGCTGGTATTTAAGATGTCTTGACTTCAAGACTCGGTTCCGTCGAGTTTTCATTATTCTATTATTACTCGCAATTTATGTTGGAAAGGTATATACCTGTTTAAATCCCGAAATCAGTCGAGGGATTTGTGGCTCAATGGATAGATTCATCGCTGGTATTCAAGATGTCTTGAGTTCGTGCCTCGGTTCCGTCGAGTTTTCATTATACTATTGTTACTCGCAAATTATATTGGAAAGGTATATACCTGTTTAAATCCCAAAATCATTCGTGGAGTTTGTGGCTCAATCGATAGATTCATCGCTGGTATTCAAGATGTCTTGAGTTCGTGCCTCGGTTCCGTCGAGTTTTCATTATACTATTATTACTCGCAAATTATGTTGGAAAGGTATATACCTGTTTAAATCCCAAAATCAGTCGAGGAGTTTGTGGCTCAATGGATAGATCCATCGCTGGTATTTAAGATGTCTCGACTTCAAGACTCGGTTTCGTCGAGTTTTCATTATTCTATTATTACTCGCAATTTATGTTGGAAAGGTATAATATACCTGTTTAAATCCCGACATCAGTCGATGAATTTGTGGCTGAATGGATAGATCCATCGCTGGTATTTAAGATGTCTCGACTTCAAGACTCGGTTTCGTCGAGTTTTCATTATTCTATTATTACTCGCAACTTATGTTGGAAAGGTATATACCTGTTTAAATCCCGAAATCAGTCCAGGATTTTTTTGGCTCAATGGATAGATTCATCGCTGGTATTCAAGATGTCTTGAGTTCGTGCCTCGGTTCCGTCGAATTTTCATTATACTATTATTACTCGCAATTTATGTTGGAAATGGTATATACCTGTTTAAATCCCAAAATCAATCGAGGAATTTGTGGCTCAATGGATAGATTCCATCGCTGGTATTCAAGATGTCTTGAGTTCAAAACTCGGTTCCGTCGAGTTTTTCATTATTCTATTTTTACTCGCAATTTATGTTGGAAAGGTATATACCTGTTTTAAATCCCAAAATCAATCGAAGAATTTGTGGCTCAATGGATAGATTCATCGCTGGTATTCAAGATGTCTTGAGTTCGTGCCTCGGTTCCGTCGAGTTTTCATTATACTATTATTACTCGCAATTTATGTTGGAAAGGTATATACCTGTTTAAATCCCAAAATCAATCGAGGAATTTGTGGCTCAATCGATAGATTCCATCGCTGGTATTCAAGATGTCTTGAGTTCGTGACTCGGTTCCGTCGAGTTTTCATTATACTATTATTACTCGCAATTTATGTTGGAAAGGTATATACCTGTTTAAATCCCAAAATCAATCGAGGAATTTGTGGCTCAATGGATAGATTCATCGCTGGTATTCAAGATGTCTTGAGTTCGTGCCTCGGTTTCGTCGAGTTTTCATTATACTATTATTACTCGCAAATTATGTTGGAAAGGTATATACCTGTTTAAATCCCAAAATCATTCGAGGAATTTGTGGCTCAATGGATAGATTCATCGCTGGTATTCAAGATGTCTTGAGTTCGTGCCTCGGTTCCGTCGAGTTTTCATTATACTATTATTACTCGCAAATTATGTTGGAAAGGTATATACCTGTTTAAATCCCAAAATCAGTCGAGGAGTTTGTGGCTCAATGGATAGATTCATCGCTGGTATTCAAGATGTCTTGAGTTCGAGCCTCGGTTCCGTCGAGTTTTCATTATACTATTATTACTCGCAAATTTATGTTGGAAAGGTATATATATACCTGTTTAAATCCCAAAATCAGTCGAGGAATTTGTGGCTCAATGGATAGATTCATCGCTGGTATTCAAGATGTCTTGAGTTCGAGCCTCGGTACCGTCGAGTTTTCATTATACTATTATTACTCGCAATTTATGTTGGAAAGGTATATACCTGTTTAAATCCCAAAATCAGTCGTGGAGTTTGTGGCTCAATCGATAGATTCATCGCTGGTATTCAAGATGTCTTTAGTTCGAGCCTCGGTACCGTCGAGTTTTCATTATACTATTATTACTCGCAATTTATGTTGGAAAGGTATATACCTGTTTAAATCCCAAAATCAGTCGAGGAGTTTGTGGCTCAATGGATAGATCCATCGCTGGTATTTAAGTTGTCTCGACTTCAAGACTCGGTTTCGTCGAGTTTTCATTATTCTATTATTACTCGCAATTTATGTTGGAAAGGTATATACCTGTTTTAATCCCGAAATCGTTCGAGGAATTTGTGGCTCAATGGATAGATTCATCGCTGGTATTCAAGATGTCTTGAGTTCGTGCCTCGGTTCTGTCGAATTTTCGTTATACTATTATTACTCGCAATTTATGTTGGAAAGGTTTAAATCCCAAAATCAGTCGAAGAATTTGTAGCTCAATCGGTAGATTCATCGCCGGCATTCAAGATGTCTTGAGTTCAAGAATCGGATTCGTCGAGTTTTCATTATTCTATTTTTACTCGCAATTTATGTTGGAAAGGTATATATATACCTGTTTAAATCCCAAAATCAATCGAAGAATTTGTGGCTCAATCGATAGATTCATCGCCGGCATTCAAGATGTCTTGAGTTCGTGCCTCGGTTCCGTCGAGTTTTTATTATACTATTATTACTCGCAAATTATGTTGGAAAGGTATATACCTGTTTAAATCCCAAAATCAGTCGAGGAATTTGTGGCTCAATGGATAGATCCATCGCTGGTATTCAAGATGTCATGAGTTCAAGACTTGGTTCCGTCGAGTTTTCATTATTCTATTATTACTCGCAATTTATGTTGGAAAGGTATATACCTGTTTAAATCCCACGATCAATCGAAGAATTTGTGGCTCAATCGATAGATTCATCGCCGGCATTCAAGATGTCTTGAGTTCGTGCCTCGCTTCCGTCAAGTTTTTATTATACCATTATTACTCGCAATTTATGTTGGAAAGGTATATACCTGTTTAAATCCCAAAATCAGTCGAGGAATTTGTGGCTCAATGGATAGATCCATCGCTGGTATTTAAGAAGTCTTGAGTTCGAAACTCGGTTCAGTCGAGTTTTCATTATTCTATTATTACTCGCAATTTATATTGGAAAGGTATATACCTTTTTAAATCCCAAAATTAATCGAAGAATTTGTGGCTCAATGGATAGATTCATCGCTGGTATTCAATATGTCTTGAGTTCGTGCCTCGGTTCCGTCGAGTTTTCATTATACTATTTTTACTCGCAATTTATATTGGAAAGGTATATACCTGTTTAAATCCCAAAATTAATCGAAGAATTTGTGGCTCAATCGATAGATTCATCGCTGGTATTCAAGATGTCTTGAGTTCGTGCCTCGGTTCCGTCGAGTTTTCATTATACTATTATTACTCGCAAATTATGTTGGAAAGGTATATACCTGTTTAAATCCAAAAATTATTCGAAGAATTTGTTCCTCAATGAATAGATTAATCGCTAGTATTCAAGATGTCTTGAGTTCGTACCTTGGTTCCGTCGAGTTTTCATTATACTATTATTACTCGCAAATTATGTTGGAAAGGTATACAACTGTTTAAATCCCAAAATCAGACAAGGAGTTTGTGGCTCAATGGATAGATCCATCGCTGGTATTTAAGATGTCTTGACTTCAAGACTCGGTTCCGTCGAGTTTTCATTATTCTATTATTACTCGCAATTTATGTTGGAAAGGTATATACCTGTTTAAATCCCGAAATCAGTCGAGGGATTTGTGGCTCAATGGATAGATTCATCGCTGGTATTCAAGATGTCTTGAGTTCGTGCCTCGGTTCCGTCGAGTTTTCATTATACTATTGTTACTCGCAAATTATATTGGAAAGGTATATACCTGTTTAAATCCCAAAATCATTCGTGGAGTTTGTGGCTCAATCGATAGATTCATCGCTGGTATTCAAGATGTCTTGAGTTCGTGCCTCGGTTCCGTCGAGTTTTTCATTATACTATTGTTACTCGCAAATTATGTTGGAAAGGTATATATATATACCTGTTTAAATCCCAAAATCAGTCGAGGAGTTTGTGGCTCAATGGATAGATCCATCGCTGGTATTTAAGATGTCTCGACTTCAAGACTCGGTTTCGTCGAGTTTTCATTATTCTATTATTACTCGCAATTTATGTTGGAAAGGTATAATATACCTGTTTAAATCCCGACATCAGTCGATGAATTTGTGGCTGAATGGATAGATCCATCGCTGGTATTTAAGATGTCTCGACTTCAAGACTCGGTTTCGTCGAGTTTTCATTATTCTATTATTACTCGCAACTTATGTTGGAAAGGTATATACCTGTTTAAATCCCGAAATCAGTCCAGGAATTTTTTGCTCAATGGATAGATTCATCGCTGGTATTCAAGATGTCTTGAGTTCGTGCCTCGGTTCTGTCGAATTTTCATTATACTATTATTACTCGCAATTTATGTTGGAATGGTATATACCTGTTTAAATCCCAAAATCATTCGAGGAATTTGTGGCTCAACGGATAGATCCATCGCTGGTATTCAAGATGTCTTGAGTTCAAGACTTGGTTCCGTCGAGTTTTCATTATTCTATTATTACTCGCAATTTATGTTGGAAAGGTATATACCTGTTTAAATCCAAAAATCAGTCGAGGAATTTGTGGCTCAATCGATAGATTCATCGCTGGTATTCAAGATGTCTTGAGTTCGTGCCTCGGTTCCGTCAAGTTTTTATTATACTATTATTACTCGCAATTTATGTTGGAAAAAGGTATATACCTGTTTAAATCCCAAAATCAGTCGAGGAATTTGTGGCTCAATGGATAGATCCATCGCTGGTATTTAAGAAGTCTTGAGTTCGAAACTCGGTTCAGTCGAGTTTTCATTTATTCTATAATTACTCGCAATTTATATTGGAAAGGTATATACCTTTTTAAATCCCAAAATTAATCGAAGAATTTGTGGCTCAATGGATAGATTCATCGCTGGTATTCAATATGTCTTGAGTTCGTGCCTCGGTTCCGTCGAGTTTTCATTATACTATTTTTACTCGCAATTTATGTTGGAAAGGTATATACCTGTTTAAATCCCAAAATCAATCGAAGAATTTGTGGCTCAATCGATAGATTCATCGCTGGTATTCAAGATGTCTTGAGTTCGTGCCTCGGTTCCGTCGAGTTTTCATTATACTATTATTACTCGCAAATTATGTTGGAAAGGTATATACCTGTTTAAATCCGAAAATTATTCGAAGAATTTGTGGCTCAATGGATAGATTAATCGCTAGTATTCAAGATGTCTTGAGTTCGTACCTTGGTTCCGTCGAGTTTTCATTATACTATTATTACTCGCAAATTATGTTGGAAAGGTATACAACTGTTTAAATCCCAAAATCAGACAAGGAGTTTGTGGCTCAATGGATAGATCCATCGCTGGTATTTAAGATGTCTTGACTTCAAGACTCGGTTCCGTCGAGTTTTCATTATTCTATTATTACTCGCAATTTATGTTGGAAAGGTATATACCTGTTTAAATCCCGAAATCAGTCGAGGGATTTGTGGCTCAATGGATAGATTCATCGCTGGTATTCAAGATGTCTTGAGTTCGTGCCTCGGTTCCGTCGATTTTTCATTATACTATTATTACTCGCAAATTATATTGGAAAGGTATATACCTGTTTAAATCCCAAAATCATTCGTGGAGTTTGTGGCTCAATCGATAGATTCATCGCTGGTATTCAAGATGTCTTGAGTTCGTGCCTCGGTTCCGTCGAGTTTTCATTATACTATTATTACTCGCAAATTATGTTGGAAAGGTATATACCTGTTTAAATCCCAAAATCAGTCGAGGAGTTTGTGGCTCAATGGATAGATCCATCGCTGGTATTTAAGATGTCTCGACTTCAAGACTCGGTTTCGTCGAGTTTTTTCATTATTCTATTATTACTCGCAATTTATGTTGGAAAGGTATAATATACCTGTTTAAATCCCGACATCAGTCGATGAATTTGTGGCTCAATGGATAGATCCATCGCTGGTATTTAAGATGTCTCGACTTCAAGACTCGGTTTCGTCGAGTTTTCATTATTCTATTATTACTCGCAACTTATGTTGGAAAGGTATATACCTGTTTAAATCCCGAAATCAGTCGAGGAATTTGTGGCTCAATGGATAGATTCATCGCTGGTATTCAAGATGTCTTGAGTTCGTGCCTCGGTTCCGTCGAGTTTTCATTATACTATTATTACTCGCAATTTATGTTGGAAAGGTATATACCTGTTTAAATCCCAAAATCAGTCGAGGAATTTGTGGCTCAATGGATAGATTCATCGTGGTATTCAAGATGTCTTGAGTTCGAGACTCGGGTTCCGTCGAGTTTTCATTATTCTATTATTACTCGCAATTTATGTTGGAAAGGTATATACCTGTTTAAATCCCAAAATCAGTCGAGGAGTTTTGTGGCTCAATGGATAGATAGATCCATCGCTGGTATTTAAGATGTCTCGAGTTCGTGACTCGGTTCCGTCGAGTTTTCATTATTCTATTATTACTCGCAGTTTATGTTGGAAAGGTATATACCTGTTTAAATCCCATAATTATTAGAGGAACTTGTGGCTCAATGGATAGATTCATCGCTGGTATTCAAGATGTCTTGAGTTCGAAACTCGGTTCCGTCGAGTTTTCATTATTCTATTATTACTCGCAGTTTATGTTGGAAAGGTATATACCTGTTTAAATCCCAAAATCAATCGAAGAATTTGTGGCTCAATCGATAGATTCATCGCTGGTATTCAAGATGTCTTGAGTTCGTGCCTCGGTTCCGTCGAGTTTTCATTATACTATTTTTACTCGCAATTTATGTTGGAAAGGTATATACCTGTTTAAATCCCAAAATCTGTCGAGGAATTTGTGGCTCAATGGATAGATCCATCGCTGGTATTCAAGATGTCTTGACTTCAAGACTCGGTTCCGTCGAGTTTTCATTATTCTATTATTACTCGCAATTTATGTTGGAAAGGTATATACCTGTTTAAATCCCAAAATCAATCGAAGAATTTGTGGCTCAATGGATAGATTCATCGCTGGTATTCAAGATGTCTTGAGTTCGTGCCTCGGTTCCGTCGAGTTTTCATTATACTATTATTACTCGCAATTTATGTTGGAAAGGTATATACCTGTTTAAATCCCAAAATCAGTCGAGGAATTTGTGGCTCAATGGATAGATTCATCGCTGGTATTCAAGATGTCTTGAGTTCAAGCCTCGGTTCCGTCGAGTTTTCATTATACTATTATTACTCGCAATTTATGTTGGAAAGGTATATACCTGTTTAAATCCCAAAATCAGTCGAGGAATTTGTGGCTCAATGGATAGATTCATCGCTGGTATTCAAGATGTCTTGAGTTCGAGCCTCGGTACCGTCGAGTTTTCATTATACTATTATTACTCGCAAATTATGTTGGAAAGGTATAATATACCTGTTTAAATCCCAAAATTAATCGAAGAATTTGTGGCTCAATGGATAGATTCATCGCTGGTATTCAATATGTCTTGAGTTCGAGCCTCGGTACCGTCGAGTTTTCATTATACTACTATTACTCGCAATTTATGTTGGAAAGGTATATACCTGTTTAAATCCCAAAATCAGTCGTGGAGTTTGTGGCTCAATCGATAGATTCATCGCTGGTATTCAAGATGTCTTTAGTTCGAGCCTCGGTACCGTCGAGTTTTCATTATACTATTATTACTCGCAATTTATGTTGGAAAGGTATATACCTGTTTAAATCCCAAAATCAGTCGAGGAGTTTGTGGCTCAATGGATAGATCCATCGCTGGTATTTAAGATGTCTTGACTTCAAGACTCGGTTCCGTCGAGTTTTCATTATTCTATTATTACTCGCAATTTATGTTGGAAAGGTATATACCTGTTTAAATCCCGAAATCGTTCGAGGAATTTGTGGCTCAATGGATAGATTCATCGCTGGTATTCAAGATGTCTTGAGTTCGTGCCTCGGTTTCGTCGAAGTTTTCATTATACTATTATTACTCGCAATTTATGTTGGAAAGGTAATATACCTGTTTAAATCCCAAAATCAGTCGAAGAATTTGTGGCTCAATCGATAGATTCATCGCTGGTATTCAAGATGTCTTGAGTTCAAGCCTCGGTTTCGTCGAGTTTTCATTATTCTATTATTACTCGCAATTTATGTTGGAAAGGTATATACCTGTTTAAATCCCAAAATCAATCGAGGAATTTGTGGCTCAATCGATAGATTCATCGCTGGTATTCAAGATGTCTTGAGTTCGTGCCTCGGTTCCGTCGAGTTTTTATTATACTATTATTACTCGCAAATTATGTTGGAAAGGTATATACCTGTTTAAATCCCAAAATCAGTCGAGGAATTTGTGGCTCAATGGATAGATCCATCGCTGGTATTCAAGATGTCATGGGTTCAAGACTTGGTTCCGTCGAGTTTTCATTATTCTATTATTACTCGCAATTTATGTTGGAAAGGTATATACCTGTTTAAATCCCACGATCAATCGAAGAATTTTTGGCTCAATCGATAGATTCATCGCCGGCATTCAAGATGTCTTGAGTTCGTGCCTCGGTTCCGTCGAGTTTTCATTATACTATTATTACTCGCAATTTATGTTGGAAAGGTATATACCTGTTTAAATCCCAAAATCAGTCGAGGAATTTGTGGCTCAATGGATAGATCCATCGCTGGTATTTAAGAAGTCTTGAGTTCGAAACTCGGTTCAGTCGAGTTTTCATTATTCTATTATTACTCGCAATTTATATTGGAAAGGTATATACCTTTTTAAATCCCAAAATTAATCGAAGAATTTGTGGCTCAATGGATAGATTCATCGCTGGTATTCAATATGTCTTGAGTTCGTGCCTCGGTTCCGTCGAGTTTTCATTATACTATTTTTACTCGCAATTTATATTGGAAAGGTATATACCTGTTTAAATCCCAAAATTAATCGAAGAATTTGTGGCTCAATCGATAGATTCATCGCTGGTATTCAAGATGTCTTGAGTTCGTGCCTCGGTTCCGTCGAGTTTTCATTATACTATTATTACTCGCAAATTATGTTGGAAAGGTATATACCTGTTTAAATCCGAAAATTATTCGAAGAATTTGTTCCTCAATGAATAGATTAATCGCTAGTATTCAAGATGTCTTGAGTTCGTACCTTGGTTCCGTCGAGTTTTCATTATACTATTATTACTCGCAAATTATGTTGGAAAGGTATACAACTGTTTAAATCCCAAAATCAGACAAGGAGTTTGTGGCTCAATGGATAGATCCATCGCTGGTATTTAAGATGTCTTGACTTCAAGACTCGGTTCCGTCGAGTTTTCATTATTCTATTATTACTCGCAATTTATGTTGGAAAGGTATATACCTGTTTAAATCCCGAAATCAGTCGAGGGATTTGTGGCTCAATGGATAGATTCATCGCTGGTATTCAAGATGTCTTGAGTTCGTGCCTCGGTTCCGTCGATTTTTCATTATACTATTGTTACTCGCAAATTATATTGGAAAGGTATATACCTGTTTAAATCCCAAAATCATTCGTGGAGTTTGTGGCTCAATCGATAGATTCATCGCTGGTATTCAAGATGTCTTGAGTTCGTGCCTCGGTTCCGTCGAGTTTTCATTATACTATTATTACTCGCAAATTATGTTGGAAAGGTATATACCTGTTTAAATCCCAAAATCAGTCGAGGAGTTTGTGGCTCAATGGATAGATCCATCGCTGGTATTTAAGATGTCTCGACTTCAAGACTCGGTTTCGTCGAGTTTTCATTATTCTATTATTACTCGCAATTTATGTTGGAAAGGTATAATATACCTGTTTAAATCCCGACATCAGTCGATGAATTTGTGGCTGAATGGATAGATCCATCGCTGGTATTTAAGATGTCTCGACTTCAAGACTCGGTTTCGTCGAGTTTTCATTATTCTATTATTACTCGCAACTTATGTTGGAAAGGTATATACCTGTTTAAATCCCGAAATCAGTCCAGGAATTTTTGGCTCAATGGATAGATTCATCGCTGGTATTCAAGATGTCTTGAGTTCGTGCCTCGGTTCCGTCGAATTTTCATTATACTATTATTACTCGCAATTTATGTTGGAAATGGTATATACCTGTTTAAATCCCAAAATCTGTCGAGGAATTTGTGGCTCAATGGATAGATCCATCGCTGGTATTCAAGATGTCTTGAGTTCAAGACTCGGTTCCGTCGAGTTTTCATTATTCTATTATTACTCGCAATTTATGTTGGAAAGGTATATACCTGTTTAAATCCCAAAATCAATCGAAGAATTTGTGGCTCAATCGATAGATTAATCGCTGGTATTCAAGACGTCTTGAGTTCGTGCCTCGGTTCCGTCGAGTTTTTATTATACTATAATTACTCGCAAAATATACCTGTTTAAATCCCAAAATCAGTCGAGGAATTTGTGGCTCAATGGATAGATCCATCGCTGGTATTCAAGATGTCTTGAGTTCAAGACTCGGTTCCGTCGAGTTTTCATTATTCTATTATTACTCGCAATTTATGTTGGAAAGGTATATACCTGTTTAAATCCCGAAATCAATCGAAGAATTTGTGGCTCAATGGATAGATTCATCGCTGGTATTCAAGATGTCTTGAGTTCGTGCCTCGGTTCCGTCGAGTTTTCATTATACTATTATTACTCGCAAATTATGTTGGAAAGGTATATACCTGTTTAAATCCAAAAATCAGTCGAGGAGTTTGTGGCTCAATCGATAGATTCATCGCTGGTATTCAAGATGTCTTGAGTTCAAAACTCGGTTCCGTCGAGTTTTCATTATACTATTATTACTCGCAAATTTATGTTGGAAAGGTATATACCTGTTTAAATCCCAAAATCAGTCGAGGAATTTGTGGCTCAATGGATAGATTCATCGCTGGTATTCAAGATGTCTTGAGTTCGTGCCTCGGTTCCGTCGAGTTTTCATTATTCTATTATTACTCGCAAATTATGTTGGAAAGGTATATACCTGTTTAAATCCCAAAATCATTCGAGGAGTTTGTGGCTCAATGGATAGATCCATCGCTGGTATTCAAGATGTCTTGAGTTCGAAGACTCGGTTCCGTCGAGTTTTCATTATTCTATTATTACTCGCAATTTATGTTGGAAAGGTATATACCTGTTTAAATCCCAAAATCAATCGAGGAATTTGTGGCTCAATGGATAGATTCATCGCTGGTATTCAAGATGTCTCGAGTTCGTGCCTCGGTTCCGTCGAGTTTTCATTATACTATTATTACTCGCAATTTATGTTGGAAAGGTATATACCTGTTTTAAATCCCAAAATCAGTCGAGGAGTTTGTGGCTCAATGGATAGATCCATCGCTGGTATTCAAGATGTCTTGACTTCAAGACTCGGTTCCGTCGAGTTTTCATTATTCTATTATTACTCGCAATTTATGTTGGAAAGGTATATACCTGTTTAAATCCCAAAATCAATCGAAGAATTTGTGGCTCAATCGATAGATTCATCGCTGGTATTCAAGATGTCTTGAGTTCGTGCCTCGGTTCCGTCGAGTTTTCATTATACTATTATTACTCGCAATTTATGTTGGAAAGGTTATATACCTGTTTAAATCCCAAAATCATTCGAGGAGTTTGTGGCTCAATGGATAGATCCATCGCTGGTATTCAAGATGTCTTGACTTCAAGACTCGGTTCCGTCGAGTTTTCATTATTCTATTATTACTCGCAATTTATGTTGGAAAGGTATATACCTGTTTAAATCCCAAAATCAGTCGAGGAATTTGTGGCTCAATGGATAGATTCATCGCTGGTATTCAAGATGTCTTGAGTTCGAGCCTCGGTACCGTCGAGTTTTCATTATACTATTATTACTCGCAAAATTATGTTGGAAAGGTATAATATACCTGTTTAAATCCCAAAATCAATCGAGGAATTTGTGGCTCAATGGATAGATTCATCGCTGGTATTCAAGATGTCTTGACTTCGAGACTCGGTTCCGTCGAGTTTTCATTATTCTATTATTACTCGCAATTTATGTTGGAAAGGTATATACCTGTTTAAATCCCAAAATCAGTCGAGGAGTTTGTGGCTCAATCGATAGATTCATCGCTGGTATTCAAGATGTCTTGAGTTCGTGCCTCGGTTCCGTCGAGTTTTCATTATACTATTATTACTCGCAATTTATGTTGGAAAGGTATATACCTGTTTAAATCCCAAAATCAGTCGAGGAGTTTGTGGCTCAATGGATAGATCCATCGCTGGTATTTAAGATGTCTTGACTTCAAGACTCGGTTTCGTCGAGTTTTCATTATTCTATTATTACTCGCAATTTATGTTGGAAAGGTATATACCTGTTTAAATCCCAAAAATCAATCGAGGAATTTGTGGCTCAATGGATAGATTCATCGCTGGTATTCAAGATGTCTTGAGTTCGTGCCTCGGTTCCGTCGAATTTTCATTATACTATTATTACTCGCAATTTATGTTGGAAAGGTATATAACCTGTTTAAATCCCAAAATCAGTCGAAGAATTTGTGGCTCAATCGATAGATTCATCGCTGGTATTCAAGATGTCTTGAGTTCAAGCCTCGGTTCCGTCGAGTTTTCATTATTCTATTATTACTCGCAATTTATGTTGGAAAGGTATATATATACCTGTTTAAATCCCAAAATCAATCGAAGAATTTGTGGCTCAATGGATAGATTCATCGCTGGTATTCAAGATGTCTTGAGTTCGTGCCTCGGTTCCGTCGAATTTTCATTATAGAATTATTACTCGCAATTTATGTTGGAAAGGTATATACCTGTTTAAATCCCAAAATCAGTCGAGGAATTTGTGGCTCAATGGATAGATCCATCGCTGGTATTCAAGATGTCTTGAGTTCAAGACTCAGTTCCGTCGAGTTTTCATTATTCTATTATTACTCGCAATTTATGTTGGAAAGGTATATACCTGTTTAAATCCCACGATCAATCGAAGAATTTGTGGCTCAATCGATAGATTCATCGCCGGCATTCAAGATGTCTTGAGTTCGTGCCTCGGTTCCGTCGAGTTTTTCATTATACTATTATTACTCGCAATTTATGTTGGAAAAGGTATATACCTGTTTAAATCCCAAAATCAGTCGAGGAATTTGTGGCTCAATGGATAGATCCATCGCTGGTATTTAAGATGTCTTGAGTTCAAAACTCGGTTCGTCGAGTTTTCATTATTCTATTATTACTCGCAATTTATGTTGGAAAGGTATATACCTTTTTAAATCCCAAAAATCAATCGAAGAATTTGTGGCTCAATGGATAGATTCATCGCTGGTGTTCAATATGTCTCAAATGTTTTTATATGATCATTCCCGTTTAAATCAGTCGTGTTCCTCGGTTCCGTCGAGTTTTCATTATACTATTTTTACTCGCAATTTATATGTTGGAAAGGTATATACCTGTTTAAATCCCAAAATTAATCGAAGGAATTTGTGGCTCAATCGATAGATTCATCGCTGGTATTCAAGATGTCTTGAGTTCGTGCCTCGGTTCCGTCGAGTTTTCATTATACTATTATTACTCGCAAATTATGTTGGAAAGGTATATACCTGTTTAAATCCCAAAATTATTCGAAGAATTTGTGGCTCTCAATGAATAGATTAATCGCTGGTATTCAAGATGTCTTGAGTTCGTACCTTGGTTCCGTCGAGTTTTCATTATACTATTATTACTCGCAAATTTATGTTGGAAAGGTATACAACTGTTTAAATCCCAAAATCAGACAAGGAGTTTGTGGCTCAATGGATAGATCCATCGCTGGTATTTAAGATGTCTTGACTTCAAGACTCGGTTCCGTCGAGTTTTCATTATTCTATTATTACTCGCAATTTATGTTGGAAAGGTATATACCTGTTTAAATCCCCAAAATCAGTCGAGGGATTTGTGGCTCAATGGATAGATTCATCGCTGGTATTCAAGATGTCTTGAGTTCGTGCCTCGGTTCCGTCGAGTTTTCATTATACTATTGTTACTCGCAAATTATATTGGAAAGGTATATACCTGTTTAAAATCCCAAAATCATTCGTGGAGTTTGTGGCTCAATCGATAGATTCATCGCTGGTATTCAAGATGTCTTGAGTTCGTGCCTCGGTTCCGTCGAGTTTTCATTATACTATTATTACTCGCAAATTATGTTGGAAAGGTATATACCTGTTTAAATCCCAAAATCAGTCGAGGAGTTTGTGGCTCAATGGATAGATCCATCGCTGGTATTTAAGATGTCTCGACTTCAAGACTCGGTTTCGTCGAGTTTTCATTATTCTATTATTACTCGCAATTTATGTTGGAAAGGTATAATATACCTGTTTAAATCCCGACATCAGTCGATGAATTTGTGGCTGAATGGATAGATCCATCGCTGGTATTTAAGATGTCTCGACTTCAAGACTCGGTTTCGTCGAGTTTTCATTATTCTATTATTACTCGCAACTTATGTTGGAAAGGTATATACCTGTTTAAATCCCGAAATCAGTCCAGGAATTTTTTGCTCAATGGATAGATTCATCGCTGGTATTCAAGATGTCTTGAGTTCGTGCCTCGGTTCTGTCGAATTTTCATTATACTATTATTACTCGCAATTTATGTTGGAATGGTATATACCTGTTTAAATCCCAAAATCATTCGAGGAATTTGTGGCTCAACGGATAGATCCATCGCTGGTATTCAAGATGTCTTGAGTTCAAGACTTGGTTCCGTCGAGTTTTCATTATTCTATTATTACTCGCAATTTATGTTGGAAAGGTATATACCTGTTTAAATCCCACGATCAATCGAAGAATTTGTGGCTCAATCGATAGATTCATCGCCGGCATTCAAGATGTCTTGAGTTCGTGCCTCGCTTCCGTCAAGTTTTTATTATACCATTATTACTCGCAATTTATGTTGGAAAGGTATATACCTGTTTAAATCCCAAAATCAGTCGAGGAATTTGTGGCTCAATGGATAGATCCATCGCTGGTATTTAAGAAGTCTTGAGTTCGAAACTCGGTTCAGTCGAGTTTTCATTATTCTATAATTACTCGCAATTTATATTGGAAAGGTATATACCTTTTTAAATCCCAAAATTAA
This sequence comes from Styela plicata, assembly GCA_963675895.2. Taxonomy (NCBI): domain Eukaryota; kingdom Metazoa; phylum Chordata; class Ascidiacea; order Stolidobranchia; family Styelidae; genus Styela; species Styela plicata. The sequence continues at coordinate 16,972,910 of OZ023150.1, read as the reverse complement.
TCGAAGAATTTGTGGCTCAATGGATAGATTCATCGCTGGTATTCAATATGTCTTGAGTTCGTGCCTCGGTTCCGTCGAGTTTTCATTATACTATTTTTACTCGCAATTTATATTGGAAAGGTATATACCTGTTTAAATCCCAAAATTAATCGAAGAATTTGTGGCTCAATCGATAGATTCATCGCTGGTATTCAAGATGTCTTGAGTTCGTCCCTCGGTTCCGTCGAGTTTTCATTATACTATTATTACTCGCAAATTATGTTGGAAAGGTATATACCTGTTTAAATCCGAAAATTATTCGAAGAATTTGTGCCTCAATGAATAGATTAATCGCTAGTATTCAAGATGTCTTGAGTTCGTACCTTGGTTCCGTCGAGTTTTCATTATACTATTATTACTCGCAAATTATGTTGGAAAGGTATACAACTGTTTAAATCCCAAAATCAGACAAGGAGTTTGTGGCTCAATGGATAGATCCATCGCTGGTATTTAAGATGTCTTGACTTCAAGACTCGGTTCCGTCGAGTTTTCATTATTCTATTATTACTCGCAATTTATGTTGGAAAGGTATATACCTGTTTAAATCCCGAAATCAGTCGAGGGATTTGTGGCTCAATGGATAGATTCATCGCTGGTATTCAAGATGTCTTGAGTTCGTGCCTCGGTTCCGTCGATTTTTCATTATACTATTGTTACTCGCAAATTATATTGAAAAGGTATATACCTGTTTAAATCCCAAAATCATTCGTGGAGTTTGTGGCTCAATCGATAGATTCATCGCTGGTATTCAAGATGTCTTGAGTTCGTGCCTCGGTTCCGTCGAGTTTTCATTATACTATTATTACTCGCAAATTATGTTGGAAAGGTATATACCTGTTTAAATCCCAAAATCAGTCGAGGAGTTTGTGGCTCAATGGATAGATCCATCGCTGGTATTTAAGATGTCTCGACTTCAAGACTCGGTTTCGTCGAGTTTTCATTATTCTATTATTACTCGCAATTTATGTTGGAAAGGTATAATATACCTGTTTAAATCCCGACATCAGTCGATGAATTTGTGGCTGAATGGATAGATCCATCGCTGGTATTTAAGATGTCTCGACTTCAAGACTCGGTTTCGTCGAGTTTTCATTATTCTATTATTACTCGCAACTTATGTTGGAAAGGTATATACCTGTTTAAATCCCGAAATCAGTCCAGGAATTTTTGGCTCAATGGATAGATTCATCGCTGGTATTCAAGATGTCTTGAGTTCGTGCCTCGGTTCCGTCGAATTTTCATTATACTATTATTACTCGCAATTTATGTTGGAATGGTATATACCTGTTTAAATCCGAAAATCATTCGAGGAATTTGTGGCTCAACGGATAGATCCATCGCTGGTATTCAAGATGTCTTGAGTTCGAAACTCGGTTCCGTCGAGTTTTCATTTTTCTATTATTACTCGCAATTTATATTGGAAAGGTATATACCTGTTTAAATCCCAAAATTAATCGAAGAATTTGTGGCTCAATGAATAGATTCATCGCTGGTATTCAATATGTCTCGAGTTCGTGCCTCGGTCCCGTCGAGTTTTCATTATACTATTTTTACTCGCAATTTATGTTGGAAAGGTATATATATACCTGTTTAAATCCCAAAATCTGTCGAGGAGTTTGTGTGTCAATGGATAGATCCATCGCTGGTATTCAAGATGTCTTGACTTCAAGACTCGGTTCCGTCGAGTTTTCATTATTCTATTATTACTCGCAATTTATGTTGGAAAGGTATATACCTTTTTTAAATCCCAAAATCAATCGAAGAATTTGTGGCTCAATCGATAGATTCATCGATGGTATTCAAGATGTCTTGAGTTCGTGCCTCGGTTCCGTCGGGTTTTCATTATACTATTATTACTCGCAAATTATGTTGGAAAGGTTTATAACTGTTTAAATCCCAAAATCAGACGAGGAGTTTGTGGCTCAATGGATAGATCCATCGCTGGTATTTGAGATGTCTTGACTTCAAGACTCGGTTTCGTCGAGTTTTCATTATTCTATTATTACTCGCAATTTATGTTGGAAAGGTATATACCTGTTTAAATCCCGAAATCAGTCGAGGAATTTGTGGCTCAATGGATAGATTCATCGCTGGTATTCAAGATGTCTTGAGTTCGTGCCTCGGTTCCGTCGAGTTTTCATTATACTATTGTTACTCGCAAATTATGTTGGAAAGGTATATACCTGTTTAAATCCCAAAATCAGTCGAGGAGTTTGTGGCTCAATCGATAGATTCATCGCTGGTATTCAAGATGTCTTGAGTTCGAAACTCGGTTTCGTCGAGTTTTCATTATACTATTATTATTCGCAAATTATGTTGGAAAGGTACCTGTTTAAATCCCAAAATCAGTCGAGGAGTTTGTGGCTCAATGGATAGATCCATCGCTGGTATTTAAGATGTCTCGACTTCAAGACTCGGTTTCGTCGAGTTTTCATTATTCTATTATTACTCGCAACTTATGTTGGAAAGGTATA
>OZ023150.1:16832316-16967658 GCA_963675895.2 Styela plicata | reverse complement strand
AGAGAATAATGAAAAACTCGACGGAACCGAGTCTTGAACTCCTTGACATCTTGAATACCAGCGATGGATTAATCCATTGACACACAAACTCCTCGACTGGATTTTTGGGATTTTAAACAGGTATATATATCCTTTCATAACATAAATTGCGAGTAAAAAATAGTATAATGAAAACTCGACGGAACCGAGGCAAACGAACTCAAGACATCTTGAATACCCAGCGATGAATCTATCGCATTGAGCCACAAATTCTTCGAATGATTTTGGATTTAAACAGATATACCTTTCCAACATAAATTGCGAGTAAAGTAATAGAATAATGAAAACTCGACGGAAAATCGAGTCTTGAAGTCAAGACCTCTTGAATACCAACGATGGATCTATCCATTGACACCACAAACTCCTCGACATGATTTTGGGAATTTAAAACAGGTATATACCTTTCCAACATAAATTTGCGAGTAAAAATAGTATAATTAAAAACGTCGACGGAACGAGCAACGAACTCAAGACATATGATCTCAACCAGCGATGAAATCTATCCATTGAGCCACAAATTCTTCGATTATCTTTTGGGATTTAAACAGGTATATACCTTTCCCAATATAAATTGCGTGAGTTAAAATAGGATAATGAAAATACTCGACGGAACCGGAGTCTTGAACTCATGACATCTTGAATACCAGCGATGGATCTGGGGGGGTGGGGATCCATTGAGCCACAAATTCCCTCGACTGATTTTGGGATTTAAACAGGTATGTTACCTTTCCAACATAATATGCGAGTAATATTAGTATAATGAAAAACTCGAACGGAACCGAAGCAACACGAACTCAAGGAGACATCTTGAAATACCAGCGATGAATCTATCCATTGAGCCACAAATTTCTCGACTGATTTCGGGTTTTAAACAGGTATATACCTTTCCAACAAAAATTCTTGCGAGTAATAATAGTATAATGAAAACTCGGACGGTAACCGAGGCACGAATTCCAAGACATTTTGAATACCTGCGATGAATCTATCGATTGAGCCACAAACTCCCTCCTCGACTGATTTTGGGATTTAAACAGGTATATACCTTTCCAACATAATTTGCGAGTAATAATAGTTTAATGCAAACTCTCGACGGAACCGAGGCAACGAACTCAAGACATCTTGAATACCAGCGACGAATCTATCCATTGAGCTACAAATTCCTCGATGTGATTGCGGGATTTAACCAGGTATATACCTTTCCAAGATAAATTGCGAGTAATAATAGAATAATGAAAATCGACGGAACCGAGTCAACGAAGTCAAGACATCCTTAAATTCCAGCGATGGATCTATCCATTGAGCCACAAAAATCTCTTCGATTGATTTTGGGATTTAAACAAGTAGTATATACCTTTCTAACATAATTTGCGTGTAATAATAGTATAATGGAAAACTCGAACGAAACCGAGCACGAACTCAAGACATCTTAAATACCAGCGATGAATCTATCGAATGAGCGACAAATTCTTCGATTGATTTTTGGATTATTCAAACAGTATATACCTTTCCAACATAAATTGCGAGTAATAAGAGAATAATGAAAACTCGACGGAAGAAACCGATGTCTTGAACTCTGACATCTTGAATACCAGCGATGGATCTATCCATTGACACACAAACTCCTCGACTGATTTTTGGGATTTAAACAGGTATATACCTTTCGAACATAAATTGCGAGTAATAATCGTATAATGAAAACTCGACCGGAACCAGAGGCACGAACACAAGACATATTGAATAAGGAACAGAGTCTTGAACTCATGACATCTTGAATACCAGCGATGGAATCTATCCATTGAGCCACAAATTCCTCGATTAATGTTGGGATTTAAACAGGTATATACCTTTCCAACATAAATTGCGTCTAGTATGAATAGTTTAATGAAAACTCGTCGGAACCGAGTCTTGAAGACTCAGGCAGACATCTTGAATATCCGGCGATGAATCTACCGATTGAAGCCTACAAATTTTTCAACTGATTTTGGGATTTAAACAGGTATATAACTATTTCCAACATAAATTGCGAGTAATAATAGTATAATGAAAATTCGACAGAACCGAGGCACGAACTCAAGACATCTTGAATACCAGCGATGGATCTATCCATTGAGCCACAAATTCCTCGACTGATTTCGGGATTTAAACAGGTATATACCTTTCCAACAAAATTTGCGAGTAATAATAGTATAATGAAAACTCGGACGGAACCGAGGCACGAATCCAAGACATTTTGAATACCTGCGATGAATCTATCGATTGAGCCACAAACTTCTCGACTGATTTTGGGATTTAAACAGGTATATACCTTTCCAACATAATTTGCGAGTAATAATAGTATAATGAAAACTCGACGGAACCGAGGCACGAACTCAAGACATCTTGAATACCAGCGACGAATCTATCCATTGAGCCACAAATTCCTCGAGTGATTTCGGGATTTAAACAGGTATATACCTTTCCAATATAATTTGCGAGTAATAATAGTATATTGAAAACTCGACGGAACCGAGGCACGAACTCAAGACATCTCGAATACCAGCGATGAATCTATCCATTGAGCCACAAATTCCTCGACTGATTTCGGGATTTAAACAGGTATATACCTTTCCAATATAAATTGCGAGTAATAATAGAATAATGAAAACTCGACGGAACCGAGTCTTGAAGTCAAGACATCTTAAATACCAGCGATGGATCTATCCATTGAGCCACAAACTCCTCGATTGATTTTGGGATTTAAACAAGTATATACCTTTCTAACATAATTTGCGTGTAATAATAGTATAATGAAAACTCGACGAAACCGAGGCACGAACTCAAGACATCTTAAATACCAGCGATGAATCTATCGAATGAGCGACAAATTCTTCGATTGATTTTGGGATTCAAACAGGTATATACCTTTCCAACATAAATTGCGGGTAATAATAGAATAATGAAAACTCGACGGAACCGAGTCTTGAACTCCTGACATCTTGAATACCAGCGATGGATCTATCCATTGAGCCACAAATTCCTCGATTGATTTTGGGATTTAAACAGGTATATACCTTTCCAACATAATTTGCGTGTAATAATAGTATAATGAAAACTCGACGAAACCGAGGCACGAACTCAAGACATCTTGAATACCAGCGATGGATCTATCCATTGACACACAAACTCCTCGACTGATTTTGGGATTTAAACAGGTATATACCTTTCGAACATAAATTGCGAGTAAAAATAGTATAATGAAAACAAGACGGAACCGAGGCAGGAACTCAAGACATATTGAATACCAGCGATGGATCATTCCATTGAGCCACAAATTCTTCGATTAATCTTGGGATTTAAACAGGTATGTACCTTTCCAACATCAATTGCGAGTTATAATAGAATAATGAAAACTCGACGGAACCGAGTCTTGAACTCATGACATCTTGAATACCAGCGATGGATCTATCCATTGAGCCACAAATTCCTCGATTAATTTTGGGATTTAAACAGGTATATACCTTTCCAACATAAATTGCGAGTAATAATAGTATAATGAAAACTCGACGGAACCGAGGCACGAACTCAAGACATCTTGAATACCAGCGATGAATCTATCGATTGAGCCACAAATTCTTCGATTGATTTTGTGATTTAAACAGGTATATACCTTTCCAACATAATTTGCGAGTAATAAGAGTATAATAAAAACTCGACGGAACCGAGGCACGAATTCAAGACATCTTGAATGCCGGCGATGAATCTATCGATTGAGCCACAAATTCTTCGATTGATTTTGGGATTTAAACAGGTATATACCTTTCCAACAAAAATTGTGAGTAATAATAGAATAATGAAAACTCGACGAAACCGAGTCTTGAACTCAAGACATCTTGAATGCCGGCGATGAATCTACCGATTGAGCTACAAATTTTTCAACTGATTTTGGGATTTAAACAGGTATATACCTTTCCAACATAAATTGCGAGTAATAATAGTATAATGAAAATTCGACAGAACCGAGGCACGAACTCAAGACATCTTGAATACCAGCGATGGATCTATCCATTGAGCCACAAATTCCTCGACTGATTTCGGGATTTAAACAGGTATATACATTTCCAACATAAATTGCGAGTAATTATAGAATAATGAAAACTCGACGAAACCGAGTCTTGAAGTCGAGACATCTTAAATACCAACGATGGATCTATCCATTGAGCCACAAACTCCTCGACTGATTTTGGGATTTAAACAGGTATATACCTTTCCAACATAATATGCGAGTAATAATAGTATAATGAAAACTCGACGGAACCGAGGCACGAACTCAAGACATCTTGAATACCAGCGATGAATCTATCGATTGAGCCACAAACTCCTCGACTGATTTTGGATTTAAACAGGTATATACCTTTCCAACATAATTTGCGAGTAATAATTGTATAATGAAAACTCGATGGAACCGAGGCACGAACTCAAGACATCTTGAATACCAGCGATGAATCTATCCATTGAGCCACAAATTCCTCGACTGACTTCGGGATTTAAACAGGTATATACCTTTCCAACATAAATTGCGAGTAATAATAGAATAATAAAAACTCGACGGAACCGAGGCCCGAACTCAAGACATCTTGAATGCCGGCGATGAATCTATCGAATGAGCGACAAATTCTTCGATTGATTTTGGGATTCAAACAGGTATATACCTTTCCAACATAAATTGCGAGTAATAATAGAATAATGAAAACTCGACGGAACCGAGTCTTGAACTCCTGACATCTTGAATATCGGCGATGGATCTATCCATTGAGCCACAAATTCCTCGACTGATTTTGGGATTTAAACAGGTATATAATCTTCCAACATAATTTGCGAGTAATATTAGTATAATAAAAATTCGACAGAACCGAGGCACGAACTCAAGACATTTTGAATACCAGCGATGGATCTATCCATTGAGCCACAAATTCCTCGACTGATCTCGGGATTTAAACAGGTATATACCTTTCCAACATAAATTGCGAGTAATAATAGAATAATGAAAACTCGACGGAACCGAGTCTTGAAGTCAAGACATCTTGAATACCAGCGATGGATCTATCCATTGACACACAAACTCCTCGACTGATTTTGGGATTTAAACAGGTATACACCTTTCGAACATAAATTGCGTGTAAAAATAGCATAATGAAAACTCGACGGAACCGAGGCACGAACTCAAGACATATTGAATACCAGCGATGGATCAATCCATTGAGCCACAAATTATTCGATTAATTTTGGGATTTAAACAGGTATGTACCTTTCCAACATCAATTGCGAGTAATATTAGAATAATGAAAACTCGACGGAACCGAGTCTTGAACTCATGACATCTTGAATACCAGCGATGGATCTATCCATTGAGCCACAAATTCCTCGACTGACTTCGGGATTTAAACAGGTATATACCTTTCCAACATAAATTGCGAGTAATAATAAAATAATGAAAACTCGACGGAACCGAGTCTTGAAGTCAAGACATCTTGAATACCAGCGATGGATCTATCCATTGAGCCACAAATTCCTCGACTGATTTTGGGATTTAAACAGGTATATACCTTTCCAACATAAATTGCGAGTAATAATAGAATAATGAAAACTCGACGGAACCGAGTCTTGAACTCCTGACATCTTGAATGCCGGCGATGAATCTATCGAATGAGCGACAAATTCTTCGATTGATTTTGGGATTCAAAAAGGTATATACCTTTCCAACATAAATTGCGAGTAATAATAGAATAATGAAAACTCGACGGAACCGAATCTTGAACTCCTGACATCTTGAATACCAGCGATGGATCTATCCATTTAGCCACAAATTCCTCGACTGATTTTGGGATTTAAACAGGTATATACCTTTCCAACATAATTTGCGAGTAATATTAGTATAATAAAAATTCGACAAAACCGAGGCACGAACTCAAGACATCTTGAATACCAGCGATGAATCTATCCATTGAGCCACAAATTCCTCGACTGATCTCGGGATTTAAACAGGTATATACCTTTCCAACATAAATTGCGAGTAATAATAGAATAATGAAAACTCGACGGAACCGAGTCTTGAAGTCAAGACATCTTGAATACCAGCGATGGATCTATCCATTGACACACAAACTCCTCGACTGATTTTGGGATTTAAACAGGTATATACCTTTCCAACATAAATTGCGAGTAAAAATAGTATAATGAAAACTCGACGGAACCGAGGCACGAACTCAAGACATATTGAATACCAGCGATGGATCAATCCATTGAGCCACAAATTCTTCCATTTATTTTGGGATTTAAACAGGTATGTACCTTTCCAACATAAATTTGCGAGTAATAATAGAATAATGAAAACTCGACGGAACCGAGTCTTGAACTCATGACATCTTGAATACCAGCGATGGATCTATCCATTGAGCCACAAATTCCTGGATTAATTTTGGGATTTAAACAGGTATATACCATTCCAACATAAATTGCGAGTAATAATAGTATAATGAAAACTCGACGGAACCGAGGCACGAACTCAAGACATCTTGAATACCAGCGATGAATCTATCGATTGAGCCACAAATTCTTCCATTGATTTTGCGATTTAAACAGGTATATACCTTTCCAACATAAATTGCGAGTAATAATAGTATAATAAAAACTCGACGGAAGCGAGGCCCGAACTCAAGACATCTTGAATGCCGGCGGTGAATCTATCCATTGAGCCACAAATTCCTCGACTGATTTTGAGATTTAAACAGGTATATACCTTTCCAACATAAATTGCGAGTAATAACAGTATAATAAAAACTCGACGGAAGAAAGGCCCGAACTCAAGACATCTTGAATGCCGGCGATGAATCTATCGATTGAGCCACAAATTCTTCGATTGATTTTGGGATTTAAACAGGTATATACCTTTACAACCTAAATTGCGAGTATTAATAGAATAATGAAAACTCGACGGAACCGAGTCTTGAACTCATGACATCTTGAATACCAGCGATGGATCTATCTATTGAGCCACAAATTCCTCGATTGATTTTGGGATTTAAACAGGTATATACCTTTCCAACATAAATTGCGAGTAATAATAGTATAATGAAAACTCGACGGAACCGAGGCACGAACTCAAGACATCTTGAATACCAGCGATGAATCTATCGATTGAGCCACAAATTCTTCGATTGATTTTGGGATTTAAACAGATATACCTTTCCAACATAAATTGCGAGTAATAATAGAATAATGAAAACTCGACGGAATCGAGTCTTGAAGTCAAGACATCTTGAATACCAGCGATGGATCTATCCATTGAGCCACAAATTCCTCGACTGATTTTGGGATTTAAACAGGTATATACCTTTCCAACATAAATTGCGAGTAATAATAGAATAATGAAAACTCGACGGAACCGAGTCTTGAACTCCTGACATCTTGAATGCCGGCGATGAATCTATCGAATGAGCGACAAATTCTTCGATTGATTTTGGGATTCAAAAAGGTATATACCTTTCCAACATAAATTGCGAGTAATAATAGAATAATGAAAACTCGACGGAACCGAATCTTGAACTCCTGACATCTTGAATACCAGCGATGGATCTATCCATTTTAGCCACAAATTCCTCGACTGATTTTGGGATTTTAAACAGGTATATACCTTTCCAACATAATTTGCGAGTAATATTAGTATAATAAAAAAAATTCGACAAAACCGAGGCACGAACTCAAGACATTTTGAATACCAGCGATGAATCTATCCATTGAGCCACAAATTCCTCGACTGATCTCGGGATTTAAACAGGTATATACCTTTCCAACATAAATTGCGAGAAATAATAGAATAATGAAAACTCGACGGAACCGAGTCTTGAAGTCAAGACATCTTGAATACCAGCGATAGATCTATCCATTGACACACAAACTACACAAACTCCTCGACTGATTTTGGGATTTAAACAGGTATACACCTTTCGAACATAAATTGCGAGTAAAAATAGTATAATGAAAACTCGACGGAACCGAGGCACGAACTCAAGACATATTGAATACCAGCGATGGATCAATCCATTGAGCCACAAATTTTTCAACTGATTTTGGGATTTAAACAGGTATATACCTTTCCAACATAAATTGCGAGTAAAAATAGTATAATGAAAACTCGACGGAACCGAGTCTTGAACTCATGACATCTTGAATACCAGCGATGGATCTATCCATTGAGCCACAAATTCCTGGATTAATTTTGGGATTTAAACAGGTATATACCATTCCAACATAAATTGCGAGTAATAATAGTATAATGAAAACTCGACGGAACCGAGGCACGAACTCAAGACATCTTGAATACCAGCGATGAATCTATCGATTGAGCCACAAATTCTTCCATTGATTTTGCGATTTAAACAGGTATATACCTTTCCAACATAAATTGCGAGTAATAATAGTATAATAAAAACTCGACGGAAGCGAGGCCCGAACTCAAGACATCTTGAATGCCGGCGGTGAATCTATCCATTGAGCCACAAATTCCTCGACTGATTTTGAGATTTAAACAGGTATATACCTTTCTAACATAATTTGCGTGTAATAATAGTATAATGAAAACTCGACGAAACCGAGGCACGAACTCAAGACATCTTAAATACCAGCGATGAATCTATCGAATGAGCGACAAATTCTTCGATTGATTTTGGGATTCAAACAGGTATATACCTTTCCAACATAAATTGCGAGTAATAAGAGAATAATGAAAACTCGACGGAACCGAGTCTTGAACTCCTGACATCTTGAATACCAGCAATGGATCTATCCATTGACACACAAACTCCTCGACTGATTTTGGGATTTAAACAGGTATATACCTTTCGAACATAAATTGCGAGTAAAAATATTATAATGAAAACTCGACGGAACCGAGGCACGAACTCAAGACATATTGAATACCAGCGATGGATCAATCCATTGAGCCACAAATTCTTCGATTAATTTTGGGATTTAAACAGGTATGTACCTTTCCAACATCAATTGCGAGTAATAATAGAATAATAAAAACTCGACGGAACCGAGTCTTGAACTCATGACATCTTGAATACCAGCGATGGATCTATCCATTGAGCCACAAACTCCTCGACTGATTTTGGGATTTAAACAGGTATATACCTTTCCAACATAAATTGCGAGTAAAAATAGTATAATAAAAACTCGACGGAACCGAGGCACGAACTCAAGACATCTTGAATACCAGCGATGAATCTATCCATTGAGCCACAAATTCTTCGATTAATTTTGGGATTTAAACAGGTATATACCTTTCCAATATAAATTGCGAGTTAAAATAGAATATTGAAAACTCGACGAAACCGAGGCACGAACTCAAGACATATTGAATGCCGGCGATGAATCTACCGATTGAGCTACAAATTTTTCAACTGATTTTGGGATTTAAACAGGTATATACCTTTCCAACATAAATTGCGAGTAATAATAGTATAATGAAAATTCGACAGAACCGAGGCACGAACTCAAGACATCTTGAATACCAGCGATGGATCTATCCATTGAGCCACAAATTCCTCGACTGATTTCGGGATTTAAACAGGTATATACCTTTCCAACAAAATTTGCGAGTAATAATAGTATAATGAAAACTCGGACGGAACCGAGGCACGAATCCAAGACATTTTGAATACCTGCGATGAATCTATCGATTGAGCCACAAACTCCTCGACTGATTTTGGGATTTAAACAGGTATATACCTTTCCAACATAATTTGCGAGTAATAATAGTATAATGAAAACTCGACGGAACCGAGGCACGAACTCAAGACATCTTGAATACCAGCGACGAATCTATCCATTGAGCCACAAATTCCTCGAGTGATTTCGGGATTTAAACAGGTATATACCTTTCCAATATAATTTGCGAGTAATAATAGTATATTGGAAACTCGACGGAACCGAGGCACGAACTCAAGACATCTCGAATACCAGCGATGAATCTATCCATTGAGCCACAAATTCCTCGACTGATTTCGGGATTTAAACAGGTATATACCTTTCCAATATAAATTGCGAGTAATAATAGAATAATGAAAACTCGACGGAACCGAGTCTTGAAGTCAAGACATCTTAAATACCAGCGATGGATCTATCCATTGAGCCACAAACTCCTCGATTGATTTTGGGATTTAAACAAGTATATACCTTTCTAACATAATTTGCGTGTAATAATAGTATAATGAAAACTCGACGAAACCGAGGCACGAACTCAAGACATCTTAAATACCAGCGATGAATCTATCGAATGAGCGACAAATTCTTCGATTGATTTTGGGATTCAAACAGGTATATACCTTTCCAACATAAATTGCGAGTAATAAGAGAATAATGAAAACTCGACGGAACCGAGTCTTGAACTCCTGACATCTTGAATACCAGCAATGGATCTATCCATTGACACACAAACTCCTCGACTGATTTTGGGATTTAAACAGGTATATACCTTTCGAACATAAATTGCGAGTAAAAATATTATAATGAAAACTCGACGGAACCGAGGCACGAACTCAAGACATATTGAATACCAGCGATGGATCAATCCATTGAGCCACAAATTCTTCGATTAATTTTGGGATTTAAACAGGTATGTACCTTTCCAACATCAATTGCGAGTAATAATAGAATAATAAAAACTCGACGGAACCGAGTCTTGAACTCATGACATCTTGAATACCAGCGATGGATCTATCCATTGAGCCACAAATTCCTCGATTAATTTTGGGATTTAAACAGGTATATACCATTCCAACATAAATTGCGAGTAATAATAGTATAATGAAAACTCGACGAAACCGAGTCTTGAACTCAAGACATCTTGAATGCCGGCGATGAATCTACCGATTGAGCTACAAATTTTTCAACTGATTTTGGGATTTAAACAGGTATATACCTTTCCAACATAAATTGCGAGTAATAATAGTATAATGAAAATTCGACAGAACCGAGGCACGAACTCAAGACATCTTGAATACCAGCGATGGATCTATCCATTGAGCCACAAATTCCTCGACTGATTTCGGGATTTAAACAGGTATATACCTTTCCAACATAAATTGCGAGTAATAATAGAATAATGAAAACTCGACGAAACCGAGTCTTGAAGTCGAGACATCTTAAATACCAGCGATGGATCTATCCATTGAGCCACAAACTCCTCGACTGATTTTGGGATTTAAACAGGTATATACCTTTCCAACATAATATGCGAGTAATAATAGTATAATGAAAACTCGACGGAACCGAGGCACGAACTCAAGACATCTTGAATACCAGCGATGAATCTATCGATTGAGCCACAAACTCCTCGACTGATTTTGGATTTAAACCGGTATATACCTTTCCAACATAATTTGCGAGTAATAATTGTATAATGAAAACTCGATGGAACCGAGGCACGAACTCAAGACATCTTGAATACCAGCGATGAATCTATCCATTGAGCCACAAATTCCTCGACTGACTTCGGGAATTAAACAGGTATATACCTTTCCAACATAAATTGCGAGTAATAATAGAATAATAAAAACTCGACGGAACCGAGGCCCGAACTCAAGACATCTTGAATGCCGGCGATGAATCTATCGAATGAGCGACAAATTCTTCGATTGATTTTGGGATTCAAACAGGTATATACCTTTCCAACATAAATTGCGAGTAATAATAGAATAATGAAAACTGGACGGAACCGAGTCTTGAACTCCTGACATCTTGAATACCAGCGATGGATCTATCCATTGAGCCACAAATTCCTCGACTGATTTTGGGATTTAAACAGGTATATAACTTTCCAACATAATTTGCGAGTAATATTAGTATAATAAAAATTCGACAGAACCGAGGCACGAACTCAAGACATTTTGAATACCAGCGATGAATCTATCCATTGAGCCACAAATTCCTCGACTGATCTCGGGATTTAAACAGGTATATACCTTTCCAACATAAATTGCGAGTAATAATAGAATAATGAAAACTCGACGGAACCGAGTCTTGAAGTCAAGACATCTTGAATACCAGCGATGGATCTATCCATTGACACACAAACTCCTCGACTGATTTTGGGATTTAAACAGGTATATACCTTTCGAACATAAATTGCGAGTAAAAATAGTATAATGAAAACTCGACGGAACCGAGGCACGAACTCAAGACATATTGAATACCAGCGATGGATCAATCCATTGAGCCACAAATTCTTCGATCAATTTTGGGATTTAAACAGGTATGTACCTTTCCAACATCAATTGCGAGTAATAATAGAATAATGAAAACTCGACGGAACCGAGTCTTGAACTCATGACATCTTGAATACCAGCGATGGATCTATCCATTGAGCCACAAATTCCTGAATTAATTTTGGGATTTAAACAGGTATATACCATTCAAACATAAATTGCGAGTAATAATAGTATAATGAAAACTCGACGGAACCGAGGCACGAACTCAAGACATCTTGAATACCAGCGATGAATCTATCGATTGAGCCACAAATTCTTCGATTGATTTTGCGATTTAAACAGGTATATACCTTTCCAACATAATTTGCGAGTAATAAGAGTATCATAAAAACTCGACGGAACCGAGGCACGAACTCAAGACATCTTGAATGCCGGCGATGAATCTATCGATTGAGCCACAAATTCTTCGATTGATTTTGGGATTTAAACAGGTATATACCTTTCCAACATAAATTGCGAGTAATAATAGTATAATGAAAATTCGACAGAACCGAGGCACGAACTCAAGACATCTTGAATACCAGCGATGGATCTATCCATTGAGCCACAAATTCCTCGACTGATTTTTCGGGATTTAAACAGGTATATACCTTTCCAACATAAATTGCGAGTAATAATAGAATAATGAAAATTCGACGAAACCGAGTCTTGAAGTCGAGACATCTTAAATACCAGCGATGGATCTATC
The DNA here is from genome assembly GCA_963675895.2 of Styela plicata. Taxonomy (NCBI): domain Eukaryota; kingdom Metazoa; phylum Chordata; class Ascidiacea; order Stolidobranchia; family Styelidae; genus Styela; species Styela plicata. The sequence goes on along the minus strand of OZ023150.1, from coordinate 16,954,623 downwards.
CATTGAGCCACAAACTCCTCGACTGATTTTGGGATTTAAACAGGTATATACCTTTCCAACATAATAATTGCGAGTAATAATAGTATAATGAAAACTCGACGGAACCGAGGCACGCAACTCAAGACATCTTGAATACCAGCGATGAATCTATCGATTGAGCCACAAACTCCTCGACTGATTTTGGATTTAAACCGGTATATACCTTTCCAACATAATTTGCGAGTAATAATTGTATAATGAAAACTCGATGGAACCGAGGCACGAACTCAAGACATCTTGAATACCAGCGATGAATCTATCCATTGAGCCACAAATTCCTCGACTGACTTCGTAATTTAAACAGGTATATACCTTTCCAACATAAATTGCGAGTAATAATAAAATAATGAAAACTTGACGGAACCGAGTCTTGAAGTCAAGACATCTTGAATAACAGCGATGGATCTATCCATTGAGCCACAAATTCCTCGACTGATTTTGGGATTTAAACAGGTATATACTTTTCCAACATAATTTGCGAGTAATATTAGTATAATAAAAATTCGACAGAACCGAGGCACGAACTCAAGACATCTTGAATACCAGCGATGAATCTATCCATTGAGCCACAAAATTCCTCGACTGATCTCGGGATTTAAACAGGTATATACATTTCCAACATAAATTGCGAGTAATAATAGAATAATGAAAACTCGATGGAAGCGAGGCCCGAACTCAAGACATCTTGAATGCCGGCGATGAATCTATCGATTGAGCCACAAATTCTTCGATTGATTTTGGGATTTAAACAGGTATATACCTTTCCAACATAAATTGCGAGTAATAATAGAATAATGAAAACTCAACGGAACCGAGTCTTGAAGTCAAGACATCTTGAATACCAGCGATGGATCTATCCATTGACACACAAACTCCCCGACTGATTTTGGGATTTAAACAGGTATATACCTTTCGAACATAAATTGCGAGTAAAAATAGAATATAATGAAAACTCGACGGAACCGAGGCACGAACTCAAGACATATTGAATACCAGCGATGGATCAATCCATTGAGCCACAAATTCTTCGATCAATTTTGGGATTTAAACAGGTATGTATCTTTCCAACATCAATTGCGAGTAATAATAGAATAATGAAAACTCGACGGAACCGAGTCTTGAACTCATGACATCTTGAATACCAGCGATGGATCTATCCATTGAGCCACAAATTCCTGAATTAATTTTGGGATTTAAAACAGGTATATACCATTCAAACATAAATTGCGAGTAATAATAGTATAATGAAAACTCGACGGAACCGAGGCACGAACTCAAGACATCTTGAATACCAGCGATGAATCTATCGATTGAGCCACAAATTCTTCGATTGATTTTTGCGATTTAAACAGGTATATACCTTTCCAACATAATTTGCGAGTAATAAGAGTATCATAAAAAAACTCGACGGAACCGAGGCACGAAACTCAAGACATCTTGAATGCCGGCGATGAATCTATCGATTGAGCCACAAATTCTTCGATTGATTTTGGGATTTAAACAGGTATATACCTTTCCAACATAAATTGCGAGTAATAATAGTATAATGAAAATTCGACAGAACCGAGGCACGAACTCAAGACATCTTGAATACCAGCGATGGATCTATCCATTGAGCCACAAATTCCTCGACTGATTTCGGGATTTAAACAGGTATATACCTTTCCAACATAAATTGCGAGTAATAATAGAATAATGAAAATTCGACGAAACCGAGTCTTGAAGTCGAGACATCTTAAATACCAGCGATGGATCTATCCATTGAGCCACAAACTCCTCGACTGATTTTGGGATTTAAAACAGGTATATACCTTTCCAACATAATATGCGAGTAATAATATAGTATAATGAAAACTCGACGGAACCGAGGCACGAACTCAAGACATCTTGAATACCAGCGATGAATCTATCGATTGAGCCACAAACTCCTCGACTGATTTTGGATTTAAACCGGTATATACCTTTCCAACATAATTTGCGAGTAATAATTGTATAATGAAAACTCGATGGAACCGAGGCACGAACTCAAGACATCTTGAATACCAGCGATGAATCTATCCATTGAGCCACAAATTCCTCGACTGACTTCGTAATTTAAACAGGTATATACCTTTCCAACATAAATTGCGAGTAATAATAAAATAATGAAAACTTGACGGAACCGAGTCTTGAAGTCAAGACATCTTGAATAACAGCGATGGATCTATCCATTGAGCCACAAATTCCTCGACTGATTTTGGGATTTAAACAGGTATATACTTTTCCAACATAATTTGCGAGTAATATTAGTATAATAAAAATTCGACAGAACCGAGGCACGAACTCAAGACATCTTGAATACCAGCGATGAATCTATCCATTGAGCCACAAATTCCTCGACTGATCTCGGGATTTAAACAGGTATATACATTTCCAACATAAATTGCGAGTAATAATAGAATAATGAAAACTCGATGGAAGCGAGGCCCGAACTCAAGACATCTTGAATGCCGGCGATGAATCTATCGATTGAGCCACAAATTCTTCGATTGATTTTGGGATTTAAACAGGTATATACCTTTCCAACATAAATTGCGAGTAATAATAGAATAATGAAAACTCAACGGAACCGAGTCTTGAAGTCAAGACATCTTGAATACCAGCGATGGATCTATCCATTGACACACAAACTCCCCGACTGATTTTGGGATTTAAACAGGTATATACCTTTCGAACATAAATTGCGAGTAAAAATAGTATAATGAAAACTCGACGGAACCGAGGCACGAACTCAAGACATATTGAATACCAGCGATGGATCAATCCATTGAGCCACAAATTCTTCGATTAATTTTGGGATTTAAACAGGTATGTACCTTTCAAACATCAATTGCGAGTAATAATAGAATAATGAAAACTCGACGGAACCGAGTCTTGAACTCATGACATCTTGAATACCAGCGATGGATCTATCCATTGAGCCACAAATTCCTCAATTAATTTTCGGATTTAAACAGGTATATACCTTTCCAACATAAATTGCGAGTAATAATAGTATAATGAAAACTCGACGGAACCGAGGCACGAACTCAAGACATCTTGAATACCAGCGATGAATCTATCGATTGAGTCACAAATTCTTCCATTGATTTTGTGATTTAAACAGGTATATACCTTTCCAACATAATTTGCGAGTAATAAGAGTATAATAAAAACTCGACGGAACCGAGGCACGAACTCAAGACATCTTGAATGCCGGCGATGAATCTATCGATTGAGCCACAAATTCTTCGATTGATTTTGGGATTTAAACAGGTATATACCTTTCCAACATAAATTGCGAGTAATAATAGAATAATGAAAACTCGACGGAACCGAGGCACGAACTCAAGACTTCTTGAATACCAGCGATGAATCTATCGATTGAGCCACAAACTCCTCGACTGATTTTGGATTTAAACAGGTATATACCTTTCCAACATAATTTGCGAGTAATAATTGTATAATGAAAACTCGATGGAACCGAGGCACGAACTCAAGACATCTTGAATACCAGCGATGAATCTATCCATTGAGCCACAAATTCCTCGACTGACTTCGGGATTTAAACAGGTATATACCTTTCCAACATAAATTGCGAGTAATAATAGAATAATGAAAACTCGACGGAACCGAGTCTTGAAGTCAAGACATATTGAATACCAGCGATGGATCTATTCATTGAGCCACAAATTCCTCGACTGATTTAGGGATTTAAACAGGTATATACCTTTCCAACATAAATTGCGAGTAAAAATAGTAGAATGAAAACTCGACGGAACCGAGGCACGAACTCAAGACTTATTGAATACCAGCGATGGATCTATCCATTGAGCCACAAATTCTTCGATTAATTTTGGGATTTAAATAGGTATATACCTTTCCAACATAATTTGCGAGTAATATTAGTATAATAAAAATTCGACAGAACCGAGGCACGAACTCAAGACATCTTGAATACCAACGATGAATCTATCCATTGAGCCACAAATTCCTCGACTGATCTCGGGATTTAAACAGGTATATACATTTCCAACATAAATTGCGAGTAATAATAGAATAATGAAAAACTCGATGGAAGCGAGGCCCGAACTCAAGACATCTTGAATGCCGGCGATGAATCTATCGATTGAGCCACAAATTCTTCGATTGATTTTTGGGATTTAAACAGGTATATACCTTTCCAACATAAATTGCGAGTAATAATAGAATAATGAAAACTCAACGGAACCGAGTCTTGAAGTCAAGACATCTTGAATACCAGCGATGGATCTATCCATTGACACACAAACTCCTCGACTGATTTTGGGATTTAAACAGGTATATACCTTTCGAACATAAATTGCGAGTAAAAATAGTATAATGAAAACTCGACGGAACCGAGGCACGAACTCAAGACATATTGAATACCAGCGATGGATCAATCTATTGAGCCACAAATTCTTCGATTAATTTTGGGATTTAAACAGGTATGTACCTTTCCAACATCAATTGCGAGTAATAATAGAATAATGAAAACTCGACGGAACCGAGTCTTGAACTCATGACATTTTGAATACCAGCGATGGATCTATCCATTGAGCCACAAATTCCTCAATTAATTTTGGGATTTAAACAGGTATATACCTTTCCAACATAAATTGCGAGTAATAATAGTATAATGAAAACTCGACGGAACCGAGGCACGAACTCAAGACATCTTGAATACCAGCGATGAATCTATCGATTGAGTCACAAATTCTTCCATTGATTTTGTGATTTAAACAGGTATATACCTTTCCAACATAATTTGCGAGTAATAAGAGTATAATAAAAACTCGACGGAACCGAGGTACGAACTCAAGACATCTTGAATGCCGGCGATGAATCTATCGATTGAGCCACAAATTCTTCGATTGATTTTGGGATTTAAACAGGTATATACCTTTCCAACATAAATTGCGAGTAATAATAGAATAATGAAAACTCGACGGAACCGAGGCACGAACTCAAGACATCTTGAATACCAGCGATGAATCTATCGATTGAGCCACAAACTCCTCGACTGATTTTGGATTTAAACAGGTATATACCTTTCCAACATAATTTGCGAGTAATAATTGTATAATGAAAACTCGATGGAACCGAGGCACGAACTCAAGACATCTTGAATACCAGCGATGAATCTATCCATTGAGCCACAAATTCCTCGACTGACTTCGGGATTTAAACAGGTATATACCTTTCCAACACAAATTTCGAGTAATAATAAAATAATGAAAACTCGACGGAACCGAGTCTTGAACTCATGACATCTTGAATACCAGCGATGGATCTATCTATTGAGCCACAAATTCCTCGATTGATTTTGGGATTTAAACAGGTATATACCTTTCCAACATAAATTGCGAGTAATAATAGTATAATGAAAACTCGACAGAACCGAGGAACGAACTCAAGACATCTTGAATACCAGCGATGAATCTATGGATTGAGCCACAAACTCCTCGACTGATTTTGGGATTTAAACAGGTATATACCATTCCAACATAATTTGCGAGTAATAATAGTATAATGAAAACTCGACGGAACCGAGGCACGAACTCCAGACATCTTGAATACCAGCGATGAATCTATCCATTGGCCCACAAATTTCTCGATGATTTCGGGTTTTAAACAGGTATATACCTTTCCAACAAAATTTGCGAGTAATAATAGTATAATGAAAACTCGACGGAACCGAGGCACGAATCCAAGACATTTTGAATACCAGCGATGAATCTATCGATTGAGCCACAAACTCCTCGACTGATTTTGGGATTTAAACAGGTATATACCTTTCCAACATAATTTGCGAGTAATAATAGTATAATGAAAACTCGACGGAACCGAGGCACGAACTCAAGACATCTTGAATACCAGCGACGAATCTATCCATTGAGCCACAAATTCCTCGAGTGATTTCGGGATTTAAACAGGTATATACCTTTCCAATATAATTTGCGAGTAATAATAGTATATTGAAAACTCGACGGAACCGAGGCACGAACTCAAGACATCTCGAATACCAGCGATGAATCTATCCATTGAGCCACAAATTCCTCGACTGATTTCGGGATTTAAACAGGTATATACCTTTCCAATATAAATTGCGAGTAATAATAGAATAATGAAAACTCGACGGAACCGAGTCTTGAAGTCAAGACATCTTAAATACCAGCGATGGATCTATCCATTGAGCCACAAACTCCTCGATTGATTTTGGGATTTAAACAAGTATATACCTTTCTAACATAATTTGCGTGTAATAATAGTATAATGAAAAACTCGACGAAACCGAGGCACGAACTCAAGACATCTTAAATACCAGCGATGAATCTATCGAATGAGCGACAAATTCTTCGATTGATTTTGGGATTCAAACAGGTATATACCTTTCCAACATAAATTGCGAGTAATAATAGAATAATGAAAACTCGACGGAACCGAGTCTTGAACTCCTGACATCTTGAATACCAGCAATGGATCTATCCATTGACACACAAACTCCTCGACTGATTTTGGGATTTAAACAGGTATATACCTTTCGAACATAAATTGCGAGTAAAAATAGTATAATGAAAACTCGACGGAACCGAGGCACGAACTCAAGACATATTGAATACCAGCGATGGATCAATCCATTGAGCCACAAATTCTTCGATTAATTTTGGGATTTAAACAGGTATGTACCTTTCAAACATCAATTGCGAGTAATAATAGAATAATAAAAACTCGACGGAACCGAGTCTTGAACTCATGACATCTTGAATACCAGCGATGGATCTATCCATTGAGCCACAAATTCCTCGATTAATTTTTGGGATTTTAAACAGGTATATACCATTCCAACATAAATTGCGAGTAATAATAGTATAATGAAAACTCGACGAAACCGAGTCTTGAACTCAAGACATCTTGAATGCCGGCGATGAATCTACCGATTGAGCTACAAATTTTTCAACTGATTTTGGGATTTAAACAGGTATATACCTTTCCAACATAAATTGCGAGTAATAATAGTATATAATGAAAATTCGACAGAAACCGAGGCACGAACTCAAGACATCTTGAATACCAGCGATGGATCTATCCATTGAGCCACAAATTCCTCGACTGATTTCGGGATTTAAACAGGTATATACCTTTCCAACATAAATTGCGAGTAATAATAGAATAATGAAAACTCGACGAAACCGAGTCTTGAAGTCGAGACATCTTAAATACCAGCGATGGATCTATCCATTGAGCCACAAACTCCTCGACTGATTTTGGGATTTAAACAGGTATATACCTTTCCAACATAATATGCGAGTAATAATAGTATAATGAAAACTGGACGGAACCGAGTCTTGAACTCCTGACATCTTGAATACCAGCGATGGATCTATCCATTGAGCCACAAATTCCTCGACTGATTTTGGGATTTAAACAGGTATATAACTTTCCAACATAATTTGCGAGTAATATTAGTATAATAAAAATTCGACAGAACCGAGGCACGAACTCAAGACATTTTGAATACCAGCGATGAATCTATCCATTGAGCCACAAATTCCTCGACTGATCTCGGGATTTAAACAGGGATATACCTTTCCAACATAAATTGCGAGTAATAATAGAATAATGAAAACTCGACGGAACCGAGTCTTGAAGTCAAGACATCTTGAATACCAGCGATGGATCTATCCATTGACACACAAACTCCTCGACTGATTTTGGGATTTAAACAGGTATATACCTTTCGAACATAAATTGCGAGTAAAAATAGTATAATGAAAACTCGACGGAACCGAGGCACGAACTCAAGACATATTGAATACCAGCGATGGATCAATCCATTGAGCCACAAATTCTTCGATCAATTTTGGGATTTAAACAGGTATGTACCTTTCCAACATCAATTGCGAGTAATAATAGAATAATGAAAACTCGACGGAACCGAGTCTTGAACTCATGACATCTTGAATACCAGCGATGGATCTATCCATTGAGCCACAAATTTCTGAATTAATTTTGGGATTTAAACAGGTATATACCATTCAAACATAAATTGCGAGTAATAATAGTATAATGAAAACTCGACGGAACCGAGGCACGAACTCAAGACATCTTGAATACCAGCGATGAATCTATCGATTGAGCCACAAATTCTTCGATTGATTTTGCGATTTAAACAGGTATATACCTTTCCAACATAATTTGCGAGTAATAAGAGTATCATAAAAACTCGACGGAACCGAGGCACGAACTCAAGACATCTTGAATGCCGGCGATGAATCTATCGATTGAGCCACAAATTCTTCGATTGATTTTGGGATTTAAACAGGTATATACCTTTCCAACATAAATTGCGAGTAATAATAGTATAATGAAAATTCGACAGAACCGAGGCACGAACTCAAGACATCTTGAATACCAGCGATGGATCTATCCATTGAGCCACAAATTCCTCGACTGATTTCGGGATTTAAACAGGTATATACCTTTCCAACATAAATTGCGAGTAATAATAGAATAATGAAAATTCGACGAAACCGAGTCTTGAAGTCGAGACATCTTAAATACCAGCGATGGATCTATCCATTGAGCCACAAACTCCTCGACTGATTTTGGGATTTAAACAGGTATATACCTTTCCAACATAATATGCGAGTAATAATAGTATAATGAAAACTCGACGGAACCGAGGCACGAACTCAAGACATCTTGAATACCAGCGATGAATCTATCGATTGAGCCACAAACTCCTCGACTGATTTTGGATTTAAACCGGTATATACCTTTCCAACATAATTTGCGAGTAATAATTGTATAATGAAAACTCGATGGAACCGAGGCACGAACTCAAGACATCTTGAATACCAGCGATGAATCTATCCATTGAGCCACAAATTCCTCGACTGACTTCGTAATTTGAACAGGTATATACCTTTCCAACATAAATTGCGAGTAATAATAAAATAATGAAAACTTGACGGAACCGAGTCTTGAAGTCAAGACATCTTGAATAACAGCGATGGATCTATCCATTGAGCCACAAATTCCTCGACTGATTTTGGGATTTAAACAGGTATATACTTTTCCAACATAATTTGCGAGTAATATAGTAGTATAATAAAAATTCGACAGAACCGAGGCACGAACTCAAGACATCTTGAATACCAGCGATGAATCTATCCATTGAGCCACAAATTCCTCGACTGATCTCGGGATTTAAACAGGTATATACATTTCCAACATAAATTGCGAGTAATAATAGAATAATGAAAACTCGATGGAAGCGAGGCCCGAACTCAAGACATCTTGAATGCCGGCGATGAATCTATCGATTGAGCCACAAATTCTTCGATTGATTTTGGGATTTAAACAGGTATATACCTTTCCAACATAAATTGCGAGTAATAATAGAATAATGAAAACTCAACGGAACCGAGTCTTGAAGTCAAGACATCTTGAATACCAGCGATGGATCTATCCATTGACACACAAACTCCCCGACTGATTTTGGGATTTAAACAGGTATATACCTTTCGAACATAAATTGCGAGTAAAAATAGTATAATGAAAACTCGACGGAACCGAAGCACGAACTCAAGACATATTGAATACCAGCGATGGATCAATCCATTGAGCCACAAATTCTTCGATCAATTTTGGGATTTAAACAGGTATGTACCTTTCCAACATCAATTGCGAGTAATAATAGAATAATGAAAACTCGACGGAACCGAGTCTTGAACTCATGACATCTTGAATACCAGCGATGGATCTATCCATTGAGCCACAAATTCCTGAATTAATTTTGGGATTTAAACAGGTATATACCATTCAAACATAAATTGCGAGTAATAATAGTATAATGAAAACTCGACGGAACCGAGGCACGAACTCAAGACATCTTGAATACCAGCGATGAATCTATCGATTGAGCCACAAATTCTTCGATTGATTTTGCGATTTAAACAGGTATACACCTTTCCAACATAATTTGCGAGTAATAAGAGTATCATAAAAACTCGACGGAACCGAGGCACGAACTCAAGACATCTTGAATGCCGGCGATGAATCTATCGATTGAGCCACAAATTCTTCGATTGATTTTGGGATTTAAACAGGTATATACCTTTCCAACATAAATTGCGAGTAATAATAGTATAATGAAAATTCGACAGAACCGAGGCACGAACTCAAGACATCTTGAATACCAGCGATGGATCTATCCATTGAGCCACAAATTCCTCGACTGATTTCGGGATTTAAACAGGTATATACCTTTCCAAACATAAATTGCGAGTAATAATAGAATAATGAAAATTCGACGAAACCGAGTCTTGAAGTCGAGACATCTTAAATACCAGCGATGGATCTATCCATTGAGCCACAAACTCCTCGACTGATTTTGGGATTTAAAACAGGTATATACCTTTCCAACATAATATGCGAGTAATAATAGTATAATGAAAACTCGACGGAACCGAGGCACGAACTCAAGACATCTTGAATACCAGCGATGAATCTATCGATTGAGCCACAAAACTCCTCGACTGATTTTGGATTTAAACAGGTATATACCTTTCCAACATAATTTGCGAGTAATAATTGTATAATGAAAACTCGATGGAACCGAGGCACGAACTCAAGACATCTTGAATACCAGCGATGAATCTATCCATTGAGCCACAAATTCCTCGACTGACTTCGTAATTTAAACAGGTATATACCTTTCCAACATAAATTGCGAGTAATAATAAAATAATGAAAACTTGACGGAACCGAGTCTTGAAGTCAAGACATCTTGAATAACAGCGATGGATCTATCCATTGAGCCACAAATTCCTCGACTGATTTTGGGATTTAAACAGGTATATACTTTTCCAACATAATTTGCGAGTAATATTAGTATAATAAAAATTCGACAGAACCGAGGCACGAACTCAAGACATCTTGAATACCAGCGATGAATCTATCCATTGAGCCACAAATTCCTCGACTGATCTCGGGATTTAAACAGGTATATACATTTCCAACATAAATTGCGAGTAATAATAGAATAATGAAAACTCGACGGAACCGAGGCACGAACTCAAGACATCTTGAATGCCGGCGATGAATCTATCGATTCAGCCACAAATTCTTCGATTGATTTTGGGATTTAAACAGGTATATATACCTTTCCAACATAAATTGCGAGTAATAATAGAATAATGAAAACTCGAACGGAACCGAGTCTTGAAGTCAAGACATCTTGAATACCAGCGATGGATCTATCCATTGACACACAAAAACCCCCGACTGATTTTGGGATTTAAAACAGGTATATACCTTTCGAACATAAATTGCGAGTAAAAATAGTATAATGAAAACTCGACGGAACCGAGGCACGAACTCAAGACATATTGAATACCAGCGATGGATCAATCCATTGAGCCACAAATTCTTCGATTAATTTTGGGATTTAAACAGGTATGTACCTTTCAAACATCAATTGCGAGTAATAATAGAATAATGAAAACTCGACGGAACCGAGTCTTGAACTCATGACATCTTGAATACCAGCGATGGATCTATCCATTGAGCCACAAATTCCTCAATTAATTTTCGGATTTAAACAGGTATATACCTTTCCAACATAAATTGCGAGTAATAATAGTATAATGAAAACTCGACGGAACCGAGGCACGAACTCAAGACATCTTGAATACCAGCGATGAATCTATCGATTGAGTCACAAATTCTTCCATTGATTTTGGGATTTAAACAGGTATATACCTTTCCAACATAATTTGCGAGTAATAAGAGTATAATAAAAACTCGACGGAACCGAGGCACGAACTCAAGACATCTTGAATGCCGGCGATGAATCTATCGATTGAGCCACAAATTCTTCGATTGATTTTGGGATTTAAACAGGTATATACCTTTCCAACATAAATTGCGAGTAATAATGGAATAATGAAAACTCGACGGAACCGAGGCACGAACTCAAGACTTCTTGAATACCAGCGATGAATCTATCGATTGAGCCACAAACTCCTCGACTGATTTTGGATTTAAACAGGTATATACCTTTCCAACATAATTTGCGAGTAATAATTGTATAATGAAAACTCGATGGAACCGAGGCACGAACTCAAGACATCTTGAATACCAGCGATGAATCTATCCATTGAGCCACAAATTCCTCGACTGACTTCGGGATTTAAACAGGTATATACCTTTCCAACATAAATTGCGAGTAATAATAAAATAATGAAAACTCGACGGAACCGAGTCTTGAACTCATGACATCTTGAATACCAGCGATGGATCTATCTATTGAGCCACAAATTCCTCGATTGATTTTGGGATTTAAACAGGTATATACCTTTCCAACATAAATTGCGAGTAATAATAGTATAATGAAAACTCGACGGAACCGAGGAACGAACTCAAGACATCTTGAATACCAGCGATGAATCTATCGATTGAGCCACAAACTCCTCGACTGATTTTGGGATTCAAACAGGTATATACCATTCCAACATAATTTGCGAGTAATAATAGTATAATGAAAACTCGACGGAACCGAGGCACGAACTCCAGACATCTTGAATACCAGCGATGTATCTATCCATTAAGCCACAAATTCCTCGACTGACTTCGGGATTTAAACAGGTATATACCTTTCCAACATAAATTGCGAGTAATAATAGAATAATGAAAACTCGACGGAACCGAGTCTTGAAGTCAAGACATATTGAATACCAGCGATGGATCTATCCATTGAGCCACAAATTCCTCGACTGATTTAGGGATTTAAACAGGTATATACCTTTCCAACATAAATTGCGAGTAAAAATAGTAGAATGAAAACTCGACGGAACCGAGGCACGAACTCAAGACTTATTGAATACCAGCGATGGATCTATCCATTGAGCCACAAATTCTTCGATTAATTTTGGGATTTAAATAGGTATATACCTTTCCAACATAATTTGCGAGTAATATTAGTATAATAAAAATTCGACAGAACCGAGGCACGAACTCAAGACATCTTGAATACCAACGATGAATCTATCCATTGAGCCACAAATTCCTCGACTGATCTCGGGATTTAAACAGGTATATACATTTCCAACATAAATTGCGAGTAATAATAGAATAATGAAAACTCGATGGAAGCGAGGCCCGAACTCAAGACATCTTGAATGCCGGCGATGAATCTATCGATTGAGCCACAAATTCTTCGATTGATTTTGGGATTTAAACAGGTATATACCTTTCCAACATAAATTGCGAGTAATAATAGAATAAAGAAAACTCAACGGAACCGAGTCTTGAAGTCAAGACATCTTGAATACCAGCGATGGATCTATCCATTGACACACAAACTCCTCGACTGATTTTGGGATTTAAACAGGTATATACCTTTCGAACATAAATTGCGAGTAAAAATAGTATAATGAAAACTCGACGGAACCGAGGCACGAACTCAAGACATATTGAATACCAGCGATGGATCAATCTATTGAGCCACAAATTCTTCGATTAATTTTGGGATTTAAACAGGTATGTACCTTTCCAACATCAATTGCGAGTAATAATAGAATAATGAAAACTCGACGGAACCGAGTCTTGAACTCATGACATTTTGAATACCAGCGATGGATCTATCCATTGAGCCACAAATTCCTCAATTAATTTTGGGATTTAAACAGGTATATACCTTTCCAACATAAATCGCGAGTATTAATAGTATAATGAAAACTCGACGGAACCGAGGCACGAACTCAAGACATCTTGAATACCAGCGATGAATCTATCGATTGAGTCACAAATTCTTCCATTGATTTTGTGATTTAAACAGGTATATACCTTTCCAACATAATTTGCGAGTAATAAGAGTATAATAAAAACTCGACGGAACCGAGGTACGAACTCAAGACATCTTGAATGCCGGCGATGAATCTATCGATTGAGCCACAAATTCTTCGATTGATTTTGGGATTTAAACAGGTATATACCTTTCCAACATAAATTGCGAGTAATAATAGAATAATGAAAACTCGACGGAACCGAGGCACGAACTCAAGACATCTTGAATACCAGCGATGAATCTATCGATTGAGCCACAAACTCCTCGACTGATTTTGGATTTAAACAGGTATATACCTTTCCAACATAATTTGCGAGTAATAATTGTATAATGAAAACTCGATGGAACCGAGGCACGAACTCAAGACATCTTGAATACCAGCGATGAATCTATCCATTGAGCCACAAATTCCTCGACTGACTTCGGGATTTAAACAGGTATATACCTTTCCAACATAAATTGCGAGTAATAATAAAATAATGAAAACTCGACGGAACCGAGTCTTGAACTCATGACATCTTGAATACCAGCGATGGATCTATCTATTGAGCCACAAATTCCTCGATTGATTTTGGGATTTAAACAGGTATATACCTTTCCAACATAAATTGCGAGTAATAATAGTATAATGAAAACTCGACAGAACCGAGGAACGAACTCAAGACATCTTGAATACCAGCGATGAATCTATGGATTGAGCCACAAACTCCTCGACTGATTTTGGGATTTAAACAGGTATATACCATTCCAACATAATTTGCGAGTAATAATAGTATAATGAAAACTCGACGGAACCGAGGCACGAACTCCAGACATCTTGAATACCAGCGATGAATCTATCCATTGGCCCACAAATTTCTCGATGATTTCGGGTTTTAAACAGGTATATACCTTTCCAACAAAATTTGCGAGTAATAATAGTATAATGAAAACTCGACGGAACCGAGGCACGAATCCAAGACATTTTGAATACCAGCGATGAATCTATCGATTGAGCCACAAACTCCTCGACTGATTTTGGGATTTAAACAGGTATATACCTTTCCAACATAATTTGCGAGTAATAATAGTATAATGAAAACTCGACGGAACCGAGGCACGAACTCAAGACATCTCGAATACCAGCGATGAATCTATCCATTGAGCCACAAATTCCTCGACTGATTTCGGGATTTAAACAGGTATATACCTTTCCAATATAAATTGCGAGTAATAATAGAATAATGAAAACTCGACGGAACCGAGTCTTGAAGTCAAGACATCTTAAATACCAGCGATGGATCTATCCATTGAGCCACAAACTCCTCGATTGATTTTGGGATTTAAACAGGTATATACCTTTCTAACATAATTTGCGTGTAATAATAGTATAATGAAAACTCGACGAAACCGAGGCACGAACTCAAGACATCTTAAATACCAGCGATGAATCTATCGAATGAGCGACAAATCCTTCGATTGATTTTGGGATTCAAACAGGTATATACCTTTCCAACATAAATTGCGAGTAATAATAGAATAATGAAAACTCGACGGAACCGAGTCTTGAACTCCTGACATCTTGAATACCAGCGATGGATCTATCCATTGACACACAAACTCCTCGACTGATTTTGGGATTTGAACAGGTATATACCTTTCGAACATAAATTGCGAGTAAAAATAGCATAATGAAAACTCGACGGAATCGAGGCACGAACTCAAGACATATTGAATACCAGCGATGGATCAATCCATTGAGCCACAAATTCTTCGATTAATTTTGGGATTTAAACAGGTATGTACCTTTCCAACATCAATTGCGAGTAATAATAGAATATTGAAAACTCGACGGAACCGAGTCTTGAACTCATGACATCTTGAATACCAGCGATGGATCTATCCATTGAGCCACAAATTCCTCGATTAATTTTGGGATTTAAACAGATATATACCTTTCCAACATAAATTGCGAGTAATAATAGTATAATGAAAACTCGACGAAACCGAGGCACGAACTCAAGACATCTTGAATACCAGCGATGAATCTATCGATTGAGCCACAAATTCTTCGATTGATTTTGTGATTTAAACAGGTATATACCTTTCCAACATAATTTGCGAGTAATAAGAGTATAATAAAAACTCGACGGAACCGAGGCACGAACTCAAGACATCTTGAATGCCGGCGATGAATCTATCGATTGAGCCACAAATTCTTCGATTGATTTTGGGATTTAAACAGGTATATACCTTTCCAACATAAATTGCGAGTAATAATAGTATAATGAAAATTCGACAGAACCGAGTCTTGAACTCAAGACATCTTGAATGCCGGCGATGAATCTACCGATTGAGCTACAAATTTTTCAACTGATTTTGGGATTTAAACAGGTATATACCTTTCCAACATAAATTGCGAGTAATAATAGTATAATGAAAATTCGACAGAACCGAGGCACGAACTCAAGACATCTTGAATACCAGCGATGGATCTATCCATTGAGCCACAAATTCCTCGACTGATTTCGGGATTTAAACAGGTATATACCTTTCCAACATAAATTGCGAGTAATAATAGAATAATGAAAACTCGACGAAACCGAGTCTTGAAGTCGAGACATCTTAAATACCAGCGATGGATCTATCGATTGAGCCACAAACTCCTCGACTGGTTTTGGATTTAAACAGGTATATACCTTTCCAACATAATTTGCGAGTAATAATTGTATAATGAAAACTCGATGGAACCGAGGCACGAACTCAAGACATCTTGAATACCAGCGATGAATCTATCCATTGAGCCACAAATTCCTCAACTGACTTCGGGATTTAAACAGGTATATACCTTTCCAATATAAATTGCGAGTAATAATAGAATAATGAAAACTCGACGGAACCGAGTCTTGAAGTCAAGACATCTTAAATACCAGCGATGGATCTATCCATTGAGCCACAAACTCCTCGATTGATTTTGGGATTTAAACAGGTATATACCTTTCTAACATAATTTGCGTGTAATAATAGTATAATGAAAACTCGACGAAACCGAGGCACGAACTCAAGACATCTTAAATACCAGCGATAAATCTATCGAATGAGCGTCAAATTCTTCGATTGATTTTGGGATTCAAACAGGTATATACCTTTCCAACATAAATTGCGAGTAATATTAGAATAATGAAAACTCGACGGAACCGAGTCTTGAACTCCTGACATCTTGAATACCAGCGATGGATCTATCCATTGACACACAAACTCCTCGACTGATTTTGGGATTTAAACAGGTATATACCTTTCGAACATAAATTGCGAGTAAAAATAGTATAATGAAAACTCGACGGAACCGAGGCACGAACTCAAGACATATTGAATACCAGCGATGGATCAATCCATTGAGCCACAAATTCTTCGATTAATTTTGGGATTTAAACAGGTATGTACCTTTCCAACATCAATTGCGAGTAATAATAGAATAATGAAAACTCGACGGAACCGAGTCTTGAACTCATGACATCTTGAATACCAGCGATGGATCTATCCATTGAGCCACAAATTCCTCGATTAATTTTGGGATTTAAACAGGTATATACCTTTCCAACATAAATTGCGAGTAATAATAGTATAATGAAAACTCGACGGAACCGAGGCACGAACTCAAGACATCTTGAATACCAGCGATGAATCTATCGATTGAGCCACAAATTCTTCGATTGATTTTGGGATTTAAACAGGTATATACCTTTCCAACATAAATTGCGAGTAATAATAGTATAATGAAAACTGGACGGAACCGAGGCACGAACTCAAGACATCTTGAATGCCGGCGATGAATCTATCGATTGAGCCACAAATTCTTCGATTGATTTTGGGATTTAAACAGGTATATACCTTTCCAACATAAATTGCAAGTAATAATAGAATAATGAAAACTCGACGAAACCGAGTCTTGAACTCAAGACATCTTGAATGCCGGCGATGAATCTACCGATTGAGCTACAAATTTTTCAACTGATTTTGGGATTTAAACAGGTATATACCTTTCCAACATAAATTGCGAGTAATAATAGTATAATGAAAATTCGACAGAACCGAGGCACGAACTCAAGACATCTTGAATACCAGCGATGGATCTATCCATTGAGCCACAAATTCCTCGACTGATTTCGGGATTTAAACAGGTATATACCTTTCCAACATAAATTGCGAGTAATAATAGAATAATGAAAACTCGACGAAACCGAGTCTTGAAGTCGAGACATCTTAAATACCAACGATGGATCTATCCATTGAGCCACAAACTCCTCGACTGACTTTGGATTTAAACAGGTATATACCTTTCCAACATAATTTGCGAGTAATAAATAGTATAATGAAAACTCGACGGAACCGAGGCACGAACTCAAGACATCTTGAATACCAGCGATGAATCTATCCATTGAGCCACAAATTCCTCGACTGATTTCGGGATTAAACAGGTATATACCTTTCCAACATAAATTGCGAGTAATAATAGAATAATAAAAACTCGACGGAACCGAGGCCCGAACTCAAGACATCTTGAATACCAGCGATGGATCTATCCATTGAGCCACAAATTCCTCGACTGATTTTGGGATTTAAACAGGTATATAACTTTCCAACATAATTTGCGAGTAATATTAGTATAATAAAAATTCGACAGAACCGAGGCACGAACTCAAGACATTTTGAATACCAGCGATGAATCTATCCATTGAGCCACAAATTCCTCGACTGATCTCGGGATTTAAACAGGTATATACCTTTCCAACATAAATTTGCGAGTAATAATAGAATAATGAAAAACTCGACGGAAACCGAGTCTTGAAGTCAAGACATCTTGAATACCAGCGATGGATCTATCCATTGACACACAAACTCCTCGACTGATTTTGGGATTTAAACAGGTATATACCTTTCGAACATAAATTGCGAGTAAAAATAGTATAATGAAAACTCGACGGAACCGAGGCACGAACTCAAGACATCTTGAATGCCGGCGATGAATCTATCGATTGAGCCACAAATTCTTCGATTGATTTTGGGATTTAAACAGGTATATACCTTTCCAACATAAATTGCGAGTAATAATAGAATAATGAAAACTCGACGAAACCGAGTCTTGAACTCAAGACATCTTGAATGCCGGCGATGAATCTACCGATTGAGCTACAAATTTTTCAACTGATTTTGGGATTTAAACAGGTATATACCTTTCCAACATAAATTGCGAGTAATAATAGAATAATGAAAACTCGACGAAACCGAGTCTTGATGTCGAGACATCTTAAATACCAGCGATGGATCTATTCATTGAGCCACAAACCCCTCGACTGATTTTGGGATTTAAACAGGTATATACCTTTCCAACATAATATGCGAGTAATAATAGTATGATGAAAACCCGACGGAACCGAGGCACGAACTCAAGACATCTTGAATGCCGGCGATGAATCTATCGAATGAGCGACAAATTCTTCGATTGATTTTGGGATTCAAACAGGTATATACCTTTCCAACATAAATTGCGAGTAATAATAGAATAATGAAAACTCGACGGAACCGAGTCTTGAACTCCTGACATCTTGAATACCAGCGATGGATCTATCCATTGAGCCACAAATTCCTCGATTGCTTTTGGGATTTAAACAGGTATAGACCTTTCCAACATAATATGCGAGTAATAATAGTATAATGAAAAACTCGACGGAACCGAGGCACGAACTCAAGACATCTTGAATACCAGCGATGAATCTATCGATTGAGCCACAAACTCCTCGACTGATTTTGGATTTAAACAGGTATATACCTTTCCAACATAATTTGCGAGTAATAATTGTATAATGAAAACTCGATGGAACCGAGGCACGAACTCAAGACATCTTGAATACCAGCGATGAATCTATCCATTGAGCCACAAATTCCTCGACTGACTTCGGGATTTAAACAGGTATATACCTTTCCAACATAAATTGCGAGTAATAATAGAATAATAAAAACTCGACGGAACCGAGGTCCGAACTCAAGACATCTTGAATGCCGGCGATGAATCCATCGAATGAGCGACAAATTCTTCGATTGATTTTGGGATTCAAACAGGTATATACCTTTCCAACATAAATTGCGAGTAATAATAGAATAATGAAAACTCGACGGAACCGAGTCTTGAACTCCTGACATCTTGAATACCAGCGATGGATCTATCCATTGAGCCACAAATTCCTCGACTGATTTTGGGATTTAAAAAGGTATATAACTTTCCAACAAAATTTGCGAGTAATATTAGTATAATAAAAAATTCGACAAAACCGAGGCACGAACTCAAGACATTTTGAATACCAGCGATGAATCTATCCATTGAGCCACAAATTCCTCGACTGATCTCGGGATTTAAACAGGTATATACCTTTCCAACATAAATTGCGAGAAATAATAGAATAATGAAAACTCGACGGAACCGAGTCTTGAAGTCAAGACATCTTGAATACCAGCGATAGATCTATCCATTGACACACAAACTACACAAACTCCTCGACTGATTTTGGGATTTAAACAGGTATACACCTTTCGAACATAAATTGCGAGTAAAAATAGTATAATGAAAACTCGACGGAACCGAGGCACGAACTCAAGACATCTTGAATGCCGGCGATGAATCTATCGATTGAGCCACAAATTCTTCGATTGATTTTGGGATTTAAACAGGTATATACCTTTCCAACATAAATTGCGAGTAATAATAGAATAATGAAAACTCGACGAAACCGAGTCTTGAACTCAAGACATCTTGAATGCCGGCGATGAATCTACCGATTGAGCTACAAATTTTTCAACTGATTTTGGGATTTAAACAGGTATATACCTTTCCAACATAAATTGCGAGTAATAATAGTATAATGAAAATTCGACAGAACCGAGGCACGAACTCAAGACATCTTGAATACCAGCGATGGATCTATCCATTGAGCCACAAATTCCTCGACTGATTTCGGGATTTAAACAGGTATATACCTTTCCAACATAAATTGCGAGTAATAATAGAATAATGAAAACTCGACGAAACCGAGTCTTGATGTCGAGACATCTTAAATACCAGCGATGGATCTATTCATTGAGCCACAAACCCCTCGACTGATTTTGGGATTTAAACAGGTATATACCTTTCCAACATAATATGCGAGTAATAATAGTATGATGAAAACTCGACGGAACCGAGGCACGAACTCAAGACATCTTGAATGCCGGCGATGAATCTATCGAATGAGCGACAAATTCTTCGATTGATTTTGGGATTCAAACAGGTATATACCTTTCCAACATAAATTGCGAGTAATAATAGAATAATGAAAACTCGACGGAACCGAGTCTTGAACTCCTGACATCTTGAATACCAGCGATGGATCTATCCATTGAGCCACAAATTCCTCGACTGATTTTGGGATTTAAACAGGTATATACCTTTCCAACATAATTTGCGAGTAATATTAGTATAATAAAAATTCGACAGAACCGAGGCACGAACTCAAGACATCTTGAATACCAGCGATGAATCTATCCATTGAGCCACAAATTCCTCGACTGATTTTGGGATTTAAACAGGTATATACCTTTCCAACATAAATTGCGAGTAATAAGAGAATAATGAAAACTCGACAGAACCGAGTCTTGAACTCATGACATCTTGAATAACAGCGATGGATCTATCCATTGAGCCACAAATTCCTCGATTGCTTTTGGGATTTAAACAGGTATATACCTTTCCAACATAAATTGCGAGTAACAATAGTATAATGAAAACTCGACAGAACCGAGGCACGAACTCAAGACATCTTGAATACCAGCGATGAATCTATCGATTGAGCCACAAATTCTTCGATTGATTTTGGGATTTAAACTGGTATATACCTTTCCAACATAAATTTGCGAGTAATAATAGTATAATAAAAAACTCCACGGAACCGAGGCACGAACTCAAGACATCTTGAATGCCGGCGATGAATCTATCGATTGAGCCACAAATTCTTCGATTTATTTTGGGATTTAAATTGGTATATACCTTTCCAACATAAATTGCGAGTAATAATAGAATAATGAAAACTCGACAAAACCGAGTCTTGAACTCAAGACATATTGAATACCAGCGATAGAGCTATCCATTGAGCCACAAATTCTTCGACTGATTTTCGGATTTAAACAGGTATATACCTTTCCAACATAAATTGCGAGTAATGATAGAATAATGAAAACCCGACGGAACCGAGGCACGAACTCAAGACATCTTGAATACCAGCAATGAATCTATGGATTGAGCCTCATATTCTTCGATTGATTCTGGGATTTAAACAGGTATATACCTTTCCAACATAACGGCGAGCAATAATAGAATAGTGAAAACTCGACGGAACCGAGTCTTGAACTCCTCGTCTGATTTTGGGATTTAAACAGGTATATATACCTTTCCAACATAAATTGCGAGTAAAAATAGTATAATGAAAACTCGACGGAACCGAAGCATGAACTCAAGACATCTTGAATACCAGCGATGGATCTATCCATTGAGCCATAAATTCCTCGACTGATTTCGGGATTTAAACAGGTATATACCTTTCCAACACAAATTGCGAGTAATAATAGAATAATGAAAACTCGACGAAACCGAGTCTTGATGTCGAGACATCTTAAATACAAGCGATGGATCTATCCATTGAGCCACAAACCCCTCGACTGATTTTGGGATTTAAACATAATATGCGAGTAATAATAGTATGATGAAAACTCGACGGAACCGAGGCACGAACTCAAGACATCTTGAATACCAGCGATGAATCTATCGATTGAGCCACAAACTCCTCGACTGATTTTGGATTTAAACAGGTATATACCTTTCCAACATAATTTGCGAGTAATAATTGTATAATGAAAACTCGATGGAACCGAGGCACGAACTCAAGACATCTTGAATACCAGCGATGAATCTATCCATTGAGCCACAAATTCCTAGACTGACTTCGTAATTTAAACAGGTATATACCTTTCCAACATAAATTGCGAGTAATAATAAAATAATGAAAACTTGACGGAACCGAGTCTTGAAGTCAAGACATCTTGAATAACAGCGATGGATCTATCCATTGAGCCACAAATTCCTCGACTGATTTTGGGATTTAAACAGGTATATACCTTTCCAACATAATTTGCGAGTAATATTAGTATAATAAAAAATTCGACAGAACCGAGGCACGAACTCAAGACATCTTGAATACCAGCGATGAATCTATCCATTGAGCCACAAATTCCTCGACTGATCTCGGGATTTAAACAGGTATATACATTTCCAACATAAATTGCGAGTAATAATAGAATAATGAAAACTCGATGGAAGCGAGGCCCGAACTCAAGACATCTTGAATGCCGGCGATGAATCTATCGATTGAGCCACAAATTCTTCGATTGATTTTGGGATTTAAACAGGTATATACCTTTCCAACATAAATTGCGAGTAATAATAGAATAATGAAAACTCAACGGAACCGAGTCTTGAAGTCAAGACATCTTGAATACCAGCGATGGATCTATCCATTGACACACAAATTCCTCGACTGATTTTGGGATTTAAACAGGTATATACCTTTCGAACATAAATTGCGAGTAAAAATAGTATAATGAAAACTCGACGGAACCGAGGCACGAACTCAAGACATATTGAATACCAGCGATGGATCTATCCATTGAGCCACAAATTCTTCTTCGATTAATTTTGGGATTTAAACAGGTATGTACCTTTCCAACATCAATTGCGAGTAATAATAGAATAATGAAAACTCGACGGAACCGAGTCTTGAACTCATGACATCTTGAATACCAGCGATGGATCTATCCATTGAGCCACAAATTCCTCAACTGATTTTGGGATTTAAAACAGGTATATACCTTTCCAACATAAATTGCGAGTAATAATAGTATAATGAAAACTCGACGGAACCGAGGCACGAACTCAAGACATCTTGAATACCAGCGATGAATCTATCGATTGAGTCACAAATTCTTCGATTGATTTTGTGATTTAAACAGGTATATACCTTTCCAACATAATTTGCGAGTAATAATAGTATAATAAAAACTCGACGGAACCGAGGCACGAACTCAAGACATCTTGAATGCCGGATGAATCTATCGATTGAGCCACAAATTCTTCGATTGATTTTGGGATTTAAACAGGTATATACCTTTCCAACATAAATTGCGAGTAATAATAGAATAATGAAAACTCGACGGAACCGAGGCACGAACTCAAGACATCTTGAATACCAGCGATGAAATCTATCGATTGAGCCACAAACTCCTTGACAGATTTTGGATTTAAACAGGTATATACCTTTCCAACATAATTTGCGAGTAATAATTGTATAATGAAAAAACTCGACGGAACCGAGGCACGAACTTAAGACATCTTGAATACCAGCGATGAATCTATCCATTGAGCCACAAATTCCTCGACTGACTTCGGGATTTAAACAGGTATATACCTTTCCAACATAAATTGCGAGTAATAAATAAAATAATGAAAACTCGACGGAACCGAGTCTTGAACTCATGACATCTTGAATACCAGCGATGGATCTTTATCTATTGAGCCACAAATTCCTCGATTGATTTTGAGGATTTTAAACAGGTATATACCTTTCCAACATAAATTGCGAGTAATAATAGTATAATGAAAACTCGACGGAACCGAGGAACGAACTCAAGACATCTTGAATACCAGCGATGAATCTATCGATTGAGCCACAAACTCCTCGACTGATTTTGGGATTCAAACAGGTATATACCATTCCAACATAATTTGCGAGTAATAATAGTATAATGAAAACTCGACGGAACCGAGGCACGAACTCCAGACATCTTGAATACCAGCGATGTATCTATCCATTGAGCCACAAATTCCTCGACTGACTTCGGATTTAAACAGGTATATACCTTTCCAACATAAATTGCGAGTAATAATAGAATAATGAAAACTCGACGGAACCCAGCGATGGATCTATCCATTGAGCCACAAATTCTTCGATTAATTTTGGGGATTTTAAAATAGGTATATACCTTTCCAACATAATTTGCGAGTAATATTAGTATAATAAAAATTCGACAGAACCGAGGCACGAACTCAAGACATCTTGAATACCAGCGATGAATCTATCCATTGAGCCACAAATTTCCTCGACTGATCTCGGGATTTAAACAGGTATATACCATTTCCAACATAAATTGCGAGTAATAATAGAATAATGAAAACTCGATGGAAGCGAGGCCCGAACTCAAGACATCTTGAATGCCGGCGATGAATCTATCGATTGAGCCACAAATTCTTCGATTGATTTTGGGATTTAAAACAGGTATATACCTTTCCAACATCAATTGCGAGTAATAATAGAATAATGAAAACTCGACGGAACCGAGTCTTGAACTCATGACATCTTGAATACCAGCGATGAATCTATCGATTGAGCCACAAACTCCTCGACTGATTTTGGATTTAAACAAGTATATACCTTTCCAACATAATTTGCGAGTAATAATTGTATAATGAAAACTCGATGGAACCGAGGCACGAACTCAAGACATCTTGAATACCAGCGATGAATCTATCCATTGAGCCACAAATTCCTCGACTGACTTCGGGATTTAAACAGGTATATACCTTTCCAACATAAATTGCGAGTAATAATAAAATAATGAAAACTCGACGGAACCGAGTCTTGAACTCATGACATCTTGAATACCAGCGATGGATCTATCTATTGAGCCACAAACTCCTCGATTGATTTTGGGATTTTTAAACAGGTATATACCTTTCCAACATAAATTGCGAGTAATAATAGTATAATGAAAACTCGACGGAACCGAGGAACGAAACTCAAGACATCTTGAATACCAGCGATGAATCTATCGATTGAGCACACAAACTCCTCGACTGATTTTGGGATTTAAACAGGTATATACCATTCCAACATAATTTGCGAGTAATAATAGTATAATGAAAACTCGACGGAACCGAGGCACGAACTCCAGACATCTTGAATACCAGCGATGGATCTATCCATTGAGCCACAAATTCCTCGACTGACTTCGGGATTTAAACAGGTATATACCTTTCCCAACATAAATTGCGAGTAATAATAGAATAATGAAAACTCGACGGAACCGAGTCTTGAAGTCAAGACATCTTGAATACCAGCGATGGATGTATCCATTGAGCCACAAATTCCTCGACTGATTTAGGGATTTAAACAGGTATATACCTTTCCAACATAAATTGCGAGTAAAAATAGTATAATGAAAACTCGACGAAACCGAGGCACGAACTCAAGACTTATTGAATACCAGCGATGGATCTATCCATTGAGCCACAAATTCTTCGATTAATTTTGGGATTTAAATAGGTATATACCTTTCCAACATAAATTGCGAGTAATAATAGTATAATAAAAACTCGACGGAAGCGAGGCCCGAACTCAAGACATCTTAAATGCCGGCGGTGAATCTATCCATTGAGCCACAAATTCCTCGACTGATTTTGAGATTTAAACAGGTATATACCTTTCCAACATAAATTGCGAGTAATAGCAGTATAATAAAAACTCGACGGAAGCAAGGCCCGAACTCAAGACATCTTGAATGCCGGCGATGAATCTATCGATTGAGCCACAAATTCTTCGATTGATTTTGGGATTTAAACAGGTATATACCTTTCCAACCTAAATTGCGAGTATTAATAGAATAATGAAAACTCGACGGAACCGAGTCTTGAACTCATGACATCTTGAATACCAGCGATGGATCTATCTATTGAGCCACAAATTCCTCGATTGATTTTGGGATTTAAACAGGTATATACCTTTCCAACATAAATTGCGAGTAATAATAGTATAATGAAAACTCGACAGAACCGAGGCACGAACTCAAGAAATCTTGAATACCAGCGATGAATCTATCGATTGAGCCACAAATTCTTCGATTGATTTTGGGATTTAAAAAGATATACCTTTCCAACATAAATTGCGAGTAATAATAGAATAATGAAAACTCGACGGAACCGAGTCTTGAAGTCAATACATCTTGAATACCAGCGATGGATCTATCCATTGACACACAAACACCTCGACTGATTTTGGGATTTAAACAGGTATATACCTTTCCAACATAAATTGCGAGTAAAAATAGTATAATGAAAACTCGACGAAACCGAGGCACGAACTCAAGACATATTGAATACCAGCGATGAATCTATCCATTGAGCCACAAATTCTTCGATTAATTTTGGGATTTAAACAGGTATATACCTTTCCAATATAAATTGCGAGTTAAAATAGAATATTGAAAACTCGACGGAACCGAGTCTTGAACTCATGACATCTTGAATACCAGCGATGGATCTATCCATTGAGCCACAAATTCCTCGACTGATTTTGGGATTTAAACAGGTATATACCTTTCCAACATATTTTGCGAGTAATATTAGTATAATAAGAACTCGACGGAACCGAGGCACGAACTCAAGACATCTTGAATGCCAGCGATGAATCTATCCATTGGCCCACAAATTTCTCGACTGATTTCGGGTTTTAAACAGGCATATACCTTTCCAACAAAATTTGCGCGTAATAATAGTATAATGAAAACTCGACGGAACCGAGGCACGAATCCAAGACATTTTGAATACCAGCGATGAATCTATCGATTGAGCCACAAACTCCTCGACTGATTTTGGGATTTAAACAGGTATATACCTTTCCAACATAATTTGCGAGTAATAATAGTATAATGAAAACTCGACGGAACCGAGGCACGAACTCAAGACATCTTGAATACCAGCGACGAATCTATCCATTGAGCCACAAATTCCTCGAGTGATTTCGGGATTTAAACAGGTATATACCTTTCCAATATAATTTGCGAGTAATAATAGTATATTGAAAACTCGACGGAAACCGAGGCACGAACTCAAGACATCTCGAATACCAGCGATGAATCTATCCATTGAGCCACAAATTCCTCGACTGATTTCGGGATTTAAACAGGTATATACCTTTCCAATATAAATTGCGAGTAATAATAGAATAATGAAAACTCGACGGAACCGAGTCTTGAAGTCAAGACATCTTAAATACCAGCGATGGATCTATCCATTGAGCCACAAACTCCTCGATTGATTTTGGGATTTAAACAAGTATATACCTTTCTAACATAATTTGCGTGTAATAATAGTATAATGAAAACTCGACGAAACCGAGGCACGAACTCAAGACATCTTAAATACCAGCGATGAATCTATCGAATGAGCGACAAATCCTTCGATTGATTTTGGGATTCAAACAGGTATATACCTTTCCAACATAAATTGCGAGTAATAATAGAATAATGAAAACTCGACGGAACCGAGTCTTGAACTCCTGACATCTTAAATACCAGCGATGGATCTATCCATTGACACACAAACTCCTCGACTGATTTTGGGATTTAAACAGGTATATACCTTTCGAACATCAATTGCGAGTAAAAATAGCATAATGAAAACTCGACGGAACCGAGGCACGAACTCAAGACATATTGAATACCAGCGATGGATCAATCCATTGAGCCACAAATTCTTCGATTAATTTTGGGATTTAAACAGGTATGTACCTTTCCAACATCAATTGCGAGTAATAATAGAATAATGAAAACTCGACGGAACCGAGTCTTGAACTCATGACATCTTGAATACCAGCGATGGATCTATCCATTGAGCCACAAATTCCTCGATTAATTTTGGGATTTAAACAGGTATATACCTTTCCAACATAAATTGCGAGTAATAATAGTATAATGAAAACTCGACGGAACCGAGGCACGAACTCAAGACATCTTGAATACCAGCGATGAATCTATCGATTGAGCCACAAATTCTTCGATTGATTTTGTGATTTAAACAGGTATATACCTTTCCAACATAATTTGCGAGTAATAAGAGTATAATAAAAACTCGACGGAACCGAGGCACGAACTCAAGACATCTTGAATGCCGGCGATGAATCTATCGATTGAGCCACAAATTCTTCGATTGATTTTGGGATTTAAACAGGTATATACCTTTCCAACATAAATTGCGAGTAATAATAGTATAATGAAAATTCGACAGAACCGAGTCTTGAACTCAAGACATCTTGAATGCCGGCGATGAATCTACCGATTGAGCTACAAATTTTTCAACTGATTTTGGGATTTAAACAGGTATATACCTTTCCAACATAAATTGCGAGTAATAATAGTATAATGAAAATTCGACAGAACCGAGGCACGAACTCAAGACATCTTGAATACCAGCGATGGATCTATCCATTGAGCCACAAATTCCTCGACTGATTTCGGGATTTAAACAGGTATATACCTTTCCAACATAAATTGCGAGTAATAATAGAATAATGAAAACTCGACGAAACCGAGTCTTGAAGTCGAGACATCTTAAATACCAGCGATGGATCTATCCATTGAGCCACAAACTCCTCGACTGATTTTGGGATTTAAACAGGTATAGACCTTTCCAACATAATATGCGAGTAATAATAGTATAATGAAAACTCGACGGAACCGAGGCACGAACTCTAGACATCTTGAATACCAGCGATAAATCTATCGATTGAGCCACAAACTCCTCGACTGATTTTGGATTTAAACAGGTATATACCTTTCCAACATAATTTGCGAGTAATAATTGCATAATGAAAACTCGAAGGAACCGAGGCACGAACTCAAGACATCTTGAATACCAGCGATGAATCTATCCATTGAGCCACAAATTCCTCAACTGACTTCGGGATTTAAACAGGTATATACCTTTCCAACATAAATTGCGAGTAATAATAGAATAATAAAAACTCGACGGAACCGAGGCTCGAACTCAAGACATCTTGAATGCCGGCGATGAATCCATCGAATGAGCGACAAATTCTTCAATTGATTTTGGGATTCAAACAGGTATATACCTTTCCAACATAAATTGCGAGTAATAATAGAATAATGAAAACTCGACGGAACCGAGTCTTGAACTCCTGACATCTTGAATACCAGCGATGGATCTATCCATTGAGCCACAAATTCCTCGACTGATTTTGGGATTTAAACAGGTATATAACTTTCCAACATAATTTGCGAGTAATATTAGTATAATAAAAATTCGACAGAACCGAGGCACGAACTCAAGACATTTTGAATACCAGCGATGAATCTATCCATTGAGCCACAAATTCCTCGACTGATCTCGGGATTTAAACAGGTATATACCTTTCCAACATAAATTGCGAGTAATAATAGAATAATGAAAACTCGACGGAACCGAGTCTTGAAGTCAAGACATCTTGAATACCAGCGATGGATCTATCCATTGACACACAAACTCCTCGACTGATTTTGGGATTTAAACAGGTATATACCTTTCGAACATAAATTGCGAGTAAAAATAGTATAATGAAAACTCGACGGAACAGAGGCACGAACTCAAGACATCTTGAATGCCGGCGATGAATCTATCGATTGAGCCACAAATTCTTCGATTGATTTTGGGATTTAAACAGGTATATACCTTTCCAACATAAATTGCGAGTAATAATAGAATAATGAAAACTCGACGAAACCGAGTCTTCAACTCAAGACATCTTGAATGCCGGCGATGAATCTACCGATTGAGCTACAAATTTTTCAACTGATTTTGGGATTTAAACAGGTATATACCTTTCCAACATAAATTGCAAGTAATAATAGTATAATGAAAATTCGACAGAACCGAGGCACGAACTCAAGACATCTTGAATACCAGCGATGGATCTATCCATTGAGCCACAAATTCCTCGACTGATTTCGGGATTTAAAAACAGGTATATACCCTTTCCAACATAAATTGCGAGTAATAATAGAATAATGAAAACTCGACGAAACCGAGTCTTGATGTCGAGACATCTTAAATACCAGCGATGGATCTATCCATTGAGCCACAAACCCCTCGACTGATTTTGGGATTTAAACATAATATGCGAGTAATAATAGTATGATGAAAACTCGACGGAACCGAGGCACGAACTCAAGACATCTTGAATACCAGCGATGAATCTATCGATTGAGCCACAAACTCCTCGACTGATTTTGGGATTTAAACAGGTATATACCTTTCCAACATAATTTGCGAGTAATAATTGTATAATGAAAACTCGATGGAACCGAGGCACGAACTCAAGACATCTTGAATACCAGCGATGAATCTATCCATTGAGCCACAAATTCCTCGACTGACTTCGTAATTTAAACAGGTATATACCTTTCCAACATAAATTGCGAGTAATAATAAAATAATGAAAACTTGACGGAACCGAGTCTTGAAGTCAAGACATCTTGAATAACAGCGATGGATCTATCCATTGAGCCACAAATTCCTCGACTGATTTTGGGATTTAAACAGGTATATACCTTTCCAACATAATTTGCGAGTAATATTAGTATAATAAAAATTCGACAGAACCGAGGCACGAACTCAAGACATCTTGAATACCAGCGATGAATCTATCGATTGAGCCACAAACTCCTTGACTGATTTTGGGATTTAAACAGGTATATACCATTCCAACATAATTTGCGAGTAATAATAGTATAATGAAAACTCGACGGAACCGAGGCACGAACTCCAGACATCTTGAATACCAGCGATGGATCTATCCATTGAGCCACAAATTCCTCGACTGACTTCGGGATTTAAACAGGTATATACCTTTCCAACATAAATTGCGAGTAATAATAGAATAATGAAAACTCGACGGAACCGAGTCTTGAAGTCAAGACATCTTGAATACCAGCGATGGATCTATCCATTGAGCCACAAATTCCTCGAATGATTTAGGGATTTAAACAGGTATATACCTTTCCAACATAAATTGCGAGTAAAAATAGTATAATGAAAACTCGACGGAACCGAGGCACGAACTCAAGACATATTGAATACCAGCGATGGATCTATCCATTGAGCCACAAATTCTTCGATTAATTTTGGGATTTAAATAGGTATATACCTTTCCAACATAAATTGCGAGTAATAATAGTATAAAAAAAATTCGACGGAAGCGAGGCCCGAACTCAAGACATCTTAAATACCGGCGATGGATCTATCCATTGAGCCACAAATTCCTCGACTGATTTTGGGATTTAAACAGGTATATACCTTTCCAACATAAATTGCGAGTAATAACAGTATAATAAAAACTCGACGGAAGGAAGGCCCGAACTCATGACATATTGAATGCCGGCGACGGATCTATCTATTGAGCCACAAATTCCTCGATTGATTTTGGGATTTAAACAGGTATATACCTTTCCAACCTAAATTGCGAGTATTAATAGAATAATGAAAACTCGACGGAACCGAGTCTTGAACTCATGACATATTGAATGCCGGCGACGGATCTATCTATTGAGCCACAAATTCCTCGATTGATTTTGGGATTTAAACAGGTATATACCTTTCCAACATAAATTGCGAGTAATAATAGTATAATGAAAACTCGACGGAACCGAGGCACGAACTCAAGAAATCTTGAATACCAGCGATGAATCTATCGATTGAGCCACAAATTCTTCGATTGATTTTGGGATTTAAAAAGGTATATACCTTTCCAACATAAATTTGCGAGTAATAATAGAATAATGAAAACTCGACGAAACCGAGTCTTGAAGTCAATACATCTTGAATACCAGCGATGGATCTATCCATTGAGCCACAAATTTTTCGACTGATTTTGGGATTTAAAACAGGTATATTACCTTTCCAACATAAATTGCGAGTAAAAATAGTATAATGAAAATTCGACGAAACGAGGCACGAACTCAAGACATATTGAATACCAGCGATGAATCTATCCATTGAGCCACAAATTCTTCGATTAATTTTGGGGATTTAAACAGGTATATACCTTTTCCAATATAAATTGCGAGTTAAAATAGAATATTGAAAAACTCGACGGAACCGAGTCTTGAACTCATGACATCTTGAATACCAGCGATGGATCTATCCATTGAGCCACAAATTCCTCGACTGATTTTGGGATTTAAACAGGTATATACCTTTCCAACATATTTTGCGAGTAATATTAGTATAATAAGAACTCGACGGAACCGAGGCACGAACTCAAGACATCTTGAATGCCAGCGATGAATCTATCCATTGGCCCACAAATTTCTCGACTGATTTCGGGTTTTAAACAGGCATATACCTTTCCAACAAAATTTGCGCGTAATAATAGTATAATGAAAACTCGACGGAACCGAGGCACGAATCCAAGACATTTTGAATACCAGCGATGAATCTATCGATTGAGCCACAAACTCCTCGACTGATTTTGGGATTTAAACAGGTATATACCTTTCCAACATAATTTGCGAGTAATAATAGTATAATGAAAACTCGACGGAACCGAGGCACGAACTCAAGACATCTTGAATACCAGCGACGAATCTATCCATTGAGCCACAAATTCCTCGAGTGATTTCGGGATTTAAACAGGTATATACCTTTCCAACATAATTTGCGAGTAATAATAGTATAATTGAAAACTCGACGGAAACCGAGGCACGAACTCAAGACATCTCGAATACCAGCGATGAATCTATCCATTGAGCCACAAATTCCTCGACTGATTTCGGGATTTTAAAAAGGTATATACCTTTCCAATATAAATTGCGAGTAATAATAGAATAATGAAAACTCGACGGAACCGAGTCTTGAAGTCAAGACATCTTAAATACCAGCGATGGATCTATCCATTGAGCCACAAATTCCTCGATTGATTTTGGGATTTAAACAAGTATATACCTTTCTAACATAATTTGCGTGTAATAATAGTATAATGAAAACTCGACAAAACCGAGGCACGAACTCAAGACATCTTAAATACCAGCGATGAATCTATCGAATGAGCGACAAATCCTTCGATTGATTTTGGGATTTAAAACAGGTATATACCTTTCCAACATAAATTTGCGAGTAATAATAGAATAATGAAAACTCGACGGAACCGAGTCTTGAACTCCTGACATCTTAAATACCAGCGATGGATCTATCCATTGACACACAAAACTCCTCGACTGATTTTGGGATTTAAACAGGTATATACCTTTCGAACATCAATTGCGAGTAAAAATTAGCATAATGAAAACTCGACGGAACCGAGGCACGAACTCAAGACATATTGAATACCAGCGATGGATCAATCCATTGAGCCACAAATTCTTCGATTAATTTTGGGATTTAAACAGGTATGTACCTTTCCAACATCAATTGCGAGTAATAATAGAATAATGAAAACTCGACGGAACCGAGTCTTGAACTCATGACATCTTGAATACCAGCGATGGATCTATCCATTGAGCCACAAATTCCTCGATTAATTTTGGGATTTAAACAGGTATATACCTTTCCAACATAAATTGCGAGTAATAATAGTATAATGAAAACTCGACGGAACCGAGGGCACGAACTCAAGACATCTTGAATACCAGCGATGAATCTATCGATTGAGCCACAAATTCTTCGATTGATTTTGTGATTTTAAACAGGTATATACCTTTCCAACATAATTTGCGAGTAATAAGAGTATAATAAAAACTCGACGGAACCGAGGCACGAACTCAAGACATCTTGAATGCCGGCGATGAATCTATCGATTGAGCCACAAATTCTTCGATTGATTTTGGGATTTAAACAGGTATATACCTTTCCAACATAAATTGCGAGTAATAATAGTATAATGAAAATTCGACAGAACCGAGTCTTGAACTCAAGACATCTTGAATGCCGGCGATGAATCTACCGATTGAGCTACAAATTTTTCAACTGATTTTGGGATTTAAACAGGTATATACCTTTCCAACATAAATTGCGAGTAATAATAGTATAATGAAAAATTCGACAGAACCGAGGCACGAACTCAAGACATCTTGAATACCAGCGATGGATCTATCCATTGAGCCACAAATTCCTCGACTGATTTCGGGATTTAAACAGGTATATACCTTTCCAACATAAATTGCGAGTAATATTAGAATAATGAAAACTCGACGAAACCGAGTCTTGAAGTCGAGACATCTTAAATACCAGCGATGGATCTATCCATTGAGCCACAAACTCCTCGACTGATTTTGGGATTTAAACAGGTATAGACCTTTCCAACATAATATGCGAGTAATAATAGTATAATGAAAACTCGACGGAACCGAGGCACGAAACTCAAGACATCTTGAATACCAGCGATAAATCTATCGATTGAGCCACAAACTCCTCGACTGATTTTGGATTTAAACAGGTATATACCTTTCCAACATAATTTGCGAGTAATAATTGCATAATGAAAACTCGATGGAACCGAGGCACGAACTCAAGACATCTTGAATACCAGCGATGAATCTATCCATTGAGCCACAAATTCCTCAACTGACTTCGGGATTTAAACAGGTATATACCTTTCCAACATAAATTGCGAGTAATAATAGAATAATAAAAACTCGACGGAACCGAGGCTCGAACTCAAGACATCTTGAATGCCGGCGATGAATCCATCGAATGAGCGACAAATTCTTCAATTGATTTTGGGATTCAAACAGGTATATACCTTTCCAACATAAATTGCGAGTAATAATAGAATAATGAAAACTCGACGGAACCGAGTCTTGAACTCCTGACATCTTGAATACCAGCGATGGATCTATCCATTGAGCCACAAATTCCTCGACTGATTTTGGGATTTAAACAGGTATATAACTTTTCAACATAATTTGCGAGTAATATTAGTATAATAAAAAAATTCGACAGAACCGAGGCACGAACTCAAGACATTTTGAATACCAGCGATGAATCTATCCATTGAGCCACAAATTTCCTCGACTGATCTCGGGATTTAAACAGGTATATACCTTTCCAACATAAATTGCGAGTAATAATAGAATAATGAAAACTCGACGGAACCGAGTCTTGAAGTCAAGACATCTTGAATACCAGCGATGGATCTATCCATTGACACACAAAACTCCTCGACTGATTTTGGGATTTAAACAGGTATATACCTTTCGAACATAAATTGCGAGTAAAAATAGTATAATGAAAACTCGACGGAACAGAGGCACGAACTCAAGACATCTTGAATGCCGGCGATGAATCTATCGATTGAGCCACAAATTCTTCGATTGATTTTGGGATTTAAACAGGTATATACCTTTCCAACATAAATTGCGAGTAATAATAGAATAATGAAAACTCGACGAAACCGAGTCTTCAACTCAAGACATCTTGAATGCCGGCGATGAATCTACCGATTGAGCTACAAATTTTTCAACTGATTTTGGGATTTAAACAGGTATATACCTTTCCAACATAAATTGCAAGTAATAATAGAATAATGAAAATTCGACAGAACCGAGGCACGAACTCAAGACATCTTGAATACCAGCGATGGATCTATCCATTGAGCCACAAATTCCTCGACTGATTTCGGGATTTAAACAGGTATATACCTTTCCAACATAAATTGCGAGTAATAATAGAATAATGAAAACTCGACGAAACCGAGTCTTGATGTCGAGACATCTTAAATACCAGCGATGGATCTATCCATTGAGCCACAAACCCCTCGACTGATTTTGGGATTTAAACATAATATGCGAGTAATAATAGTATGATGAAAACTCGACGGAACCGAGGCACGAACTCAAGACATCTTGAATACCAGCGATGAATCTATCGATTGAGCCACAAACTCCTCGACTGATTTTGGATTTAAACAGGTATATACCTTTCCAACATAATTTGCGAGTAATAATTGTATAATGAAAACTCGATGGAACCGAGGCACGAACTCAAGACATCTTGAATACCAGCGATGAATCTATCCATTGAGCCACAAATTCCTCGACTGACTTCGTAATTTAAACAGGTATATACCTTTCCAACATAAATTGCGAGTAATAATAAAAATAATGAAAACTTGACGGAACCGAGTCTTGAAGTCAAGACATCTTGAATAACAGCGATGGATCTATCCATTGAGCCACAAATTCCTCGACTGATTTTGGGATTTAAACAGGTATATACCTTTCCAACATAATTTGCGAGTAATATTAGTATAATAAAAATTCGACAGAACCGAGGCACGAACTCAAGACATCTTGAATACCAGCGATGAATCTATCCATTGAGCCACAAATTCCTCGACTGATCTCGGGATTTAAACAGGTATATACATTTCCAACATAAATTGCGAGTAATAATAGAATAATGAAAACTCGATGGAAGCGAGGCCCGAACTCAAGACATCTTGAATGCCAGCGATGAATCTATCGATTGAGCCACAAATTCTTCGATTGATTTTGGGATTTAAACAGGTATATACCTTTCCAACATAAATTGCGAGTAATAATAGAATAATGAAAACTCAACGGAACCGAGTCTTGAAGTCAAGACATCTTGAATACCAGCGATGGATCTATCCATTGACACACAAACTCCTCGACTGATTTTGGGATTTAAACAGGTATATACCTTTCGAACATAAATTGCGAGTAAAAATAGTATAATGAAAACTCGACGGAACCGAGGCACGAACTCAAGACATATTGAATACCAGCGATGGATCAATCCATTGAGCCACAAATTCTTCGATTAATTTTGGGATTTAAACAGGTATGTACCTTTCCAACATCAATTGCGAGTAATAATAGAATAATGAAAACTCGACGGAACCGAGTCTTGAACTCCTGACATCTTGAATACCAGCGATGGATCTATCCATTGAGCCACAAATTCCTCGACTGATTTTGGGATTTAAACAGGTATATAACTTTCCAACATAATTTGCGAGTAATATTAGTATAATAAAAATTCGACAGAACCGAGGCACGAACTCAAGACATTTTGAATACCAGCGATGAATCTATCCATTGAGCCACAAATTCCTCGACTGATCTCGGGATTTAAACAGGTATATACCTTTCCAACATAAATTGCGAGTAATAATAGAATAATGAAAACTCGACGGAACCGAGTCTTGAAGTCAAGACATCTTGAATACCAGCGATGGATCTATCCATTGACACACAAACTCCTCGACTGATTTTGGGATTTAAACAGGTATATACCTTTCCAACATAAATTGCGAGTAAAAATAGTATAATGAAAACTCGACGGAACAGAGGCACGAACTCAAGACATCTTGAATGCCGGCGATGAATCTATCGATTGAGCCACAAATTCTTCGATTGATTTTGGGATTTAAACAGGTATATACCTTTCCAACATAAATTGCGAGTAATAATAGAATAATGAAAACTCGACGAAACCGAGTCTTGAACTCAAGACATCTTGAATGCCGGCGATGAATCTACCCGATTGAGCTACAAATTTTTTTCAACTGATTTTGGGGATTTAAACAGGTATATACCTTTCCAACATAAATTGCGAGTAATAATAGTATAATGAAAATTCGACAGAACCGAGGCACGAACTCAAGACATCTTGAATACCAGCGATGGATCTATCCATTGAGCCACAAATTCCTCGACTGATTTCGGGATTTAAACAGGTATATACCTTTCCAACATAAATTGCGAGTAATAATAGAATAATGAAAACTCGACGAAACCGAGTCTTGATGTCGAGACATCTTAAATACCAGCGATGGATCTATCCATTGAGCCACAAACCCCTCGACTGATTTTGGGATTTAAACATAATATGCGAGTAATAATAGTATGATGAAAACTCGACGGAACCGAGGCACGAACTCAAGACATCTTGAATACCAGCGATGAATCTATCGATTGAGCCACAAACTCCTCGACTGATTTTGGATTTAAACAGGTATATACCTTTCCAACATAATTTGCGAGTAATAATTGTATAATGAAAACTCGATGGAACCGAGGCACGAACTCAAGACATCTTGAATACCAGCGATGAATCTATCCATTGAGCCACAAATTCCTCGACTGACTTCGTAATTTAAACAGGTATATAACTTTCCAACATAAATTGCGAGTAATAATAAAATAATGAAAACTTGACGGAACCGAGTCTTGAAGTCAAGACATCTTGAATAACAGCGATGGATCTATCCATTGAGCCACAAATTTCCTCGACTGATTTTGGGATTTAAACAGGTATATACCTTTCCAACATAATTTGCGAGTAATATTAGTATAATAAAAATTCGACAGAACCGAGGCACGAACTCAAGACATCTTGAATACCCAGCGATGAATCTATCCATTGAGCCACAAATTCCTCGACTGATCTCGGGATTTAAACAGGTATATACATTTCCAACATAAATTGCGAGTAATAATAGAATAATGAAAACTCGATGGAAGCGAGGCCCGAACTCAAGACATCTTGAATGCCGGCGATGAATCTATCGATTGAGCCACAAATTCTTCGATTGATTTTGGGATTTAAACAGGTATATACCTTTCCAACATAAATTGCGAGTAATAATAGAATAATGAAAACTCAACGGAACCGAGTCTTGAAGTCAAGACATCTTGAATACCAGCGATGGATCTATCCATTGACACACAAACTCCTCGACTGATTTTGGGATTTAAACAGGTATATACCTTTCGAACATAAATTGCGAGTAAAAATAGTATATAATGAAAACTCGACGGAACCGAGGCACGAACTCAAGACATATTGAATACCAGCGATGGATCAATCCATTGAGCCACAAATTCTTCGATTAATTTTGGGATTTAAAACAGGTATGTACCTTTCCAACATCAATTGCGAGTAATAATAATAGAATAATGAAAACTCGACGGAACCGAGTCTTGAACTCATGACATCTTGAATACCAGCGATGGATCTATCCATTGAGCCACAAATTCCTCAATTAATTTTGGGATTTAAACAGGTATATACCTTTCCAACATAAATTGCGAGTAATAATAGTATAATGAAAACTCGACGGAACCGAGGCACGAACTCAAGACATCTTGAATACCAGCGATGAATCTATCGATTGAGTCACAAATTCTTCCATTGATTTTGTGATTTAAACAGGTATATACCTTTCCAACATAATTTGCGAGTAATAAGAGTATAATAAAAACTCGACGGAACCGAGGCACGAACTCAAGACATCTTGAATGCCGGCGATGAATCTATCGATTGAGCCACAAATTCTTCGATTGATTTTGGGATTTAAACAGGTATATACCTTTCCAACATAAATTGCGAGTAATATTAGAATAATGAAAACTCGACGGAACCGAGGCACGAACTCAAGACATCTTGAATACCAGCGATGAATCTATCTATTGAGCCACAAATTCCTCGATTGATTTTGGGATTTAAACAGGTATATACCTTTCCAACATAAATTGCGAGTAATAATAGTATAATGAAAACTCGACGGAACCGAGGAACGAACTCAAGACATCTTGAATACCAGCGATGAATCTATCGATTGAGCCACAAACTCCTCGACTGATTTTGGGATTCAAACAGGTATATACCATTCCAACATAATTTGCGAGTAATAATAGTATAATGAAAACTCGACGGAACCGAGGCACGAACTCCAGACATCTTGAATACCAGCGATGTATCTATCCATTGAGCCACAAATTCCTCGACTGACTTCGGGATTTAAACAGGTATATACCTTTCCAACATAAATTGCGAGTAATAATAGAATAATGAAAACTCGACGGAACCCAGCGATGGATCTATCCATTGAGCCACAAATTCTTCGATTAATTTTGGGATTTAAATAGGTATATACCTTTCCAACATAATTTGCGAGTAATATTAGTATAATA
Organism: Styela plicata; assembly: GCA_963675895.2. Classification (NCBI taxonomy): domain Eukaryota; kingdom Metazoa; phylum Chordata; class Ascidiacea; order Stolidobranchia; family Styelidae; genus Styela; species Styela plicata. The sequence goes on along the minus strand of OZ023150.1, from coordinate 16,913,807 downwards.
AAAATTCGACAGAACCGAGGCACGAACTCAAGACATCTTGAATACCAGCGATGAATCTATCCATTGAGCCACAAATTCCTCGACTGATCTCGGGATTTAAACAGGTATATACATTTCCAACATAAATTGCGAGTAATAATAGAATAATGAAAACTCGATGGAAGCGAGGCCCGAACTCAAGACATCTTGAATGCCGGCGATGAATCTATCGATTGAGCCACAAATTCTTCGATTGATTTTGGGATTTAAACAGGTATATACCTTTCAAACATCAATTGCGAGTAATAATAGAATAATGAAAACTCGACGGAACCGAGTCTTGAACTCATGACATCTTGAATACCAGCGATGAATCTATCGATTGAGCCACAAACTCCTCGACTGATTTTGGATTTAAACAGGTATATACCTTTCCAACATAATTTGCGAGTAATAATTGTATAATGAAAACTCGATGGAACCGAGGCACGAACTCAAGACATCTTGAATACCAGCGATGAATCTATCCATTGAGCCACAAATTCCTCGACTGACTTCGGGATTTAAACAGGTATATACCTTTCCAACATAAATTGCGAGTAATAATAAAATAATGAAAACTCGACGGAACCGAGTCTTGAACTCATGACATCTTGAATACCAGCGATGGATCTATCTATTGAGCCACAAATTCCTCGATTGATTTTGGGATTTAAACAGGTATATACCTTTCCAACATAAATTGCGAGTAATAATAGTATAATGAAAACTCGACGGAACCGAGGAACGAACTCAAGACATCTTGAATACCAGCGATGAATCTATCGATTGAGCCACAAACTCCTCGACTGATTTTGGGATTTAAACAGGTATATACCATTCCAACATAATTTGCGATTAATAATAGTATAATGAAAACTCGACGGAACCGAGGCACGAACTCCAGACATCTTGAATACCAGCGATGGATCTATCCATTGAGCCACAAATTCCTCGACTGACTTCGGGATTTAAACAGGTATATACCTTTCCAACATAAATTGCGAGTAATAATAGAATAATGAAAACTCGACGGAACCGAGTCTTGAAGTCAAGACATCTTGAATACCAGCGATGGATCTATCCATTGAGCCACAAATTCCTCGAATGATTTAGGGATTTAAACAGGTATATACCTTTCCAACATAAATTGCGAGTAAAAATAGTATAATGAAAACTCGACGGAACCGAGGCACGAACTCAAGACTTATTGAATACCAGCGATGGATCTATCCATTGAGCCACAAATTCTTCGATTAATTTTGGGATTTAAATAGGTATATACCTTTCCAACATAAATTGCGAGTAATAATAGTATAATAAAAACTCGACGGAAGCGAGGCCCGAAATCAAGACATCTTAAATGCCGGCGGTGAATCTATCCATTGAGCCACAAATTCCTCGACTGATTTTGAGATTTAAACAGGTATATACCTTTCCAACATAAATTGCGAGTAATAGCAGTATAATAAAAACTCGACGGAAGCAAGGCCCGAACTCAAGACATCTTGAATGCCGGCGATGAATCTATCGATTGAGCCACAAATTCTTCGATTGATTTTGGGATTTAAACAGGTATATATATACCTTTCCAACCTAAATTGCGAGTATTAATAGAATAATGAAAACTCGACGGAACCGAGTCTTGAACTCTTGACATCTTGAATACCAGCGATGGATCTATCTATTGAGCCACAAATTCCTCGATTGATTTTGGGATTTAAACAGGTATATACCTTTCCAACATAAATTGCGAGTAATAATAGTATAATGAAAACTCGACGGAACCGAGGCACGAACTCAAGAAATCTTGAATACCAGCGATGAATCTATCGATTGAGCCACAAATTCTTCGATTGATTTTGGGATTTAAAAAGATATACCTTTCCAACATAAATTGCGAGTAATAATAGAATAATGAAAACTCGACGGAACCGAGTCTTGAAGTCAATACATCTTGAATACCAGCGATGGATCTATCCATTGACACACAAACACCTCGACTGATTTTGGGATTTAAACAGGTATATACCTTTCCAACATAAATTGCGAGTAAAAATAGTATAATGAAAACTCGACCAAACCGAGGCACGAACTCAAGACATATTGAATACCAGCGATGAATCTATCCATTGAGCCACAAATTCTTCGATTAATTTTGGGATTTAAACAGGTATATACCTTTCCAATATAAATTGCGAGTTAAAATAGAATAATGAAAACTCGACGGAACCGAGTCTTGAACTCATGACATCTTGAATACCAGCGATGGATCTATCCATTGAGCCACAAATTCCTCGACTGATTTTGGGATTTAAACAGGTATATACCTTTCCAACATAATTTGCGAGTAATATTAGTATAATAAGAACTCGACGGAACCGAGGCACGAACTCAAGACATCTTGAATACCAGCGATGAATCTATCCATTGGCCCACAAATTTCTCGACTGATTTGGGGTTTTAAACAGGCATATACCTTTCCAACAAAATTTGCGAGTAATAATAGTATAATGAAAACTCGACGGAACCGAGGCACGAATCCAAGACATTTTGAATACCAGCGATGAATCTATCGATTGAGCCACAAACTCCTCGACTGATTTTGGGATTTAAACAGGTATATACCTTTCCAACATAATTTGCGAGTAATACTAGTATAATGAAAACTCGACGGAACCGAGGCACGAACTCAAGACATCTTGAATACCAGCGACGAATCTATCCATTGAGCCACAAATTCCTCGACTGATTTCGGGATTTAAACAGGTATATACCTTTCCAATATAAATTGCGAGTAATAATAGAATAATGAAAACTCGACGGAACCGAGTCTTTAAGTCAAGACATCTTAAATACCAGCGATGGATCTATCCATTGAGCCACAAACTCCTCGATTGATTTTGGGATTTAAACAAGTATATACCTTTCTAACATAATTTGCGTGTAATAATAGTATAATGAAAACTCGACGAAACCGAGGCACGAATTCAAGACATCTTAAATACCAGCGATGAATCTATCGAATGAGCGACAAATCCTTCGATTGATTTTGGGATTCAAACAGGTATATACCTTTCCAACATAAATTGCGAGTAATAATAGAATAATGAAAACTCGACGGAACCGAATCTTGAACTCCTGACATCTTGAATACCAGCGATGGATCTATCCATTGACACACAAACTCCTCGACTGATTTTGGGATTTAAACAGGTATATACCTTTCGAACATCAATTGCGAGTAAAAATAGCATAATGAAAACTCGACGGAACCGAGGCACGAACTCAAGACATATTGAATACCAGCGATGGATCAATCCATTGAGCCACAAATTCTTCGATTAATTTTGGGATTTAAACAGGTATGTACCTTTCCAACATCAATTGCGAGTAATAATAGAATAATGAAAACTCGACGGAACCGAGTCTTGAACTCATGACATCTTGAATACCAGCGATGGATCTATCCATTGAGCCACAAATTCCTCGATTAATTTTGGGATTTAAACAGGTATATACCTTCCAACATAAATTGCGAGTAATAATAGTATAATGAAAACTCGACGGAACCGAGGCACGAACTCAAGACATCTTGAATACCAGCGATGAATCTATCGATTGAGCCACAAATTCTTCGATTGATTTTGTGATTTAAACAGGTATATACCTTTCCAACATAATTTGCGAGTAATAAGAGTATAATAAAAACTCGACGGAACCGAGGCACGAACTCAAGACGTCTTGAATGCCGGCGATGAATCTATCGATTGAGCCACAAATTCTTCGATTGATTTTGGGATTTAAACAGGTATATACCTTTCCAACATAAATTGCGAGTAATAATAGTATAATGAAAATTCGACAGAACCGAGTCTTGAAACTCAAGACATCTTGAATGCCGGCGATGAATCTACCGATTGAGCTACAAATTTTTCAACTGATTTTGGGATTTAAACAGGTATATACCTTTCCAACATAAATTGCGAGTAATAATAGTATAATGAAAATTCGACAGAACCGAGGCACGAACTCAAGACATCTTGAATACCAGCGATGGATCTATCCATTGAGCCACAAATTCCTCGACTGATTTCGGGATTTAAACAGGTATATACCTTTCCAACATAAATTGCGAGTAATAATAGAATAATGAAAACTCGACGAAACCGAGTCTTGAAGTCGAGACATCTTAAATACCAGCGATGGATCTATCCATTGAGCCACAAACTCCTCGACTGATTTTGGGATTTAAACAGGTATAGACCTTTCCAACATAATATGCGAGTAATAATAGTATAATGAAAACTCGACGGAACCGAGGCACGAACTCAAGACATCTTGAATACCAGCGATGAATCTATCGATTGAGCCACAAACTCCTCGACTGATTTTGGATTTAAACAGGTATATACCTTTCCAACATAATTTGCGAGTAATAATTGCATAATGAAAACTCGATGGAACCGAGGCACGAACTCAAGACATCTTGAATACCAGCGATGAATCTATCCATTGAGCCACAAATTCCTCAACTGACTTCGGGATTTAAACAGGTATATACCTTTCCAACATAAATTGCGAGTAATAATAGAATAATAAAAATTCGACGGAACCGAGGCTCGAACTCAAGACATCTTGAATGCCGGCGATGAATCCATCGAATGAGCGACAAATTCTTCGATTGATTTTGGGATTCAAACAGGTATATACCTTTCCAATATAAATTGCGAGTAATAATAGAATAATGAAAACTCGACGGAACCGAGTCTTGAACTCCTGACTTCTTGAATACCAGCGATGGATCTATCCATTGAGCCACAAATTCCTCGACTGATTTTGGGATTTAAACAGGTATATAACTTTCCAACATAATTTGCGAGTAATATTAGTATAATAAAAATTCGACAGAACCGAGGCACGAACTCAAGACATTTTGAATACCAGCGATGAATCTATCCATTGAGCCACAAATTCCTCGACTGATCTCGGGATTTAAACAGGTATATACCTTTCCAACATAAATTGCGAGTAATAATAGAATAATGAAAACTCGACGGAACCGAGTCTTGAAGTCAAGACATCTTGAATACCAGCGATGGATCTATCCATTGACACACAAACTCCTCGACTGATTTTGGGATTTAAACAGGTATATACCTTTCGAACATAAATTGCGAGTAAAAATAGTATAATGAAAACTCGACGGAACAGAGGCACGAATACAAGACATCTTGAATGCCGGCGATGAATCTATCGATTGAGCCACAAATTCTTCGATTGATTTTGGGATTTAAACAGGTATATACCTTTCCAACATAAATTGCGAGTAATAATAGAATAATGAAAACTCGACGAAACCGAGTCTTGAACTCAAGACATCTTGAATGCCGGCGATGAATCTACCGATTGAGCTACAAATTTTTCAACTGATTTTGGGATTTAAACAGGTATATACCTTTCCAACATAAATTGCGAGTAATAATAGTATAATGAAAATTCGACAGAACCGAGGCACGAACTCAAGACATCTTGAATACCAGCGATGGATCTATCCATTGAGCCACAAATTCCTCGACTGATTTCGGGATTTAAACAGGTATATACCTTTCCAACATAAATTGCGAGTAATAATAGAATAATGAAAACTCGACGAAACCGAGTCTTGATGTCGAGACATCTTAAATACCAGCGATGGATCTATTCATTGAGCCACAAACCCCTCGACTGATTTTGGGATTTAAACAACATAATATGCGAGTAATAATAGTATGATGAAAACCCGACGGAACCGAGGCACGAACTCAAGACATCTTGAATGCCGGCGATGAATCTATCGAATGAGCGACAAATTCTTCGATTGATTTTGGGATTCAAACAGGTATATACCTTTCCAACATAAATTGCGAGTAATAATAGAATAATGAAAACTCGACGGAACCGAGTCTTGAACTCCTGACATCTTGAATACCAGCGATGGATCTATCCATTGAGCCACAAATTCCTCGATTGCTTTTGGGATTTAAACAGGTATAGACCTTTCCAACATAATATGCGAGTAATAATAGTATAATGAAAACTCGACGGAACCGAGGCACGAACTCAAGACATCTTGAATACCAGCGATGAATCTATCGATTGAGCCACAAACTCCTCGACTGATTTTGGATTTAAACAGGTATATACCTTTCCAACATAATTTGCGAGTAATAATTGTATAATGAAAACTCGATTGAACCGAGGCACGAACTCAAGACATCTTGAATACCAGCGATGAATCTATCCATTGAGCCACAAATTCCTCAACTGACTTCGGGATTTAAACAGGTATATACCTTTCCAACATAAATTGCGAGTAATAATAGAATAATAAAAACTCGACGGAACCGAGGCCCGAACTCAAGACATCTTGAATGCCGGCGATGAATCCATCGAATGAGCGACAAATTCTTCGATTGATTTTGGGATTCAAACAGGTATATACCTTTCCAACATAAATTGCGAGTAATAATAGAATAATGAAAACTCGACGGAACCGAGTCTTGAACTCCTGACATCTTGAATACCAGCGATGGATCTATCCATTGAGCCACAAATTCCTCGACTGATTTTGGGATTTAAACAGGTATATAACTTTCCAACATAATTTGCGAGTAATATTAGTATAATAAAAATTCGACAGAACCGAGGCACGAACTCAAGACATTTTGAATACCAGCGATGAATCTATCCATTGAGCCACAAATTCCTCGACTGATCTCGGGATTTAAACAGGTATATACCTTTCCAACATAAATTGCGAGTAATAATAGAATAATGAAAACTCGACGGAACCGAGTCTTGAAGTCAAGACATCTTGAATACCAGCGATGGATCTATCCATTGACACACAAACTCCTCGACTGATTTTGGGATTTAAACAGGTATATACCTTTCCAACATAAATTGCGAGTAATAATAGAATAATGAAAACTCGACGAAACCGAGTCTTGAACTCAAGACATCTTGAATGCCGGCGATAAATCTACCGATTGAGCTACAAATTTTTCAACTGATTTTGGGATTTAAACAGGTATATACCTTTCCAACATAAATTGCGAGTAATAATAGTATAATGAAAATTCGACAGAACCGAGGCACGAACTCAAGACATCTTGAATACCAGCGATGGATCTATCCATTGAGCCACAAATTCCTCGACTGATTTGGGGATTCAAACAGGTATATACCTTTCCAACATAAATTGCGAGTAATAATAGAATAATGAAAACTCGACGAAACCGAGTCTTGATGTCGAGACATCTTAAATACCAGCGATGGATCTATTCATTGAGCCACAAACCCCTCGACTGATTTTGGGATTTAAACAGGTATATACCTTTCCAACATAAATTGCGAGTAATAATAGAATAATGAAAACTCGACGAAACCGAGTCTTGATGTCGAGACATCTTAAATACCAGCGATGGATCTATTCATTGAGCCACAAACCCCTCGACTGATTTTGGGATTTAAACAGGTATATACCTTTCGAACATAAATTGCGAGTAAAAATAGTATAATGAAAACTCGACAGAACCGAGGCACGAACTCAAGACATCTTGAATGCCGGCGATGAATCTATCGAATGAGCGACAAATTCTTCGATTGATTTTGGGATTCAAACAGGTATATACCTTTCCAACATAAATTGCGAGTAATAATAGAATAATGAAAACTCGACGGAACCGAGTCTTGAACTCCTGACATCTTGAATACCAGCGATGGATCTATCCATTGAGCCACAAATTCCTCGACTGATTTTGGGATTTAAACAGGTATATACCTTTCCAACATAATTTGCGAGTAATATTAGTATAATAAAAATTCGACAGAACCGAGGCACGAACTCAAGACATCTTGAATACCAGCGATGAATCTATCCATTGAGCCACAAATTCCTCGACTGATCTCGGGATTTAAACAGGAATATACCTTTCCAACATAAATTGCGAGTAATAATAGAATAATGAAAACTCGATGGAAGCGAGGCCCGAACTCAAGACATCTTGAATGCCGGCGATGAATCTATCGATTGAGCCACAAATTCTTCGATTGATTTTGGGATTTAAACAGGTATATACCTTTCCAACATAAATTGCGAGTAATAAGAGAATAATGAAAACTCGACAGAACCGAGTCTTGAACTCATGACATCTTGAATACCAGCGATGGATCTATCCATTGAGCCACAAATTCCTCGATTGCTTTTGGGATTTAAACAGGTATATACCTTTCCAACATAAATTGCGAGTAACAATAGTATAATGAAAACTCGACAGAACCGAGGCACGAACTCAAGACATCTTGAATACCAGCGATGAATCTATCGATTGAGCCACAAATTCTTCGATTGATTTTGTGATTTAAACAGGTATATACCTTTCCAACATAATTTGCGAGTAATAGTAGTATAATAAAAACTCCACGGAACCGAGGCACGAACTCAAGACATCTTGAATGCCGGCGATGAATCTATCGATTGAGCCACAAATTCTTCGATTTATTTTGGGATTTAAATTGGTATATACCTTTCCAACATAAATTGCGAGTAATAATAGAATAATGAAAACTCGACAAAACCGAGTCTTGAACTCAAGACATATTGAATACCAGCGATAGAGCTATCCATTGAGCCACAAATTCCTCGACTGATTTTCGGATTTAAACAGGTATATACCTTTCCAACATAAATTGCGAGTAATGATAGAATAATGAAAACCCGACGGAACCGAGGCACGAACTCAAGACATCTTGAATACCAGCAATGAATCTATGGATTGAGCCTCATATTCTTCGATTGATTCTGGGATTTAAACAGGTATATACCTTTCCAACATAACGGCGAGCAATAATAGAATAGTGAAAACTCGACGGAACCGAGTCTTGAAGTCAAGACATCTTGAATACCAGCGATGGATCTATCCATTGAGCCACAAACTCCTCGTCTGATTTTGGGATTTAAACAGGTATATACCTTTCCAACATAAATTGCGAGTAAAAAGTAGTATAATGAAAACTCGACGGAACCGAAGCATGAACTCAAGACATCTTGAATACCAGCGATGAATCTATCCATTTATATTGGAAAGGTATATACCTGTTCAAATCCCAAAATCAATCGAGGATTTTGTGGCTCGCTGGTATTCAAGAAGTCTTGTGTTCGTGCCTCGGTTCCGTTGAATTTTCATTATACTATTATTTCTCGCAATTTATGTTGGAAAGGTATATACCAGTTCAAATCCCAAAATCAATGGGAAAATTTCTGGCTCATTGGATAGATTCATCGCCGGTATTCAAGATGTCTTGAGTTCGTGCCTCGGTTCCGTCGAATTTTCATTATTCTATTATTACTCGCAATTTATGTTGGAAAGGTATATACCAGTTCAAATCCCAAAATCAATCGAAAAAATTGTGGCTCATTGTATAGATTCATCGTTGGTATTCAATATGTCTTGTGTTCGTGCCTCGGTTCCGTCGAATTTTCAATATTAGTCACAATTTATGTTGGAAAGGTATATACCTGTTTGAATCCGAAAATCAGTCGAGGAATTTGTGACTCAATGTCTAATCAATCGAGGAACTTGTTGGTCAATGGATAGATCCATCGCTGGTATTCAAGATGTCTTGAGTTCGTGCCTCGGTTCCGTCGAGTTTTCATTATTAGTCACAATTTATGTTGGAAAGGTATATATATACCAGTTCAAATCCCAAAATCAATCCAAAAATTTCTGGCTCATTGGATAGATTCATCGCTGGTATTCAAGATGTCTTGAGTTCGTGCCTCGGTTCCGTCGAGTTTTCATTATTAGTCATAATTTATGTTGGAAAGGTATATACCAGTTCAAATCCCAAAATCAATCGAAAAATTTCTGGCTCATTGGATAGATTCATCGCTGGAATTCAAGACGTCTTGAGTTCGTGCCTCGGCTCTGTCGAATTTTCATTATACAAATATTACTCGCAATTTATGTTGGAAAGGTATATACCTGTTTAAATCCCAAAATCAATCGAGGAATTTGTGGCTCAATCGATAGACTCATCGCCGGCATTCTAGATGTCTTGAGTTCGTGCCTCGGTTCCGTCGAGTTTTTATTATACTATTATTACTCGCAATTTATGTTGGAAAGGTATATACCTGTTTAACGCCCAAAATCAGTCTAGGAATTTGTGGCTCAATGGATAGATCCATCGCAGGTATTCAAGATGTCTTTAGTTCAAGACTCGGTTCCGTCGAGTTATTATTATTCTTTTATTACTCGCAATTTATGTTGGAAAGGTATATACCTGTTTAAATCTCAAAATCAATCGAAGAATTTGTGGCTCATTGGATAGATTCATCGCTGGTATTCAAGATGTCTTGAGTTCGTGCCTCGGTTCTGTCGAAATTACATTATAGTATTATTTCTCGCAATTTATGTCGGATAGGTATATACCTGTTTAAATCCCAAAATCAGTCGAGGAGTTTGTGACTCGATGGATAGATCCATCGCTGGTATTTAAGATGTCTTGACTTCAAGACTAGGTTCCGTCGAGTTTTCATTATTCCATTATTACTCGCAATTTCTGTTGGAAAAGTATATACCTGTTTAAATCCCGAAATCAGTCGAGGAATTTGTGGCTCAATGGATAGATCCATCGCTGGTACTCAAGATGTCTTGAGTTCAAGACTCGGTTCCGTCGAGTTTTCATTATTCTATCATTACTCGCAATTTAAATTGGAAAGGTATATACCTGTTTAAATCCCTAAATTAATCGAAGAATTTGTGGCTCAATGGATAGATTCATCGCTGGTATTCAAGATGTCTTGAGTTCGTGACTCGGTTCCGTCGAGTTTTCATTATACTATTTTTACTCGCAATTTATGTTGGAAAGGTATATACCTGTTTAAATCCCAAAATCAGACGAGGAGTTTGTGGCTCAATCGTTAGATCCATCGCTGGTATTCAAGATGTCTTGACTTCAAGATTCGGTTCCGTCGAGTTTTCATTATTCTAATATTCCTCGCAATTTATATTGGAAAGGTATATACCTGTTTAAATCCCAAAATCAGACGAGGAGTTTGTGGCTCAATGGATAGATCCATCGCTGGTATTCAAGATGTCTTGACTTCAAGACTTGGTTCCGTCGAGTTTTCGTTATTCTATTATTACTCGCAATTTATGTTGGAAAGGTATATACCTGTTTAAATCCCAAAATCGATCGAAGAATTTGTGGCTCGATAGATTCATCGCCGGCGTTCAAGATGTCTTGAGTTCGTGCCTCGGTTCCGTCGAGTTTTTATTATACTATTATTACTCGCAATTTATGTTGGAAAGGTATATACCTGTTTAAATCCCAAAATCAGACGAGGAGTTTGTTGCTCCATGGATAGATCCATCGCTTGTATTCAAGATGTCTTGACTTCAAGACTCGGTTCCGTCGAGTTTTTTTGTACTATAATTACTCGCAATTTATGTTGGAAAGGTATATACCTGTTTAAATCCAAAATTCAATCCAGGAATTTGTGGCTCAATGGAAAGATTCTTCGCTGGTATTCAAGATGTCTTGGGTTCGTGCCTCGGTTCCGTCGAATTTTCATTATACTATTATTACTCGCAATTTATGTTGGAAAGGTATATATACCTGTTTAAATCCTCAAGACGTCTTGAGTACAAGACTCGGTTCCGTCGAGTTTTCATTATTCTATTATTACTTGCAATTTATATTGGAAAGGTATATACCTGTTTAAATCCCAAAATAAATCAAGGAATTTGTGGCCCAACCGATAGATTCATCGCCGGTGTTCAATATTTCTTGAGTTCGAGCCTCGGTTCCGTCGAATTTTCATTATTCTTCATTTCTTTATTCAAAATCAGTCGAGAAATTTGTGGCTCAACGGATAGATCCAACGCTGGTATTCAAGATGTCTTGAGTTCGAGACTCGGTTCCGTCGAGTTTTCATTATTCAATTATTAGTCACAATTTATGTTAGAAAGGTATATACCCGTTTAAAACCAAAAATTAATCGAAGATTTTGTGGCTCAATGGATAGATTCATCGCTAGTATTCAAGACGTCTTGAGTTCGTGCCTCGGCTCTGTCGAATTTTCATTATACTATTATTACTCGCAATTTATGTTGGAAAGGTATATACCTGTTTAAATCCCAAAATTAATCGAAGAATTTGTGGCTCAATGGATAGATTCATCGCTGGTATTCAAGATGTCTTGAGTTCATGCTTCGGTTCCGTCGAGTTTTTATTATACTATAATTTCTCGCAAATTATGTTGGAAAGGTATATACCTGTTTAAATCCCAAAATCAGTGTAGGAATTTGTGGCTCAATGGATAGATCCATCGCTGGTATTCAAGATGTCTTGAGTTCAAGACTCGGTTTCATCGAGTTTTCATTATTCTATCATTACTCGCAATTTATCTTGGAAAGGTATATACCTGTTTAAATCCCAGAATTAATCGACGAATTTGTGGCTCAATGGATAGATTCATCGCTAGTATTCAAGAAGTCATGAGTTCGTGCCTCGACTCTGTCGAATTTTCATTATACTATTATTACTCGCAATTTATGTTGGAAAGGTATATACCTGTTTAAATCCCAAAATCAGACGAGGAGTTTGTTGCTCAATGGATAGATCCATCGCTTGTATTCAAGATGTCTTGACTTCAAGACTCGGTTCCGTCGAGTTTTTTTTATACTATAATTACTCGCAATTTATGTTGGAAAGGTATATACCTGTTTAAATCCCAAATTCAATCCAGGAATTTGTGGCTCAATGGAAAGATTCTTCGCTGGTATTCAAGATGTCATGGGTTCGTGCCTCGGTTCCGTCGAATTTTCATTATACTATTATTACTCGCAATTTATGTTGGAAAGGTATATACCTGTTTAAATCCCAAAATTAATCGAAGAATTTGTGGCTCAATGGATAGATTCATCGCTGGTATTCAAGATGTCTTGAGTTCATGCTTCGGTTCCGTCGAGTTTTTATTATACTATAATTTCTCGCAAATTATGTTGGAAAGGTATATACCTGTTTAAATCCCAAAATCAGTGTAGGAATTTGTGGCTCAATGGATAGATCCATCGCTGGTATTCAAGATGTCTTGAGTTCAAGACTCGGTTTCATCGAGTTTTCATTATTCTATCATTACTCGCAATTTATCTTGGAAAGGTATATACCTGTTTAAATCCCAGAATTAATCGACGAATTTGTGGCTCAATGGATAGATTCATCGCTAGTATTCAAGAAGTCATGAGTTCGTGCCTCGACTCTGTCGAATTTTCATTATACTATTATTACTCGCAATTTATGTTGGAAAGGTATATACCTGTTTAAATCCCAAAATCAGACGAGGAGTTTGTTGCTCAATGGATAGATCCATCGCTTGTATTCAAGATGTCTTGACTTCAAGACTCGGTTCCGTCGAGTTTTTTTTATACTATAATTACTCGCAATTTATGTTGGAAAGGTATATACCTGTTTAAATCCCAAATTCAATCCAGGAATTTGTGGCTCAATGGAAAGATTCTTCGCTGGTATTCAAGATGTCATGGGTTCGTGCCTCGGTTCCGTCGAATTTTCATTATACTATTATTACTCGCAATTTATGTTGGAAAGGTATATATACCTGTTTAAATCCTCAAGACGTCTTGAGTACAAGACTCGGTTCCGCCGAGTTTTCATTATTCTATTATTACTTGCAATTTATATTGGAAAGGTATATACCTGTTTAAATCCCAAAATAAATCAAGGAATTTGTGGCCCAACCGATAGATTCATCGCCGGTGTTCAATATTTCTTGAGTTCGAGCCTCGGTTCCGTCGAATTTTCATTATTCTTCATTTCATTATTCAAAATCAGTCGAGAAATTTGTGGCTCAATGGATAGATCCAACGCTGGTATTCAAGATGTCTTGAGTTCGAGACTCGGTTCCGTCGAGTTTTCATTATTCAATTATTAGTCACAATTTATGTTAGAAAGGTATATACCTGTTTAAAACCAAAAATTAATCGAAGATTTTGTGGCTCAATGGATAGATTCATCGCTAGTATTCAAGACGTCTTGAGTTCGTGCCTCGGCTCTGTCGAATTTTCATTATACTATTATTACTCGCAATTTATGTTGGAAAGGTATATACCTGTTTAAATCCCAAAATTAATCGAAGAATTTGTGGCTCAATGGATAGATTCATCGCTGTTATTCAAGATGTCTTGAGTTCATGCTTCGGTTCCGTCGAGTTTTTATTATACTATAATTTCTCGCAAATTATGTTGGAAAGGTATATACCTGTTTAAATCCCAAAATCAGTGTAGGAATTTGTGACTTAATGGATAGATCCATCGCTGGTATTCAAGATGTCTTGAGTTCAAGACTCGGTTTCGTCGAGTTTTCATTATTCTATCATTACTCGCAATTTATATTGGAAAGGTATATACCTGTTTAAATCCCAAAATTAATCGAAGAATTTGTGGCTCAATGGATAGATTCATCGCTGGTATTCAAGATGTCTTGAGTTCGAGACTCGGTTCCGTCGAGTTTTCATTATTCAATTATTTGTCACAATTTATGTTGGAAAGGTATATACCTGTTTAAATCCCAAAATCAATCGAAGAATTAGTGGCTCAATCGATAGATTCACCGCCGGCATTCAAGATGTCTTGAGTTCGTGCCTCGGTTCCGTCGAGTTTTTATTATACTAAACAATATCAATTTTTTCACCTCTATTGATGACAATATTTAATAATCGGATCATACGATTATGCGGGCGCCGATTACTCGCAAAGTTATTTAAATTGGTAACGGAAACCTCTCATAACGTTTCAAGGCACTGTGGTTCTGCTGTTCCAAAAAATGCCCTAAATGCAGCTATGCGACGCTAACCTATAGTCTACCTGGTTTTCAAATTAGATTCAAGATAGTTTTGAAAGCGAAACTATGTCACCTCGTATTAATTTACCTAGTGTTGTGGTAAATTTCTTTACTACTTTAAGAAATAGCTAGGTTTATTGGCGATTCGGACGGAGGTCTCCCGTCATCACTGACCACTGTTAAATAATCAGGGAATAGGAAACCATTTTATCCTGCTGGAGAGGAAAGTCGAAAATACAGCTTAATTGTAAGGGGAACCACTGTCTCTCGTGCAAATGCAAGTTCCGAATCGGGGTGAATTATTTTGGCTTATCATATTTCTTATTTTTCCTGTGCGTGGAACTAATCGATGAAGGAAGCCGCAAGCAGTGCCTACCAGAACCAATGTTCATGGGCGAGGCGCCTAGCAGATCTCTCGCACATAATCATCACCTCTCATGTGGTTCATACCTAGGTCGTCAGGGATTCCTAGCTCGGAGCGCAACGTTTTACCTAATGAGCTAACCAGGCACCTTCTGTGACTAACTCGATTCATAAACCTTCCATTGTAAATGTGCAATTGTATTTTCCATTGTGGTATCATGATTTTAGGAATATGATTAGATATTTTCGATTCGATTCAGGTATTTCAGAATAATTCTGGAAAAGTGAGGTATTTTGAATTACCCGTCTCTACAAAAAGCTCCAGCATATTACGAACCATCACCCTTCGTGCAGAGAACTAGTTACAGTCAGTAACATACAGTCAGGGGCTACGTCGATACCTTGACCTGCCTTATTGATGAGATTTAATCCAAGTATGTTATGTTAAGGGATCGCACTTTGACGGCGTTTATCCTCAAAAGTTCATAATAGAGTGGGCAGAATCTTGATTTTCTTCGGATGTTCGAAATGTTCATGTAATTTTCTTCAAGTGACCAAAACTCTAAAATTATCAAGACTGCTATTTCGAATCAGTATTGATGATTCTGTACAGATTTTAACACCAGACACTCAAAAAAAAGACAATCAAATATTCTAGCCACAGATATATCATTAAATATTGTCGATCTGCTAAATTTTCTTCTAATGTTACTCTTTTCTTTTGGTGTCTGAGTAGCTGACATTAGGGCTTATAAACGATCAGGGTTAGTGTTGTTGAAAATATATGGTCTTTCCGGTTCGATCGAGCCTACCCAAGTTGTAACACCCAGGGTTGGGTGATGAGCATGAATCAAGTCGGGACTCGAACCCGAGACCTTCTACTATCGATGCCAACATGATAACCACAACGCCTTCGCAAATTAATCAAAATCTAATATTTTTATTTTCCCGGTAAAATATGAGAAACCTCTTTCAAGTTTTTGTTCCTATAACCCATTCATTCGAATAATTTGATCTTCTTCGAGTGGATTCGAATCGTTGAATTCAATGAAATAAAGATAACAATGATGATTTTGCAAGTCGATTTTATTCTGAATAATTTAAAAATGAAAAAACAAAGAAAAAAATCAATGTTTTTATAATCTAACTGCACTGTGACAAAAGTGTAGTGAATTAACCGATAATTAGCAGAATATTCATGTTAAGCATGGGCCACAGATGGATTGCACCAGGTAAGCGTGGGCCATCTGTGGCCAATGCTTAACATGAATATTCTTAGCATAAAAAATTTTTGATAGGAATAACAAGAGTTTCGCATAACTGGGAATAATATGGTAATTCTGTTACGGCCAAGTATTGCTGTAGACTATGAACAAGACGACCAACACTGGTATAAAATTACAGTAAATTAACTCTTAATTTACAGTATTTGTATATTTCAGAAATGGCGAGTTCCATCAACTGTTCATAATTTACCAAATAAGTCGACGTGGAGCCCTTTTTCAAATATAGGTCATTGCAAATTTCCAAAGTTAAAAAACGCCATGTTGATGAGATTTATGCCAATTATGGGCTGTTGATGGACCGCTTCTTTTTAATGAGTTCCATCAACACCCCATATTTTGTCAAAAAAAGTCAATTTTAAATTTTTATCAATACCGCCAAGTAAAATTACTGTCGAATACCGAGCTGAAATGTCGTCTTTTACGCAAAATTTCAAATTTTTTAATTAACTTCGGTTCCTTGTGAAATATCAACCAAATATCTATTTTATTTATTTCTATTTTTATTTCGATATCGAATTTTTAAATCGATTTTTATCATTTCCTTGAAATATGTTCATTTGGAAAAAAAATGACGTTACCGATGCAATATACTGATCCAACGTGAAACTAATAAAAAATAATAATAAACAATATAATAAACTATATTTTGCAGTAAAATAAAAGAATATCTTCCGGGGGAAAATAAGAAAAAATAGCCATAACATAAAATTCTGTGAGCGCAAAACTGCTAATATTTTTAATCGATTTAATTTGAATATTAAAGCAAAACATTCAGGTGAAGCGTGTTTGGTTCGATGTATAAATAAATGTAAACAAATGTTCGATGTATAAATAAATTTTGATGGAATTTATAATTTTCCGACAATCTTTTTTATTTGACAAAAATATTCAAATTTTTGATTCGAAAATCAAATGATATTCCATTTTTCCTTCCCTATTGTTGACAATATTTGTAACTGCTTTGTTGATGAGATTTATGCCAAGCATGGTCTGTGGATGGATCACTCATCGACGACGCGTTCCATCAACTGATCATATTTAGTCAATGAAGTCGATTCCACAGTTTTTTTCCAAATCACAGATTAAAATTACTGGGAAAAAGCAGCGATTTTCCTAAAAATTTTTTTCAAATTGTGACGTCACCTTGCATCAATAACCCCCTGTGCCTAAATACTGTGAAAAAAAAACAGTATATTTATTTATATTTGCAGTACCCAGCTAGAAATTTTTTGACCAAATATATTTTGTTAAGTATGAGTCATTGATGGATCCCGCCTCCGAGGCGAAGTTAATCTGTGGCTCATGCTTGACAAAATATTGTTTCTTATTGGGTAATTTTAGAATTTGGATTCGCCTTGTTGATGAGACTTATGCCGTGATCGGTTCATTGTCAAAATTGGGCTGAAAAAATTGTTTAATTAATTTTTAACTTTTGGAATCGTTTTTTTTTTCATTTTTCTAAAGTAAGTTCAATGTGAAAAATAAAGTTGCCGATGATAATGCACTGATAGAAGAAATAGAATAAAGAGTATAAACAGTGAAACATAAATGTATATTGTATTGTAAAAGTAAAAGAAAAACAATGTCTTCTGGGCAAAAATATATTGAAAAACAGTAAAATAGAAGAGGAAAAATTGATAATATTTTTAATCTACTGAATTTAAACATGAAAGCAAACGATTCAGGCGAATTATTTTTGGTTCGATAATATTATAGAGAGTTCAAAATCTCGTGCTGAATACAACTTTGCACTTTTTTCAACCAAATTTTAAGGGATTAATTGTTATTTGTTGACCCAACTATCCCCGAATTACAACAACATTTTATTAAACATCGGCCGCCGAACGATCGCGCAAATAAGACACGGTTTATCTTTGGTTCATGCTTGACAAAACAAACTTTCAATCTAGTTGTATGAATACTGTTGGGTTATAAAACTGAAAGCGAAAGTGAATGAAAATGTTGATGAACTTTTCGATAATTCATGAAATAAAATATATATTGCGGTAAAATAAACAAAAATAATAATTTCTTCAGGAATAAAATATAGAAATATATAGAATATAGAAAAATTACCGTCAAAGATCAGCGATTTTGCTGCATTTTAATTAAATTGTGACGTCACTTTACAACAATATTTCATTAACTATGGAAAGGGGAACCGGAAACATTGGAGGGACGAGGGAGTGTTAACAAAAGGAACTTTTGAAAGTATGCGCCTGACTTAATGAAAAAGTGCTTCTAATTAAAATATTCGATTCGGTTCGGGATTCGAGAATTTATAAATTATTTGATTCAATTTTTTAGCGATTCGAAATCAATAGAATCGTAAATATACAAATTTTCTGAAAAATATCTTAATTTGGAATATTTTACAATTTTCTGGAAAATCTCATTTTTTGTTAAGAATATGATTCGAATATTCTATTCGATCAAATGATGTTCGATATATATATTTCAGAAAAATGAACATTGAAAGTTATTTCCTCGTAAATTAAAAACAATAAAACGTCATCATCAATGTGAGTGTGAAACTTTATTAAACTTTAAATAACAAAGCAAACGATCCCGGCGTTGGATAGAATAATTTGATTCTATTTTATTAGAAATGGATCTAATAAACGTTAAAAAATAAAAATATTTTAGCAATTTAAGAAATTTTTAAATTGAGCATTTAATCGCAACATTTTCCCTCGAATTCAAAATACTTTAATTATTTGTTTAATTAATGATTAAGATAAATTGATATTTGTGTCCTGCATTAGTCAAAAAGGTCAAAGTTTAATCCTCTTGCTCAAAATTTAAGAAAATCTCATTTAATCAGTCAAATAAGATAAAATATTCCGATGTTGGTTGAAGGAAACTGACCAATGTACAATGTTTAGTTTCATTAAATCTGGTTCAATACTCGCATATGACGCCATTCCGATTCAAGGATGGTGGAATATTCCCAATCCCTTGATCTGTATCATTCGGATTTATATTGACATCGACTACAATATTTTTCCAACCGGCAACATCTTTACGAGGGTAACTAGGATACCATACCTCTGCTGGCAAGGAGTGGTTCTCACCAGATCTCAGCTTCAGTTGATTGTTCTGTTGAAATTAAATATTCGGACTGAAAAGAATTCAGACTGAGATAGGA
Source organism: Styela plicata (assembly GCA_963675895.2). Lineage (NCBI taxonomy): Eukaryota > Metazoa > Chordata > Ascidiacea > Stolidobranchia > Styelidae > Styela > Styela plicata. The sequence goes on along the minus strand of OZ023150.1, from coordinate 16,894,085 downwards.
GATATTTTTCGTTGGGTATTAATTAAGAAAGAATGAGCGGGAACAATCCTGCTGCAATGAGATATCAAATCCAGTGTTGAAGGGAAGGGAGGGTCTGGAAGGGGGGATTTACCGCCTATGATAAATAATGATGGGGTTCCATTCACCTAGGAAACGTAAAGTTTAAGCTTTGTTTAGGTTTTTATGTAAGAAAATTCACCATTTTCAGTCCAAAACAATAGAAAGCACTTGAAAATGTGATTGCGTCCCAAAATGCGCTATGGTGTAATTTTAATACCAATTTAAACTTATATTTCCAACTAATCAATTAAAATTGACCTCTTCTTAAAACTCGAAAAATACGTACCGTCCTCGTTCCATCGCCACAAGATATCGCACAATGAAATAAATATCAAGTTTAAAATCGTTAGTGCGTATTTCAATGTATTTGAGAGAATGCATGTATTAATAGAAGGTGATTGAATAATATTGCTCTTAAGAACACAAGGTTATCCGGGGTCGGCGCGATTCATCAGTGACCATTGTCCAGTGTTGCCAGAATAATTTATGTAGTTAAAATGTGATTTGGTTCAGCCTCATTATATTGATTATCATACAAACCTCAGATCTCATGCCGGTCCATATTACGATCCATGTCCAGCCATCCGGTTTCTTCTGACGTAAATAATCTTGCATCAGGCGGTAATGTGTGACGTCATATATGTTGGCTGGTTTGCCATTGGTTTCATCGCAAAGAGTTTCTGAATCGTTGTAGGTGACGTTATTTACATTGTACACGATTGCAGTGAAGCATGTTGCATTGTATGTGACGTCACAATTACCTAAAACATATCTCCGTGTTAGTGAATGACAGAACGAAAAAATCTCATTCATTCATATTAATTTTTTCCATTTTCACCATTTCGTGCGAAATAAAGTTATAAGCACGCGATACCCAGATTTAAAAGGACAAGGCTGAAGTTAGAAAAACTTCTTTTGATATAAAATAAGGCAACACTTTTTTATATTCAAGCCACTTACAGACATACAGGTTTAATGCTGGTGGAAAGATATGATATCTCTTGTTCATCTTAACCAGACAAAGTTATTACACCCTAGGTTGGGTGGTGGCCATGAATAAGCGAGCCGGACTCGACTAAACTCGAAGTCAAGAACTTGCGATGCCAACATGATAATCACCAGGCCATGGCGCCCACAAATTTCCCTCTGTGCTTAAAGGCAAAGTAAATCAAAGATTAACATTTGTTTTTAAAGCTGATTCGCAGTTTTTAAATGCGCCTTCGACATTATAAAGATATTTTTATACAAATATTTGCATAATACACTGGAAGATGTACTCCTCGGCGGCGCGATCAATCAGTGACCCATACCTAACAAAACATATGCACTCCTCGGCGGCGCGATCCATCAGTGACCCATACTTAACAAAACATATGTACTCCTCGGCGGCGCGATCCATCAGTGACTCATACTTAACAAAACATATGTACTCCTCGGCGGCGCGATCAATCAGTGACTCATACTTAACAAAACTTGTGTACTCCTCGGCGGCGCGATCCATCAGTGACCCATACTTAACAAAACATATCTACTTCTCGGCAGCGCGATCCATCAGTGACTCATACTTAACAAAACATATGTACTCCTCGGCGGCGCGATCAATCAGTGACTCATACTTAGTAAAACATATGTACTCCTCGGCGGCGCGACCAATCAGTGACTCATACTTAACAAAACATATGTACTCCTCGGCGGCGCGATCAATCAGTGACTCATACTTAGCAAAACATAGGTACTCCTCAGCGGCGCGATCCATCAGTGACTCATACCTAACAAAACCTATGTACTCCTCGGCGGCGCGACCAATCAGTGACTCATACTTAACAAAACATATGTACTCCTCGGCGGCGCGATCAATCAGTGACTCATACTTAGCAAAACATAGGTACTCCTCAGCGGCGCGATCAATCAGTGACTCATACTTAGTAAAACATATGTACTCCTCGGCGGCGCGACCAATCAGTGACTCATACTTAACAAAACATATGTACTCCTCGGCGGCGCGATCAATCAGTGACTCATACTTAGCAAAACATAGGTACTCCTCAGCGGCGCGATCCATCAGTGACTCATACCTAACAAAACCTATGTACTCCTCGGCGGCGCGATCGATCAGTGACTCATACTTAGCAAAACATAGGTACTCCTCGGCGGCGCGATCGATCAGTGACTCATACTTAGCAAAACATAGGTACTCCTCGGCGGCGCGATCAATCAGTGATTCATATTTAACAAATCATATGTACTCCTCGGCGGCGCGATCAATCAGTGACTCATACTTAGCAAAACATATGTACTCCTCGGCGGCGCGATCCATCAGTGCCTCATACTTAACAAAACATATGTACTCTTCGGCGGCGCGATCAATCAGTGACTCATACTTAACAAAACATATGTACTCTTCGGCGGCGCGATCAATCAGTGACTCATACTTAACAAAACATATGTACTCTTCGGCGGCGCGATCAATCAGTGACTCATACTTAACAAAACATATGTACTACTCGGCGGCGCGACCCATCTGTTATTCATTCTTAACAAAACAATTCTACTCCATTTAGTCTCATTTAGCGCTGCGCAGGAAATACGTCGGTTTAAACCTGAAACCCTGTAAGTACGGAATTTAGAATAGTCTTTACGTATTTCATGCGTTTTGTTGAAGGAAACTAAAAGGCAGCAATAATGGGGTAGGTAGTTTTACCATCGTACTGGGCAGATACCACTCACTGCACTTTACCGAGTCAGTTCAGTTAATTTTTAAATGCGGCTTCGACATTTTAAAGGCATTTTTTAAATAATTACCTTCAGTAGTCAAAGTATCTTCAAAGACGGATACGTCATCGGTATTTCCGGTTGCTTGGACGGGTGTGACCTCATCAGCCGTGGCATTTGTGATATGTGAGATGAAGGATTCTTCAACAGTGGTCTGGGGAGGAGGCCCTGAAAAGAAATTATCACAGTTTCATATTTAGACAACCGAATACGACGAAGTTTTGACAACTTTTTTGTTTAATTATATGACATATTATTTTTCACGGTTTGAATTTTGAACCATTTCGAATATTAGTTTTTCTCTATATATACGCGAAAATATATATTCTCTATATATACTCGACCCTTAGCGCTACCCTGGAACAAAGTCGGTTTAAACCTTAAAGCCTGTAAGTACGGAATTTCGAATAGTCTTCACTATTTCATGCGTTTTGTTAGAGGAAACTAAAAGACAGCAATAATGGGGTAGGTAGTTTTACCACCGTACTGGGCAGATACCACTCACTGCACTTGTTGGTTCATTTGCGATTTTAAATATCTGATTCAACATTTTGAAGTCATTTTCTTTAAACATTTACCTTCAGTTGTCACAGTATCTGCAGAAACGGTTATGTTATCGTTATTTCCGGTTGTTTTGGAGGGGGTGACGTCATCAGCTGTGGTGTTTGTGATGTACGAAATGAAGGCTTCTTTAACAGTGGTCTGGCGAGGAGGCCCTGAAATGAAATTATCACAGTTCACATATTTTGACAAACGAATACGAAAAAGTATTAACAATTTTTATGAGTGTATGACATATAATTTCACAGGATTAATTTTGAACAACCTCGATTAATATTTGTTCTCTACAAACACTCGAAAAAGAATGATTAGCTCTAAGCAATTCCAGACGCGTTTTCTGAATACACATGTTTCGTCACGTTTTGGCCACAGAAAGACCGCACCTCGGCCGCGCGATCCATCAGTGACTCATACTTAACAAAACATTTGTACACCCCGGCTGCTTGATCCATCAGTTGTGACTCATACTTAACAAAATGTGTACTTCTTGACAACGCGATCCATCAGTGACTCATACTTAACAAAACACGTGTACTCCTCGATGGCGCGATTCATCAGTGACTCATACCCAACAAAACATGTGGACTCCTCGGCGGCGCGATCCATCAGTGACTCATACTTAACAAAACAAGGGTACTCCTCGGCGGCGCGATCCATCAGTGACTTATACTTAACAAAACACGTGTACTCCTCGATGGCGCGATCCATCAGTGACTCATACTTAACAAAACAAGTGTACTTCTTTACGGCGCGATCCATCATTAACTCATAATTAATAGAATAGCCAATGAGCGTCATCGATGTCTTCTCTCTCGTATTGCGTATCTCGCTTGTCTAATGCCTTAGACTCGACCGTTCGATTGACTCTCGACGGCGCTGAGGTTGCCTTCGCCGATCGACTAGAAGGCGTGGTCGGGCGATCGCATGGAATATATCCCGGCCTTCATTTCGAAACCTTGCTTAGTGCATTAGGTTAGTAGCGGCCGTCAAGCGCACTAATACTGTACTGCACTGTACTATATACTATACGATGCCGTACTAAGCGGCCGCTGTTATTGGATACTATGTTTTAGGCGTGGTTCAATATGTAGGCCTCGTGCGACGCAAGTCCTGAGTATAAGAGGCGGCGGCCGTGAGAAGGGCAAAAAAAAAATGTCCGTCGGCGGCCTAATTCTCGAAGGCCGTCCAATCAACGGGAAACAAGTGCAACGACCAGACCAGCGCCGTGTACCAGAGGCGGCGGCCGTAAATAGGGAAAAAAGGCGAAGTCCGCCGACGCCAAAAGCCTCGAAGGCCAGCAGGTCAGCCGAACGGCCGCCCGAAGGATCAGGGAGACCCAGTAAAAAACGGACACAAGTCGTGAGTCGGCCTGAAAAAATGTGGCAAATCGTAGAACTGGGAGATGATTTTCAACACATCGCAGTGAGAAACTGCTCTAGTGGGTACGAAACCCCGATCTTCAACTAGGTTGTCTGCAAATGATCTAGCGCCTTCGCACAGGATGCTTGCCTCGATTTAGACGCAAGCCGTTCGCTCACGCCAGAGGGTCGAAACCATCGGCTCTACAGGCCGTCAAACGACCAGTCATAATCCCCCGGATGGTTGCTTTGCACCATTGGCTTATCAGCCACCACATGAACCAAATGTCCGAATCTGCGGTTCCTCTCGTACTGAGCAGAATTACTATTGCAACAACATATATACTCCTCGTCCAGGAACGCCGCAAATCGATCGTTTTAAGATCGTCCAGGGCAGATACCACTCACTCCACATCATCATTACGTTTCAGTTTCATTCGGGATGTTTTCCGCATAAAGTGCAGTTGCTGGTTCTACTTCTTGTGGTAGATTTTTGCGCGGGTAAGTGATCGTTAGTCTGTCGCTTTTAGGTACTATTTCCAACCTTGCTCAGAGTAAATTTCAATAAAATAACCTACAGGATACAAAATATAACTCAGGGATGAAAACAAACCTGTGGAAGCGTTAATGGATGGTGAGGTTGAAGAGTTCATACTTTGAGTAGACGAGGTTTGTTTTACTTCTGGAATCTCGTGACTATTTGGCAGACGAGAAAATTTTTCTTTCAAGGACTTCAGCTCACCTGAGATCGAAACAAAATTTTGTAACAGCAAATGCACTTAACACAGAAAACATTTCAGAACTGAACGACTGTAACGGAGTGCAGTGAATACCATATGCCCTGGGCAATGATGTACCCATCTACTCTTATTTGTTTATTTTCATTCGCGAGTCTTTTTATTCTCCACGCATGTATGTCTTTACCAGTGATAGTCACAGACTAACGACGACGAAATATCTTCAACACATGGTCAGACTCACGAAAGAAAAAGTGAATTAATAGATATATACTGACGAAAATGATACTTTTTGCGAAAAACAAGAAAATATTAACCGAAAAATTGTCGTATTCACGTTGAAAAAAAAACTGCCAAGAGCGCTAGGAGTTACGATTTTCGACAACTTTATTAAAATTTTTGGTAATTAGGAGGGGGGATCGGATCGAACCCTACCTTCCACAGTCAGTGTCAATGATAGCCCAGAGCAGATCCACTTTAACTCATATCTGATGAAACAGGATTTAAAGTAGCGACTTTTACTACGATATTCGGTATTAAATTTCTTCTAATATTTGAAATTATTAAAATTTTTTACCTTTAATTCGGGTGACATATTGTTCAACTTCATTGATATCATTCTAGAAACAAAAATTAAAATTCTTGACATGACATATTTACTATATATCCCTATTAGATATTTTATTTTGCCACGCACGCGCCATATATGGACCGCGTATTATAGAAACTACAAAATGTTGCGCCAAAAACTGCACACTGATTGGAAAACATGTGCACTCTACGGCGGCGATATCCATCAGTGAATTATACCTAACAAAACATTTGTACACCCCGATGGCGCGATCCATCAGTGACAAATACTTTACAAAACATGTGTACTCCTCGGCGGCGCGATGCATCAGTGAATCATACTTAACAAAACATTTGTACACCCCGATGGCGCGATCCATCAGTGGCAAATACTTTACAAGACATGTGTACTCCTCGGCGGCGCGATCCATCAGGGACTCATACTTAACAAAACACGTGTACTCCTCGGCGGCGCGATCCATCACGGACTCATACTAAACAAAACATGTCTACTCCTCGGCGGCGCGATCCATCAGTGACTCATACTTAACAAAACATGTGTACTTCTTATAGTTTGGAATCAGTTTCCGAGGAAGACCTGAAGACTATTTCCATATTAATATTGAATATAACCGTTAATTAATTTTAAAACAAGGCGGATGTAGCGCCTAAAAATTTCCGACCAACGAAATGTTGCGCCAGAAACGGCACACTAAGTGGCATTTAAAACTTAACTTAATAGGGTGCAGTTAGTGTCTGCCCTGGGAGACTTTAGAAGCAATACTTTCCAATCCACTACTATAAACATGTTTAAATGTATGCAACCAAGCATGCTGCACTGCGCGATCCAACAATTGCCCATACAAGACACAAGAGTTGTAGTAAAAATATAAGTGACAGAATAAACTACACAATACCTTATAAGTTGTCTCGCAATCATTCGACAAACGAGTCCAGGAAAGTTGATTGTTGCAGATTGTCGGAATCCAGCATTCTTACGCCGTGAATGTAAGAAAATATGAAAATAAAAATACTCTTTAAACTGTATTTTCGATTCAAATGTACAGAAAACATTATATTTGATTATTTTTTTCATATACATGTTCTCTCTAAGCGGGGCTGAAAGCATTGTCTGCATTGCGGCCAATACCGAATGTATAAACTGAATTAGATATCGACGACACCAAGGCGCAGTCGATCAGTGACTCATACTTGGAAAAAAACATTATTTCTGATTGAGCAATGTTGAGAATCTCAGACTAGAAAGTTATATCGGAATAGGTTTAGCCAAGTATGAGTCATTGATGGATTAAATTTCTTTGTGATTTTAAAATAAAACTATAAAATTGACTTTTTTTTACCAATTATCTACTCGGTAAAAATCTCATCGATAAAACAGTTCAAAATTTCTGGAAATACAGATTTATGTCAAATAAACGGTAAATTTACTGTACTTTTAACGTAGAACAATTTAGGAGCGAAAATGGGGAGGGGGGGGGGGGCTGAGGAGACAGATACAGATTTCGCATCTGAATTCCATATTCACGGCCGGAATTATCAAATCTCATTAAATTTTTTGTTTACATTTTTTGGAGTAAAAATTAAAAATCAGATTAATCCATTAAATGTAGCTATAAGTTTATTTGTGCGCGGAAGGATCGCGAAATTTTGAAATTTTCCCTTTCGTTTTGCTATCAATATTTGACGATAATATTGCCGGTAAATCTCTATAAATACATACAAATAAAAATATACCGACCTATGGCTCCCATAACAATAAGTACGAATATCCACGCAACACTCTGCATTACGCGTTCGATATTCATTGTCACGAAGATTCCACCAAGAATTCCAACGATTTCTATCAATTTTGATGTAAATCCTTCAATACGAAAACTTTCCGAAACCACTAAACTTTCTTACGCTCAACACAAAAGTTACAGATTCGAAGTGAGGCCGTCAGAATAAACGTTAGACAATATATTGCATGTTGGTCCTGTAACATCAAAAAAAAATCTCTACTTTTTTGTTGCATTCAACATTTTTCTCTCATTCTAAACGCCAACGACCTAACGCCGCGCACCATAGTCTCGATGAACTCTAAATACTCAGCGTTGTCAGTGAAAATAGTTCAGGTGAGGTTTTGTTGACTAATCAGTCATCTGAGGGTTTTATGTTGATATTTCTATTACTCGATGTCAGTTTTAGGCAAAAGAACTGATTTTATGAAATTCGATCATAAAACTTAGCGATATTGAAATACTATGCCTAACAAAACGCATTTTGGCGCATGTTTTCTGATTAGAATGTTGCATGCGAGATCTTTGAAATTTCCAGTCACAATTCAGACACCAGGTCACGCTGTTTTAATTTTTCTTAACTTGGCAAGGCAGTTCTTTCAAATGAGAAAGCAATTATAATTATCGTTTTGCAAGACGATTTTATTCAAAATAATTCAAAAATGAAGAAACAAGCAAATTTTAGTGAATATATGGTTGGGGGCGTTGGGATGAGGGAGTTCAATAAAAAACAATTGGTAATTTGAAAGGATGTGTGGGCGGAAAAAAAATCATTGATTTGTTTGTTTATTTTTTAGATGTTTCACCCGACATGGCGTCGATTGTACGTTGAAGTTTAGCAACTCGCAAATTTGTGCTGCCCAGCATATGTATAGATAATTTTATTTTACTTGGAAATAATTTGGCGCGGGATATGGGAATGTATTATCAACTATCGATCATCGATCGATTATCTATTTAAAATTTTCCGAAATGAAAAAACGAATTTGGGCAATTTTGGAAATATTTTCAATTTTTTACATAGTTATAATTTTGTTAAGCATTATTTGCTTTTGTACCGCATCTCCGCAGCGATATAAATCGATATCTTCGATGTCGACTCGAAATTTTTTTACGATCGTGTCCAGAATGGTTGACCGTTGCAAATTGTCGGAATAAAATTTTCTTCCGCTGTAAATATAGAAGAATGTGAATACAAATTTAGTCACTGATGATTTAATTTTCGAACTGTGGAGAGGAACCTGTATCTGAATCGATTCATACTGGATGTCCTTGCGAACTATTCACAAATATCGGTAAATTCATTCCTTTTTTAAATAGAAATAGAAGCGTGTCATGAAACGCCGTGTTGGCATGAGAGCATTTTCTGAAAATTTGAGGTCAAGCGGATTTTTTAATTAAAATCACCCCTTTTAAAATACGTGAAAACATGTTACTGACATGTTATTCGAGTTGAACTGAAATGTTATTCGAGTATTTTGCGCTGATTTTAAGTCAATCTTTGTTTACATCAGAATGCCTCGATTTAAACTTTTAACAGAATGTTGAGCGATGACAAAGTTGATGTGACCTCAAATGTATCATGATTGAACAGTGTTCAACTCAGTTTGTGTTTTGCTTGTAGAACCATACTGTAGAAGAAATAATTACAATAAATATTACAATATTTTTGTAAATCTTTCAAGTAGGACCGGTCAGGCATCGCTGATTTGCAGAACTTTGGCGATACATCGGCGCGTTCCTAATATTGCCGGATCAAATGTCTTCAAATGGATCGAATCTTCCATTCCATATACATAGATAATTTTTTTTAATATATATACCTTTCCCATATAAATTGCGAGTAATAATGGAATAATGAAAACTCGACGGAACCGAGTGTCGAATTCAAGAAACCTTGAATACCAGCGATGGACCTATATATTGAGCCACAAATTTCTCGTTTTATTTTGGGATTTAAACAGGTATATATATGCCTTTCCAATATAAATTGCGAGTAATAATGGAATAATGAAAACTCGACAGAACCGAGTCTCGAGTTCAAGCAACCTTGAATACCAGCGATGGACCTATATATTGAGCCACAAATTTCTCGTTTGATTTTGGGATTTAAACAGGTATATGTATGACTTTCCAATCTAAATTGCGAGTAATTATTGAATAATGAAAACTCGAGGGAACCGAGTCTCGAACTCAAGACTTCTTCAATACCAGCGATTAACCTATCGATCGAGCCACAAACTCCTCGACTGATTTCGGGATTTAAACAGGTATATACCTTTCCCATATAAATTGCGAGTAATTATAGAATAAAGAAAACTCGACGGAACCGAGTCTCGAACTCAAGACACCTGCGATACCAGCGATGGATTTATCGATTGAGCCACAAATTCCTCGGTTGATTAAGGGATTTAAACAGATATAAAACTTTCCAATATAAATTGCGAGTAATAATAGAATAATGAAAATTCGAAGGGACCGAGTCTCGAACTCAAGATATATTGAATACCAGCGGTGAATCTATCCATTGAGCCACAAGTTCCTAGATCGATTCCGGGATTTAAACAGGTATATACCTTTTCCAACATAAATTGCGAGTAATAATAGAATAATGAAAACTCAACGAAACGGAGTCTTGCACTCAAGATATCCTGAATAACAAGCAATGAATCTATCCATTGAGCCACAAATTCTTCTATTCGTGTAGGATTTAAACAGATGTATATATACCTTTCCAACATTAATTGCGAATAGTAAAAGAATAATCAAAATCGACGGAACCAAGTCTTGAACTCAAGACAACTTGAACAACAGCGATGAATCTATCCATTGAGCCACAAATTCCTCGTTTGACTCTGGGATTTAAACAGGTATATACCTTTCTAACTTAAACTGCGAGTAATAATATAATAAAGAAGCTCAACGAAACGGAGGCTCGAGCTCGAGACATCTTGAATACCAGCGATGAATCTATTCATTGAGCCACAAATTCCTCGATTGGTTTGGGATTTTAACAGTGATATATATATATATATACCTTTTCAACATAAATTGCGAGTAATAGAAGAATAATGAAAACTCGACGTAAAGAAGGCTCGAACTCAAGACATCTTGGATACCAGGGATGAATCAATCGATTAAGCCAGAAATTTTTCTGTTGATTTTGGGATTGAAACAGGTAAGGTACCTTTCCAACATAAATTGTGAGTAATAATAGAATAATGAAAACGCGACGGAACAGAGTCTCGAACCCGAGACATCATGATCACCAGCGATGAATCTATCCACTGAGCCAAAAATTCTTCTGTTGATTTGAGATTTAAACAACCTTTCCAACATAAATTGCGAAAAATAATAGAATATTCAAAATCGACAGAACCGAATCTCGAACTCAAGACATCGCGAATACCATCGATGAAGCTATTCATTTAGCCACAAATTCTTTTGTTGATTTTGGGATTGAAACAGGTTCCAACATAAATTGTGAGTAATAATAGAATAATGAAAACTCGACGGAACCGAGTCATCTTGAATACCAGCGATGAATCTATCCATTGAGCCACACATTCCTCAGTTGATGTTGGGATTTAAAAAGATATATACCCTTCCAACATGAATTGCAAGTAATAATAGTATAATGAAAACTCGTCGGAACCGAATCTCGAACTCAAGACTTGTTGAATACCAGCGATGAATCTATCCATTGAGCCACAAATTCCTCCGTTGATGTCGGGATTTAAACAGATATATACCTTTCCAACAATTTAAATGCCACAATTTAAATTCATTACCGTTTCACTGCCGTATGAGAGGGGTTGGATAGCTTGGTTGAGAATGCAAATTTTAAGACGTCCTGTCAACTGATTTAGACAAATCTGACGCCCCAAACTATCTCTACATTAATGAGATAACTCATCAACTCGAGTGACAACATCCTTCCATTGTAGGATTCGCTATATCCGAACAGAACAGGGCGCGACTGCCAGTGGCTGTCTGTATTTGTTTGATCAAAACAGTCGCCCCGTCCGTTACTTCTGTGTAAACTCGACAAACATCAGTGAATTTTAGCCGAGGGGGAGGGGGGCTGGGTGAGTCGATCCGGTGATACGACTCGATTCGGAATACAAATTATTCGAATCCGTTGTGAATTGATCGTAGGAACAAAAACTTGCTAAATGAAGGGGATTTTTTTCCTATTTAAAGGAAAATGCAATCGATTTTAATCAAATTTATATTGATTGTAATTTGACGTTAAAAAATGAAATTTTCTTTTTTGGACATGAAACGTAAATGAAATAATCACTAAATTTGATTATATGGTAATATTTGTAAATCTTAAATATAAATTTCTCAATTATCGTAATGGAACAATAAAAGTTATAGAAAAAATAGAATATTTGGTATTTTTATGAAATTATTAGTGACTCGATCCGATTTGAAAATATTATCCGAATCAGATTCAAATTCCGAAGGATTCGGTTTTGCCCAGCCCTACGAGAAAAATTCCCCGTCTTTAAATCTCGGGCACACTGTTGCATACTACAGAACCAAGCATCATTTGAAACTGTTAAACCACTTTACCTGACATTTTTGTGAAACCATTACACATTTTCGTAATAACGGATGCTAGGGATTAACTACTTATCCTTGTCATGCCTCTGTGTAAGCAGATGCGCATGCTATAGAAAGACTGTTCTCTAAAAGGGGACTTACTTTGTCATGCAACACCATAGAATATCAATAACCTGGTGACGGAAAATAATGAATAATAAAATAATAAATATTATTGCAAAACAGACAAGAACACTAAATTAAACGCGTGATTTAAAACAGGCGTCAGAGACAATGGATTCGAAACTTAATTTGTCACAAATCTACAATAAAAATATGTTAGTAAAATTATACCCAGGTCTATATAAAAAAACAACTTGTTCATAACAAGTGAAATAAACCGTTTCATAAATGTGCAACTCGAAATACGCTTTTTATTGAAGTGGTTGTTTATTTTCGATGAATAAGAAAAGAAATATTTGTGTGGAATTAATATACTTTGTTGTAAAGTAAAAAACAATAGCAAATCAAACTGCTGTACAAACCAAGTTCTAACAAGTTCTATCACATAGTTATTTCCAATTTGGTTAAACCTGACAAACCAACAACTATTCAAACAAATTCAACCTACAAGTGATTTATTGGAATAAATGGCGGTCAATACGAAATATTAAAAGAATATTGTTTTGTCGACTGTTTGTTTTGCCGACTATTAAAAGCCAATACGCGGTTAAATAACGGTGGTCGTAGGATTGCACCCTGCGTTTAAGATTTGACCTAGACAAAATTACAACAGAATTTATTTTTGGTACAATGTCGAGGAAATTGTTTATCTCGCTTCCGTGAAGATGACCAATGGGCGGTAACGTGGTACTATGGCGTAACACAATATGAGTTCAGCTGTTCTGACCGTTCTGTATATTGTTCAGAAGTTGATAGAAAATATGATTCCAATTTTATATTTATGGTTTAACAATGGTAGCTGAACATCAGAAACTGAAGCAACGTACACTATGCATTTGACGCTAAACTGTAAATAAACATGCGAAATATGGGAAATAAAAAAAAACAGAATCTCGAATAAATAGCAAGTTTGCATGAAAATTGACCTAATTATTCTGCGTCCTTCTTGATGTCACTTGCTCTCTATGAAAAATATCCAGAGCGATTAAATTATACTAGTGGAAAACACAATGACACTTTCACAAGTTCCTTTATTCATATATTTCGAAATAAAGAGAAAGACATGATTGAAGTCTGAAGACCTAATTATCGTAGCCTACACTTTCAGCTCTCGCTCCTCTGAACAAAGTTTTTGAATGTTCAACCACAGAAACACAATCAATTTTATGCAAAAAGCTTTTTCACAAAACTTCTGTTATCTGTTTTTACCATACTGTACGATATTATTCTTTTTTTGTACATCGAAGTTGTCTGCCCAATAATGATCATATGATATTGCTAAGTGGGTACTTATACAGTGGGAAGTGGCAAATTAACCTATCATTGATATTGAATAGATAGATTAAGGAGTCGAACTCTCGTGCAGATATATGATAGATAGGCATTCATTTTACCAGTACTCATTTTTCCTGTGTACTGACATGATTGGTGGAGGAAGCCGTAAGCAGCGCTTACATGAGCCAACGTGCACCGGCGAGGCGTCCACCAGACCTCTCGCATATAATCATCATCCCTCACTGGATTCGAACCTTCGTGATGACAATCAGAGATGCGTATGCCCAACGCTTGAGCAGAGACACACCAAACCCAAAATAATTTGGTTTAAATTATGCCTCCGTGCTTACTGCTTATAACAACAACAAGTCAAAAAACAATCAAAATACAAACATTCAAATTATCAGTAAATTCAGGGTAAACGTAAATGCAAAAATCCGTTCCATTACGAAGCTCCGTCTTCGCTCACATGGAGGCTAAAGTTCGGAATCTGCGTGGTAAATTTGCAGCGCGCAGTTTAATCGTTGTAGCGACTGCGTCAGTGCGTAACGGTCGCCAGGGGACGTTTTTGTTTGCTTTATTATGACGCGTATTACGTCATGTCGTACGATATATATGCAGAGAAAAGCGCAGGCGTTGTCTGGGTTGTGCCTTGTATTATCAGATTGTATAAGGATCAGATTTTTTAATGCGTTTTTGTTAAGCATGAATCACTGATGGATCGCGCCGTCGAGGCGCGGTCCATCTGTGACTCATGCTTAACAGATAAAAATAAAATTCCCCCCAGACCAATACAGAGTAGCATGAGATAATTGGGATGTCATTCACGTAATTGCTAACAAGGCGTAAAGCGGCTTTCTGCTGTTAATACAAGCTATCGATGCATTATTGATATTTTTATAAGTACAGAGTAGGTTAATTACCAGTGTTGAGATGAAAGCTTTTACGCTTGCTTTGTTCGAATAATTCGCGAGATTTTGATAGGGCAAAGTCTGCACGGCCACATTCTATTAAAAGCTGTAAGTTGAAGAGTTCGTCGCTTTTGCCATGCTGCATGTGTGGGTTTTGTGGAATAACGCGTGCCAGTACAAAGTACTGCTTGTACAGATTCAGGATCTATATTTAGTTATGCGCTCAGTGACTAATGCTTAATGAAATATTGAACAAGCTAGGCTACCCATAGTACCTGTTACCGGTATGTATTGTAGTCAATTCATCAGTTCTTAGTCTTTTGTCGTTAAATTATTCAGTTCTGAGTTACTGGTATAAATTATTCGCCTACTCACTGGCCTGGTACGGTAGGTACTGTTCATAGTGCGCACTATACAGCTATAATACGGGGGTGGCATCATGAAAAGTAACTCAGAACTGCCAGCTCAGCTGGTACGGTAAGGTTGTGTGACTATCAAAGTAAAATAATCTGTTTTATGACACAGTTCTGAGTTACACTGTACAGGTTAGTCATGTGTTGTCCTGTGTGTTTGTTTTGTGGAATCACACCTATCAGTACTGCTTATACAGATTCTGGATTAATTCTGAATTTATGTACGAAATAGGCTCGGTGACTAATGGAATGTATTGTAGTCGATTCATCAGTTCTTTAGTCGTTTTAAATTGCTCAATTACTGGTACCGATATCAATTATCAGCCTACTGGCCTACCAGTAGGTGCACAGTGCACACTATAGAGCTATACTGTATAGTAAAGGGGTGGCATTATGGAAAGTACATCACTCCCATGCTTGGGGTACTATTTGGATAAATATTTAATAATGAATGGAATATGATAAATTTTGTCACAAACCTAATTATCCGGCGACAAAACAGATGGTGGAACAGGCTTGGAAGTTCTTGGAGGGGATAATAGTCTGTCTCAAGATTTAAGAATATTATAGGAAAATGAGTTTACAACATCAGTTCCTAAGTTTCCACAAAACTAGCATGTAAAAATGAATTACAGATGATATTCTGTTCCAAAGTTCTAATTTTGAATAATCTGGCCATTGTCGTGAATATTAATAAAGAGTGCGAATTGTTCAGCGACAATTTTTTCTGGGTACGAATACTTGATCTGTGATGGAATTTTCTATACTGGTACGAGATTACTGCCACCCATCCAACACAGAATATTGTATGTTCTGAGTTACGTAGCTCTAGTCTGTATACCTCCAGAGAAAACCACTTTATTCAAGGCATTTCAATAGCTCTTGTATACTGGAAAACCCTGACATTATATTATCTTTATTTCTCCATTTTTCTTCAGTAAGTTAATAACTTAGACGTAAGATGTAAGGTAATATTTTATAATTATTTACCAAACTCAAAATAACTATCACTGTCCATATATTGTTAAACAGAAAAGCTAAAAAATGCTTCACAATTTTTGGATAGCATTATTTGCCACCATTTTTGTCATCGGGACAAAAGAATTTTGCGTTGCGCTACCTACAGACATTTCAGAAGAAGCTGAGCGAAGATTCATACAAAATGTTTACGAACTTAAAGATCACACAACCTTCATGCAAAAAGTACGAAAAATGGGAAAAAATAACACTGATGCGGAATTAAGTATGTTACTCCCCTATGACAATTTGATGGCTCTTGGATCCCTCAAGTGTTCAGCATGTCAATTAACTCTGAAATATGCATTATGGAAATTTCGTAAACCAGACGGGACATATAACGGGCTGCCGGAATTCGTACAATCTGCCTGTAAAAGATTAAAAATTGAGACAAATGTCTCCGTCTTCGCTCACATGGAGGCTAAAGTTCGGAATCTGCGTGGTAAATTTGCAGCGCGCAGTTTAATCGTTGTAGCGACTGCGTCAGTGCGTAACGGTCGCCAGGGGACTTTTTTGTTTGCTTTATTATGACGCGTATTACATCATGTCGTACGATATATATGCAGAGAAAAGCGCAGGCGTTGTCTGGGTTGTGCCTTGTATTATCAGATTGTATAAGGATCAGATTTTTTAATGCGTTTTTGTTAAGCATGAATCACTGATGGATCGCGCCGTCGAGGCGCGGTCCATCTGTGACTCATGCTTAACAGATAAAAATAAAATCCCCCCCAGACCAATACAGAGTAGCATAAGATAATTGGGATGTCATTCGCGTAATTGCTAACAAGGCGTAAAGCGGCTTTCTGCTTTTAATACAAGCTATCGATGCATTATTGATATTTTTATAAGTACAGAGTAGGTTAATTACCAGTGTTGAGATGAAAGCTTTTACGCTTGCTTTGTTCGAATAATTCGCGAGATTTTGATAGGGCAAAGTCTGCACGGCCACATTCTATTAAAAGCTGTAAGCTGAAGAGTTCGTCGCTCTTGCCATGCTGCATGTGTGGGTTTTGTGGAATAACGCGTGCCAGTACAAAGTACTGCTTGTACAGATTCAGGATCTATATTTAGTTATGCGCTCAGTGACTAATGCTTAATGAAATACTGAACAAGCTAGGCTACCCATAGTACCTGTTACCGGTATGTATTGTAGTCAATTCATCAGTTCTTAGTCTTTTGTCGTTAAATTATTCAGTTCTGAGTTACTGGTATAAATTATTCGCCTACTCACTGGCCTGGTACGGTAGGTACTGTTCATAGTGCGCACTATACAGCTATAATACGGGGGTGGCATCATGAAAAGTAACTCAGAACTGCCAGCTCAGCTGGTACGGTAAGGTTGTGTGACTATCAAAGAAAAATAATCTGTTTTATGACACAGTTCTGAGTTACACTGTACAGGTTAGTCATGTGTTGTCCTGTGTGTTTGTTTTGTGGAATCGCCTATCAGTACGCCTATCAGTACTGCTTATACAGATTCTGGATTAATTTATGCGCTAAATACAGAATAGGCTCGGTGACTAATGAAATGTATTGTAGTCAATTCATCAGTTCTTTAGTTGTTTTAAATTACTCAGTTACTGGTACCGATATCAATTATCCGCCTACTGGCCTACCAGTGCCGTACTGTTCACAGTGCACACTATACAGCTATAGTACAGAGGTGGCATTATGGAAAGTATATCACTCCCATGTTTGGGGTACTATTTGGATAAATATTTAATAATGAATAGAATATGATAAATTCTGTTACAAACCCAATTATCTGGCGACAAAACAGATGGTGGGACAGGCTTGGAAGTTCTTACAAGAAATAATATTCTGCTTCAAGATTTAAGAATATTATAGGAAAATGTGTACCTCCAGAGAAAATCACTTTTTTCAGGGCATTTCAATAGCTCTTGCATACTGGAGAACCCTGACATTATATTATCTTAATTTTTTCTTCATTAAGTTAATAACTTAGAAATAAGATGTAATGTAATATTTTTATAATTGTTTACAAAATTCGAAATAACTATCTGTCCATATATTGTTAAACAGAAAAGCTAAAAAATGCTTCACAATTTTTGGATATCAATATTTGCCACCATTTTTGTCATCGGGACAAAAGAATTTTGCGTTGCGCTACCTACAGACATTTCGGAAGAAGCTGAGCGAAGATTCATACAAAATGTTTACGAACTTAAAGATCACACAACCTTCATGCAAAAAGTACGAAAAATGGGAAAAAATAACACTGATGCGGAATTAAGTATGTTACTCCCCTATGACAATTTGATGGCTCTTGGATCTCTCAAGTGTTCAGCATGTCAATTAACTCTGAAATATGCATTATGGAAATTTCGTAAACCAGACGGGACGTATAACGGGCTGCCGGAATTTGTACAATCTGCCTGTAAAAGATTAAAAATTGAGACAAATGATGTTTGTGATGGAATTGTTACAACTTATAAAAATGTGGTAAGTGTTCGATACTCATTTTTTAATTTTTCTTTACTTGTTCACTGTTTAAATGCTTCTAAATTTTGCGTAGTCCTGACAAAACTATTCATTATTTAATTCATTAAATCAGAAATTATCCGACTTGATTCCTTTTTTGATTTGAAATCATTAAAATTGAAAAATTTTCAGAAAATAAGTTGGCTTTTCAAATGAATGGAAGTCTGCCGAAAAAATGATTTATTATTTTATAAGATTTCAATCCAAATATTGAACTAGATTGTAAAATAATAAAATATACATTTTTGTTCAACCATTTTATTAGTGGTTATTTCCGAAAGTATGCTTTGGCCAAATTTCAAACTAACCTATAGAATCCCAATCATGTTTATTATTTTATTTTTTAAGACTACACTTATTCGGCCCAATTTAGGCTTTTTTATAAAAAATTTTCACGTCTCTAGCGCGGTTTTAGACGGGAAAGGAAAAATTTCGCCTGAGGCACCTATTATGATGTCATGATGTAACATGGAATAATTTTCCAATATTTTGCCCCCCTTTTCAAGGCTCTGTTTATTTTTGTTTCGTAGGTTCTTACTCTCCTTCACGAGTTACAACTTTCAGCTGAACAAGTCTGCGGACTCATTCTGCCTTCTACGTGCTATTCACCTGATTTGCCATGGAACAAAATAAAATGGAACGTCACGATCCCTGGCGTGATCCCTAGAAATTCCTCTTCAGGAAATAGAATCCCTCGAAGTCTAAGAACCACTGCAAGAGTGTTACATCTTTCCGATATTCACATGGATCTTAATTATAAACCTGGCGGTAACGTGGACTGCTCAGAGCCTCTATGTTGCAGAGTTCCTGGTAAAATGAAGGCGAGTGACCGACAAGCAGGATATTGGGGCAGTTTGGGATATTGCGACACACCTTATTGGACTTTGGAAAACTTTTTGCAACAAACGTCAAAGAATAAATACGATTATATCATCTGGACAGGAGATCTGCCAGCTCATAATGATTGGAGTCAGAGTCGTGATGCACAAATATCAGTTTTATATAACCTAACATCTTTATTAGTGAAGTATTTCCCGAAAACACCAATCTACCCCTCGCTTGGGAATCATGAAAGTTTCCCTGTTAATAATTTTCCTCCCCACTATGTGGAAGACAACAATTCAATCACTTGGCTATATAAAGCGCTTACTAAAGCTTGGTCACCATGGTTGCCTCCCGATGCCCTTAGAACTGTCAGCCAATCTGGTTGCTATACAACTCTCGTACGTCCGAAGTTTCGCATAGTCTCTCTTAACATGAATTATTGCAACCAACAAAACTGGTGGATGTTGATCAACCCTGTTGACCCAAACCATGAACTAGAATGGCTTGTGAGCGTGCTTTTAAGTGCAGAGATGAATGACGAAAAAGTGCACATTTTGGGACATATACCCCCAGGTAAGCTAATTTAATGTTCGCTGAATGTAAGTCAGACACCCAAAAATAGTAGGTATCATCATGACAGCAATTCATGTTAATAAGACCAGATTAACCTTTCTTTTTGAGTGTCTCAAATTCATCCTTTATGCAGGTTAAATTTTCAACATTGTATTGATTGCATCAAGATATTACTGTAAATTGAATCATAATGTCTAATTAATTAACTTGTGTGCGCGATGGTCTGCCTAGTGGTTAAACATGTTGGCATCGCAGGTTGAAGATCCCGGTGAGTCCGGCTCGCTTATCCATGCCCACCACTCAACCCAGGGTGTAATAACTTGGGTAGGCTAAGCCGAACAGGTAAAGATGATATCTTCCCAGTAATTGCAACCCTGTCAGTCTATAAGTGGCCGATGTTACAGGGCCTTGGACAGGGTGATCCACTCTAAGAAGTGGTTATAAAAATAAAAAAATAATATAATATGGCCTGTTTATTGATCTATTTAGATCATGGGAGTCTGTCAGTACGAAACTGGGTCATCATCCATGACTCATACTAAACATAATAGTCGAATATATGATCCTACTTAACCTATTTTTATTGTCGATTCTTGACAGATAGGTGTGACATTAATATCAGCAAATAGTTGAACTAAGGCTAGAAAAATCATCCAATCGTGCTTTGATTGTGGGCTTCCCATAAATTTTGCTGTGCAAACACGGTCCATCTCTACCTCGTATCTGATATAATAAAATGGGATTGTGAAATAAAACTTGAGTGTGGGCTTCCCATAAATTTTGCTGTTCAAACAAGGCCCATCTCTGTCTCCTGATAAAATAAAACTTGGAATTTGGATAGAATGGTCATCATTCACTGTTCTGTGGGTTACATAGTACATTCCCAGTGCCAGCCTGGAGGCAATAAGTGTTTGTAATTTTTTAGAGCATAACACTTATTTAGCCGAATTTAGGCCTTAAAATCCCCATTTTGCAAAAAAAATTTCATGTGTCCAGTGCGGTTTTAGTCTAGAAAAATTTTTCCTGTGGCACCTATTGTGATGTCATGATGTGGCATCAAATACTTTTAAAATTTTGGGTCCCAACCCTTTTGAAGGCTCTGAATATGCTACGGCTTACAGTCTTGCTCTGAGCGAATTTTTACAAAAAGTATCCCATTATGAAGATAATGCTAATTGTCGTTCAACTAATGATAATTAATCATCAACCTTAAATTTGTCGTTACAGGTAGTCCTGACTGTCTTCCTATTTGGAGTCACAATTACTACAACATAGTAAATCGTTTCAAGGATACAATCAAAGCTCAGTTTTTCGGCCACACACATTGGGATCAGATCGAGATATTTTACGATGAAAAGACCAAGTCGGTTCCAACTAGTATCGCTTACGTTGCTCCGAGCATCACAACATACCCTAATATGCATCCTGGTTACAGGTATGTTAATAATAATGGTTTTCCCATCACCCAGGGCTAATACCACTCACTGAACTTCACCATGGCGGTTCAGTTAAATTTGGGATGTTTTCCACTTAGAGTGCAGTTGCTAGGCTAATAATAGTTTCACCATCGCCCAGGGCAGATGCGACTCACTGAACTTCATCATGGCACTTCAGTTCCGCTTCTGTTTTCCACTTACAGTGCAGTTGCTGGTAATATGTAGGTCTTTGCTACTAAGTGGCCATTAGTTGGTTCCTTTCAGGCACCGTTTTCGACCTTACTTAGAGTGAAATTCAATAAAAAAAATAGGTGTTTGTTTTTAATTTTGCTTTCAATATCCTGTCTTGCGTAGGCCCAGTCTGAAATGGCACAATCTCGTTGTCCTTTGCGTAGTAGCCAAATTTACTTATCCTTCCTCCGTGGTTTTTTGTGGCGAATCCATATGCTTCAAATGCAAAGATAAATAGCAAGAGTAACCAATGGTCAGACTACAGATGGGCAGTTAAGAATAGTTTACTATTCCGCAATTGTTCCGCAATAGTAAAATTGCAATCCTGAATACCGAAATATATTTTTGAAATTAAATTCCTAAATTAATAACGCCAAACAGGCTATCCTACATATTCGGGATGATTTCTTCTCACTCTCTTTGTGGTGTGTGACGTCACACATACACCATTGATCATATTAATTTGTTGTATGCGGGCCGAATTCAAGATACTTTTGTGGCAGGCTGCGTCCTCGCAATCGGACACATGCTCTTACTCGTGCTTTTACAGCATTTTGGCCTCATGTGTGTTGTCTTTGTGCTCTCCACATAGGTTAGTAATGTCAGCGCAATCTCGTTGTCGTCGGGGTCGTAGACAACATTTTAATTCATTTTATTATATCAGGCTGGACTGAAATGCTTTGAAATTTTCAAACGCTTATTTGCTTTCCAATTTTATTACTGTCACATGGTTTTTCCAAAAAAAGAATGATTTAAATTTCTGGTAAATGATTTATAGGAGTATTAATTGCCAGTTCCTATTCCTGCATTTCATGTAGCTCTTTGCACTTTAGTGGCTTCAGGAGAATTTTCAAGTATGATTTGACTCCTGTGGCCTTGCATTGAGCGAATTTTAATAAAAAAATCAATTGGGAAGCAAAGCAATTGACTTTTGTCAGTAATTTGACCAAGATAATGTGGATCATCCGCTTATATTTTTCTATGCCTCTGTGGTAGTGGATCCATTAGCAATAATTTTTTTTTATTAAATTCGCTCTGAACAAAGCCCAGAATGAGCGATTCACTGACACGATTCACCCATGCTTAACAGAAATATTTTGGCCAAATTTTTTCTGATTCCGATTGGCTCTCAAATATGTATGGCCTGATGTGAATGAGATATAATACCCAACATTAGAATGGTATCATTTTCACCTGATCAGAGGTCCATGCTTTAGAATTGTCCTGAAGTATTTCTTATGCATTGTAAGAGGCGACTAAAAGAAAACATGGAAGTGGAAGATGGTTTAACATCGCCCAGGGCTGATACTACCCACTGCGAAGTTGTCATTATATAATTTAATTTATTTAATTACCAGTGCATGTAGTGTATGTTTATCTTTCTTTTGGTTTTTTGAAGCATATAATCAATCGAAAGCGACTTCGTTCAAAAACTTGTTTAAATCAATATTCTAAGGCGACTTTTGTTGTTTATTTTACACTGTTAAATTTGGCATATAATATAGGGTTTGATTATGTGTATGATTGATGTCTGCCATTTCTTCATCTTTTACGACATACAGAAAATACACTAAGGCCATATTGTAGTCTGCATCTTACATTGGAGATTATATTGTGCGTCAATCTGTGAGCTCCACTCAAAAGAGATTAAGATTTGGTCACCCTGGCTAGTGTTAGATTGTGGTGTTACTGGTGGCGGTCTGTTTAAACCTGAAACGAAACGATATTTAATTAATAAGGGATTTTCAATTGAATATTTAATCGATTAATTGGTCTTTTCCTAACTTCCATCTGTTTGAATTGCACATAATCAATAATACCGGTATATATCTTACCTCGACTGCTCAAGGCAGACTGGTAGAATGCCAGCTTCTTTGGTTCTCGGGCACCAGAGGCTGATGGTTCCCACCAGGAGAAATTTTAGCAATTGGGTAGCATTTCATATACCTTTCTGGGAGATGAAACATCTTTTTTCAAGTGTCCGATAGCCGACAAATTGTAGAAAAAGGTGAAAAACCATCAATAATGCTATCAAATAGAAACCTTGATGGTTTTGAAGCTTTTTCATTCAATGGTGTGGATATTTGGAACAACTGAAGAAAAACAAGTTCCTGCCACCTCGGTCTATGCCTGACAGAAACAAAATTATCACTAATCTTAGACATTGAATTAAGAGATTTTGAGATTGAATAATTGATTGATTATTTAATTGATTGATTACTTTCCTGACTTCCATCTGTTTGGTTCAGAACATAATCAATAAAACAGCTCCTCTGAGCTGCTCATTTTTTTTACACAAGTGAGATTTCCCGGATATAAATACCCTCATGGTACGGATGCAAATAAGTGGTAGATGGTTTTGTCATCGCCCATGGCAGATACCACTCACTGCACTTTAACATGTCATTCGGTTGTATTTGGAGTGAGGTTACTAATACTGGTACATCTTGTAGTAGCTCTTTGCCATTAAGTGGCCGTTGGTTAGTTCCTTTTAGGCACTGCCCCATATCATGATTTTACTGCAAAATGAATTGGTTCAAGAATGATAGAGGAACAAAATTACTTTCAGAATAATGGCACTTGACTATCGTATAAGGACAGTTCTACTATGGATTCAAATTTTGAATATTTTTTTTGATTCAAACTTTTTTAATATGATTCTATTTAAAAAAAAAGTTAAAAAGAGTTGTTATAGTTCATTGTTCGAATTCGAGCAACACTGAACAAAAACAAGGTAACTGTGTACTGATTTGATAACTGGGCACAATGAATAACGACAGGAAATCACATACAACACGCA
Source organism: Styela plicata (assembly GCA_963675895.2). Classification (NCBI taxonomy): domain Eukaryota; kingdom Metazoa; phylum Chordata; class Ascidiacea; order Stolidobranchia; family Styelidae; genus Styela; species Styela plicata. Next base: position 16,869,511 of record OZ023150.1, on the reverse strand, counting down.
GAAACAATCAATTAGAATCACAACAAATTTTCTTGATATTTTTAGAAACGATTCGAAATTAACATTTGATTAGAAATTCTAAAACTTACATCCCTTATCCCTACTCACAATTAGGTTTTTCAATTTATGAAATTACAATTTGATTAAATTATCAATCTCACAATATTTGTTTCTTAAAACGCTTGCCTTTTGTGGCAAATTGTCTGGGAATTTTACTTTGAGGACGTGGAATCAATCAAGTTATTGATCAGCTGCATTGCAGTGTTTGTGACCTGTTTTGTTTAGCTCACTCAGTATATGCATTGTACACATAAAACGAGAGATTGATTTTTGCGAACTTTGCATTTCTGCTGCAGTGAGAAACTGACTGATTACGTAATAATCATGATTCATTGTGCTATTGAAATGTTTTTGACAATTTGCGCCAAGATTTCCTTTCAATGTCATGCGGTTTAATGTATATCACATCACGTATTTATATTTTTTAATTTCCATCAATATAATCGAAAAAAAAATTTTTTTCCATTGAATAATTTCAAATTCTCAAATGGCGTTGGACAAAAAAAAGATTCTTACTTTTTTTATTGAAATTCTCTGAGTAAGGCTGGAAGCAGTGCCTAAAAGGAACTGACTAAACGCCCACTTATCGATAGCAAATAGCTACTGAAAGATGTGGTACCATTAACTGCACTCTAAATGGAAAACATCCAGATTCAATTACACATTTCATTAGAAAATGAAAAAAACTTTAGGAAAAATATGAAATATCTCTTTCTATTATTGTTGTGCAAATTAACTGTACTCTATTCTTGTGGCTCATAACGATATTATTATTTTACTCTCTTCCATATAAGTGGCGATAGGTCTCTTTCTTTACAATATTTATCTTTTTGGGATTTTATTTTTACATTGCGGAAAGAGCAAAGTCGAGAATACGACTTAACCATTCTGCAAAGATCGATCTCTCGTGCAGATACCAATTTCAAGTCGGTAGTATGTTTTTGCTTAACCGTTTACGGATCCATCGTGTGAATGCTTAGCTCAAATCGTGCTGCTCCCCATCGCTTTCCCCGACTGAGCCAACCGTGCACATACAAAATTAAATTCAGTAACAAATTGCTGAATCTCCATTTTTTTACTTCAGGGAATACGTGACAGACGGTCTCTACAATGGCAGCACATGGAGAGTATTAGATCACAGTACGTACATTCTAAACCTAACTAAAGCAAATCATCAGCCACCCACACAAGAAACAACATGGGATGTCCTTTATTCCGCAAAAAACGCATACAACCTAACAGATTTATCACCAAATTCATGGAACGAACTCGTGAATTCATGGATCCACGGAAAAGATCCGACATCTGAAGCGAGTTTTCAGAAGTATTATTATTATTATTACAAGGGGAATCCCCCTACCCCTATCTGTGATGCAGCATGCAAGAAATCTATGCTTTGTGATATCAGGTCTGCTAGGTCAGGTGACAGTGCGGATTTTTGCGCAAATTTGTAATTTCATTTTTTAAATAAATATTATTTTAGTAAGACGTCAGAATTTCAGTTTGGATCATTTAGCCACGTGAAATAATGAAAAAAAGTGGATTAAAATATCAAGAAAAACTGTTTTGTGGACGTCTTGCTTTCTATTTGCAATCGAATATATATCATTGTTTAAAGATAAAAAGTTGTTATTCTTCGTTGACATTTTGTATCATTCACAAAGTTGATCGACAGTAGCTCATCGATCTTAGGTTAGCTGGTTACCGTCACCCTCAACATTTCACCCTTGATTAGGTTTGTGCTACGTCATGAATCCACTTATGTGATACAACTCCCAGTTCTTCTATCCTCTGTCTAACTTATGCAAAAGTACTTTACTTTCTGTGATAATTCTTCCATAGTGTTTGTCTTTGTTCCAATATGTCAGTGGCTATGAAGTCTTTACTTATATGGTTCCCCGATTAGGGTTGGTCAAAATCGAGTATTTTTTGCTTTTAGAATTGAATCGTATAATTTTTGCGAATCTAATTGAATATTCGGATAGATGTCATATAATAAACAAACAATTCATCTTTTATCAGCTTAAAATTTATGTGAAAATTCCCACTTTATTTTCCAAAACTTCAAAATTACTATTTACGGTACTGAATCGAATATTTTCAAGATTGCTTGGGAATCGTCAATTTTGGTGATTTAAATGAATATTTTTTGTTCTCAGAATTGTATAATTTTTGTGAATCTAACTGAATATTCGAAAGGAAGTTGAACGAACAAATTCATCTTTTATCAGCTTATAATTCATGTGAAAATTCACATTTAATTTTCCAAAACTTTACAATTACTATTCACTGAATCGAAGTTTTGAGGTGAAAAAATAATTTCAATATATCGAGATGATACAAATTTATTTGGGAATCTGCAATTTTGGTAATTTAAAATAAAATTGTAAAACATATCTTAAACTAAAATTGAATTTGAGATATTGGAAAGGTTTGATAATATCCTTGTCCCCTATCTATGTATAATAAAGACTGAGCCACCCTGAAACATATAATGATAAAATTATCATTTTTATTAGGTGTCTGGTAATTGTAACAGACTTAAATTAAAACCCAAAGAAATAAAAACATCAAAATAACGATACCTCAATTATTGTACAACGTAAATTAATTATAAACTTTATCATAAATTCTTAATGTATTATAGTTTAAACTTTTAATTTTATTCAATGAATTTTTTTTCATACATAAGACAAGTGGGTCATCCTTAGCATTGCTCTTTAACGACCAAATGCAATAGCAATGTTGATGGTCCAAAGCCTTTTGTTATATTGAAGAAATATGAGAGATTCTGTTCTTCAGTGGTAAATTACGTCAATTTATTTAATATTGTACAAATCTGGAATTGTGTTCCTCAAATTCCCCAATCTGAGAAATTTTGTGAAGTATGTATCACTTATGGTTCGCGTCTCACAGACAGTGTCCATCTGTGACACATACTTCACAAAAAAGATTTCTGATTGTGACAAGCCTAAAAGGTACTGCACTTTACCATGACTATTTAGTATGTTTTTTCATTGTTTGGAGTGCAGTGTCTAGTACTACATCTCATAGTAGCTCTTTGCTATTAGTGTTTTATTTTATGATTGATTTTACTCTTGTTCAGTGTCTACATTATATTTTTGTAAATATCACTTGAGCCGTCATATTTGAATATTTATACAAGAGCTATACGCATTGCAACTGTTCACAAGAAATCTCTCCAGAACCAAGATTTTCTTTGAAAATTCCCCAGATCTGGTGTGTTCATTACTGTTTGGTCGCCATCTTCTCTGCGAGATCTCATGCTTCGTGCAGACCCATAATTAGGGCTGGGCAATTCGATTCGGCGATTCGAAGCACAATAAATTGGAATCAATCGTGAATTATTCATAGGAGAATATGCCTACTAAATGGACTAGAATTTTCATTTTTAACCACAAAATGCAATAGATTTTGGTCAAATTTGACCAAAATCGATTATATTTTGTTGTTAAAATATGAAAATTGTTGCTTTTAAACCTGGAGTGTGAATTGAATATACACTATAAGGTAGAAATTCCGTGACTTTCACAATGAAGACAAGTTGTAATTGCAAAAATGGGATATTTGTTTTTATATCGAATTCCAAATGATTCGGTTTTGCCCAGCCCTACCCATAATAATATGTTGTCCTTATAACTTTGTTTAAACAATCTTCAAAATCCACTTTATAAATAGAATGTTTCGAAATTTCAGTAACAATTGTTGATATTTGACCATTTTTGCAGCAAACTCGTGATTTCTGGCGAATATCACCTAAAATTTGACATATATTATGATTTTGCATCCCTAGGACTGAGTGCTCACCTCCACTGCCGTATAATTTTAAAATAACAGTTCCTGATATACCAGTATCTTCAATGATATTAATAGCAGAGTTTTGTTCTTTATTAATTGCTTTTTAAGTTCAAATCGACTTATGTGAGATGGTGGTTCTTTGTTTGTATTAAGATAATATCATAAAGGATAAGTACAATTTCCTCGAATCGCACATTTAATAATGTGCACTTGAGATATTTACATGATGGTTGATTCTTCAATGCATTTTCTTTCTTTTCCAAAGATAAACATTTTTCGCATAAGATAGGATTTAATTTCTATCCTGTGGGAGAGGAAATCTGAGCATGTGCTTAAACCATATTGTGAATCATGACAGTCCTTAATAAAGGCTTGACTTTGTGGCAAGTGAACCAGAATTTCATGTGCAGATACCATCTTCTCTCATGTGCTTCACCGTTCACTGATTTTTCTTGTGCACTGATGTTGGCACAACGTTGCACACCGTTAGCTCAATCAATAAAGAGTCGGGGTGCGCTTCAAGCTACGCATCTCTGATCGTCCTGACAAAGTTTCTAATCTCGTAAGGGATGATGATTATTATATGCGTCTCGCCTGAGCGCTGTGGTTCACGTAAGGACTGCTTATGACTTCCTCCACCAAGCAGGTCCACGCACACATGTAAAATAGTTAAGCCAAAACCTTCACATTAATTATGAACCGGTGTCTGCATGTGAGGTCATGGTTCGCCATATGGTACAGACATATTCTCGAGTCTTGATTTTCCTCTCCCACAGAATAAAAATGAAATCCTCTACTGTTACCGTACAGTTTAGTTTTTTTATGGGGTGTTTTCCGCTTAAAGTACCGTTGGCTGGTGCTACATTTTCAGTATTTCCTTGCTGTATTAGAGGCCGTCACTGGATGCTAGTTGGCTTAGGTTTAGTGCTGCTTCCTGTCTTGCTTAGAGTGAATTTCAATAAAATAAGTTGGGAAGAAATGGGAAAAAAAATCATTTTTCTTTTAAATTCATTTTTTATTAATGGTGTTTTTTCTTGAATTCTTTGAATATTTTTGTAAATATTATGGTGTTTCTTTATTTTTTGTTGCAATTTTGATATTTCTCTCGTGATAACGTATCTCTTATGAATACATAGGGATGGGACAAAATCGGATCGGAGCTTTAATTTTTCTGAATTCGACAATTTTCTTTGTTTGGATATTTTAGTCTAATCCATATGAAATTCTATTTTGCCAAGCATGAGCCACAGATGACTCGCAGAGCCCCGTCGAGTCCGGCTCGTTTATCCATGCCCACCACTCAACCCAGGGTGTAATAACTTGGGTAGGTGAAGCCGAACAAGAAAAGATCATTTCCTTTTCCGTAATTGTAACCCTGTCCGTCTATAAGTGGCCTCTGTTACAAGACCTTGAACAGGCTGAACCAAAACTTTGGTTGAAACTCTGATTCGGAGTGTTTTCGTATTTGTCCCGTCCCTGTGAATGAGGAGTTTTTTTTTTTTCAGCAAGAAACTAAAGTGGCATGAACTTTTGATGCATCTTTCATAAACTTTAAGATGTGGTAGATAGTTTTTCCTTTTGTTCAGGGCAGATACCACCCGTTGCACTTTATGATAACGGTTCAATTTTGAATGGGACGTTTTTCGCTTGCAGGCATGCTTAGTGGTTAGAGCCTGACCGATATTACTCTTTTGCAACCGATATTTTGACATTTTTGGCAACCAATAATCGATATTTTATCTCGCACGAAACTCGTTGAAAACTTTTCTGAAGAAAAGCAATAAATCGAAAAACAAAGAAAGAACATGTCTATTGCATAAGGAAGGCAAATGAACATGTATCATTTTGATGTGTTACTATATAAATTTTATAACATCTACCGGAGATTTCTCTAGATGAAAGCAAAAAACATTGTGTAATTTTTGCAATTTGAACAAAAAACGCGTCATTTTAAAAGAATAGCATGGTCCTGTATTGCGCATTTTGGAATTTCGGTTTGGTGATGTTATCGGCCGTTTTTGTAATCTGCCTATATATCGATAAACAGCAAAATTTGGACGATATATCGGTTGGGCTCTATTAATCGTACCACTTTCTGTAGTAGATTAATATAAGCTCTGCTTGTTGGTACATTGGTTACACTGGTTATGGCCTTTCTCGAGTGGAAAAAAAAAACAATTTTTCTGCATTATATTATGTGATGTCATAATATATGCCATCTCATATTATTTTGCCGCTGTGGGCTTCCTATCGGTCCCAGGTTTACCTTAACAGTGAGGATTGTATTCAGACTGGCAGAATGCCTGCTACTCGGACAAACGAAGAAAATGGATTCTATCAGAAGAAAATTTAGTAAATGGGCCATTTTTCAGGATAGACATATTGCTAGAAGACTGAAATGTCTTTAAGTGTATGGTCATAACCATGCTGTACAAAAAGTTTCAAAACCATCAATACTGCTATGAAATAGCAGTGTTGACGGTTTTGAAGCTTTGGGGTCACGAAAAACATACGATTCTGCTCTCTTGGAATGACTGTGATAATTATTTCAGTGAAGGAGAGAAACACAAATTTATTTCGTTTATTTTATGTATTTTTTCTTGTTCTATTGCTGTATAAAATATGATTTCTATCATAAAAATTCATTGAATAAAGTAGACTACACTGAAATGACTTCCCTTGTGTTTTGCCGCAAAGGGGGAAGTGAAGATTCAGATTATTTTATTGTATGTTTTGTCGAAGGGTTTATCCTCATTCATTTTGAGCATTGTTTTTGCTGAGTGGGATAGAATATTATTTCATTTTAATTCTGCAGGAGAGGAAAGCTGCGAATGCGGCTTAACCATAGGCCGTATCGAATTGCGGCGAAGGTCGATTGCATTTAATCATCTCTTACAGGATTCGAACGCAGGACCTCAGTGATAGGTAGCTCAAAAAGTATTCCCAACCCTTTACCGATTGAGCCGACCCTATGCTTCGAGAATAGCATCTCTGTTCGTCCAGTAGAATTTTCGAAGCTCGTAAAAGATGATTATATGCGAAAGAAGGAATAAATCCATTAAAATCACAGAAGAAAGTAAAAAAATTCTGAGATTCACGGAGTTGATATTAGAAATGTTTTCATTCATAAAACAACCCAAATTGCAACTTCTTTCGTCAACATCCCGTGTAGGAAAATATATCGGCAAAAAGGCTCACGATAGGCAATGTATTACTAAACACGTTTAAACTTTCGTTATTGTATATCACCACACAGCAGGTAAAAATCGCGCAGGGGTCGCTGAAAATTTTTGAGAGTGTGATTTCCGGGGCCTAAAAATGTCTGATTGAATGCCACTTATGGAGTCGAAATTAACTTCCTTACTGAATCGCGCGGGAAATAATTATGTGCGATAAGATTGACGCAAAAGGCTATTAAAAGAAAGCAATAATAGGGGTAGACCGTCCAGGGCCGTTACCAATCAATGCACTCTAATGTTTCAGTTCTGTAGGCCATAGAGTGCTTTCTACTTGGGGTGCAAGTATTAGTGTCAAATTCTAAGAAGCGCGATATTATTGATTGCCAGTTTGATCCTTTTAATTACTGCTTCGAACCTGCTTCGAGAAAATTTCGAGGAACAAAAATAATAAATAAAAACGTTTTTATTTTATACTTTCGGCGGACGGGCACCTGGAAATTATCATTGCTCGAGTTCCATTGCTTTGGTTTGGGCTCTAACCCAAGCAGGAACTCTATTTTGCCAAGAATGACCCACAAATGGACCTCGTCTTTTCGGCGCGATCCATCAGTGACCCATCGATGACCTTGTTTTGATAAAAAAATCTCTGTAGGCAACAAAACCTTTGCTGCAGTTAATTAAGAGCAATTAGGAAGATTTCAAAATATCACGACAGCTTTTTTGGTGGAAATTTTAAGATTTAATAATAAAATTCACTCTTTTTGATACGCCTATTTTAATCGAAAAGGAAGAAATAAGACTGTTTGTTCGAATCCTTTATCAGCATGAAATCGGTTTCGTTCGTTCCATGTAAAATTTGCTTTGAGAGCAGTGCCAACAAATGTACTTTTTGCGATAATGAGTTGGGAACCGTGTACCATCTTCTTTTCATGTGTGTTATTTGATCAAGAATTCTGGGAAGATGTTAATAGTTAGATATGTTTCAAATATGAACTTAACTTAGCAATTAAAGAAATGCTTTGGGAGTGCAGATGAATCAGGGTATCAACTGTGTTTTGTTGTATAAAAAATATTTTATTTATAGTTGCAAGTTGATGAATACGAGACTACAGTTTTTACAGTTCCTTCGAGTGTTATCTAGTGTTAAAAATCGCGAAGAAGATATTGCCCGGAAAACCTTTGCTACACATAAAAAATGGTTGCCATGGCATGTTTTTCCTTACTTTATGTAATAAAATGAGAAAAACAATTAAAAAAAATCTTAAAATAACGCAACTTTTTATGGTTTATTACGATAAAACATAGACATAGACATATATTATTTCATCACAAAAAGCGATCCAAATAAAGATATCACATTAGAGAGTTATCAGAAAAGCAAACAAAACCCCAAAGGAAGTTTTAAAACGTGACAGATAAAGAGTTTCAAAGAAACATTCGAAAAGAAGCACACGTGTTTGCTTACCTCAAACAATCAAAAATTTCGTCGGAGTCGCTAAAATATTTTGTTAATGCGATATCCGGGTATAAAAATGTCTCGATTAGTGTAATAACTAATATTTTAGGACTTACTACGCTTTAAAGCGCTAAAAAGGCCATTTTGTTTTAATCTTCAGTCTGCGAGAAAATGGGCATGACTCAATGCCCTTATCCTAAATAAGCTTCTTCAGTATGCATTGGAATAGGAAACAAAGTAATTACTATTTTAAGCAGTAGCTGATAAACATTCAACGTATAAAATATTTAATTTTTGGCATAAATTTTTTCGCGTTATTAAAAATTGTCAAAAATAACTCATCTCAATTGCCAGATTTTTCTAAAGAATTGTAATGAAAAATTCCACATTTCTAAACTTGACTCATGTCACATTTTGTTTTTTGACTCTAAGGCGCCATATAGCGTGAGACAGATTTAGCAAACGTTGCACGGATGGTGGACTTCTAACTGTGCCCTTGCACAGTGTATTCTCTGTTTTGTTGTTTTTTATGTGTAAAGTTGTCTGTATTTGAATGGTTAGAAGGACTCGGTGACTTTCAAGATGGGTTGGCCTGGTAAAGGACCAGAGTTTCTCAGCAGAACGCTGAGAGACCTCAAATTCGATATACCGTTCTTCCAATTCCCTGAAGGATGGAAAAGACCTGAAGTCCACTTCCTAAAACGTTTCAGAGAAGGATTTTTGGGACCGGATTTGACGGCGAGATCCAGATTTTTCAATGTCTATTACTTCCGCCCGATAACGAGAAGTCTTGTGAAAAGTGCAGTTGGTATAATTGGCCTTTTAATGTTCGTAAAAATGTTGCCACCAGTTCACAACTGGAGAATTGAGAAAGCTCATGAAGACCGACACAAACGTCATCTGGAATATTTGAAGGAAAATAAAAACTATGAACAAGCTTTACTCCAAGCGTACAAGCACCTTACTCCTTCACATTGAACGCTTTCCTGAATAAGTTTCTATATTTTCTTGTGTTGATCGATAGCTTTAATGTCATTGGAATAAATATGTTTAACTGAAATCAAGGTGAGATTTGTTTATTTGCTGAGTTAGGGACAGATTGAAAAAGAACACTATTCTGTATTGGCTTAAGCAGCAAAATCTGGTGAGAGAGGAATATGTTTCTCCGAGTTTTAAGAAGGGGCTGGGACAATCGCTCATAATTAACTGGGTCTCATGAAGTTTAGTACCATATATTATCATTAAAATTTCTCATGTTGTGAGCGACTCATCCTAAGCCGGGAGACAATGCCAGATGCTTGCAGCATTGGCGCCCTTTAGTTAGGATGAGAATATTCTGCCAGTTTTTATTTTATTGACATTCGGGAATATGGTACTAAACTTCACTAGACCCGATTAACTTACATAAAAAATTATTCAAAAATATCAGGAACTATGAAATGGAATAGAAAAATTTTCAAAGGCTTGAATACTCAATTTTACTGCACGTTTTTCAGTATTTTGATTCAAAAATATTGATGTTATCCTATAATAGGCCCAAAAAAATTTTGCGCGCCTCCACTGCAAAAGTGTATATTTTATGCCCATTCAAGTTTTGGGACTTTATGCTGCCATAGGAAAAGAATACGGTACCTATATAAAAACGTATTATATGGTAGTAAATCCAATGAAAATTCAAGATGTCTATTTCTGAACGTCTGGTGGAACAAAAAATGTAAGTTAAGGTTTGTGAAATAGCAGTACGAGAAATACCATAAGAACAAATGGGAAATGCTGAATAACAAATTCGCCATGTTCTACGACCTGTAATTCAATCCAGACCTCTTCTTTTATGGGGTTGAAAGTCACACATAAGAACCTAAAATTGTGAATAAAGCAACGCCCTGCGAAAAATTGATAATTTCCGTAAAGGACAGGAACGAGGGGTTGGAGTTGTGTAAGTAAATGAGTGAATGGGATTTCGGATTCTGGAAACACCCAAAGAAAAGCAAGATTCTGCCATCATTGCGGAAAGAAGAAAATTAATGTTCTGCTAACCCTGGAAGATAATGGATGATTACTTGCAATAGGCTTGAAGTTTCATCACAGAAGATTGAAGATCAAATGGATGAAAATATGGACTGGCATTTATTATTATTACTGTATTTTTATTCCAGTTTGAAGAACGAAATAACAAAATCACTGTACATTTGCCTATACTCTTAATGTTAGACTTGCCATTATTCTTCAATGTGATTCTTACAAATACCGTTTACCTCTAATGTGAGACTTACAATCAATGCACATGTGCTTTTACTCTCAATGTAAGACCCGCCATTATTGTACATGTGTTTTTATCCTCAATGTGAAAATCCCCGTCACTGTACATGTGTTTCACCTCCAATGTGAGACTTACAATCACTGTTTAATGTGCTTTTACTCTCAATGTAAGACCCGCCATTATTCTACATGTGTTTTTATCCTCAATGTGAAAATCCCTGTCACTGTACATGTGTTTCACCTCCAATGTGAGACTTACAATCACTGTTTAATGTGCTTTTACTCTCAATGTAAGACCCGCCATTATTCTACATGTGTTTTTATCCTCAATGTGAAAATCCCTGTCACTGTACATGTGTTTTACCTCCAATGTGAGACTTACAATCACTCTACATGTCTATTTATTTTTGACGGTATAAAATTAAAAATTTAATGAAAGTGATACATGCTGGAATGCCTAATTTTATCATCTAATATTCAAGTCTGTTTGGAGGCACGGCTGGAGTCATGATTCTTGCACATCTTTCTGTAATTTAGTAGGATTCGACACAGATATTTTGGAAGAATTATCTCCAAATTAAAAATTTTACTTCGACAATCATGAGCGACTAGCTTGATCCATCAGTGGCTAATTCTTAAAACATATTTTCTGGTTAAGGAAATATAAACTGTCATTTATCACTGTTGAACTTTTTAATTATTTTGTTATTGGATCAAAATCAATTTTAAGTGTTTTCATTTGATATCTGCTTAACAAACAAAAAATGTATCCGAAAAAGGCACCATTTTTTTTATCATTAATAAGATATGTAAATATTTTATCTTTTAATCATGTTTTTTTATATATATTTTATCTTAGAATTATCTAAATCTACGAATACACGTAAAAATGAGAGTGCTATCTCTATGCAAGTCTCACCTCACAAAATTAACCTCAACTCGGCGCTTCCATCGAACAGTCCCTGCGTTACAACTTCTTATTGAAAAGCCTCAGTTTTCTTGGCTGAAGGATCTCGGACTGGAAACAGATAATAAGGGAGTATTTGATGGACAGTGGAAACCTGGTAGTGGGGACGTGAGTTCAGCTTTCTGCTTATCAATTATACATCGTTTTAACACATATTGAGTGGAAACTGAATTGATCACATTCAGATGGTATCTTTGCCCCGCTTTTCCTGCGTATTAGATTGACTGTTGTGGTGTACTTTTACTAACGTGTGTTTTCAGGTATACTCACTATTTTGTTTATTTTGCTCATAAATATTGGTGTCGAAGTAGTCAAATTCCAGTGTTCTTACCGAAATCGATGTACTTTTTCGGTTTTCATTTATCTTTTTAATATGCGTAATTTGTGATAAAATTATATTATTATCAATCATATTATTATTATCAAAATTATATGTGTCGTGGATTGCTTTGATATTTTTCATAAAATAATTTTGTCTCATTCTTGTATTGTTTCAGGTTGTTGAATCGATCTGCCCTTCCAATAACGAACCAATTGCAAGGATTTCTACCGTGAGTTCTTTCATTTCATTGAAATTCACTCTGAACAAGGTCGGATGCAGTGCCTAAAAGTAATCGTTTAACGGCCACTTAATAGCAAAGAGCTACTGAAATATATAGTACCAGCAACTGCACTCTAAACGGAAATTTTCCTAAACAAAACAGAACTGCCATGGTCAAGTGCAGTGAGTGGTATCTACTTTGGACGATGATAAATCTACACCTTCTTGAAGTTACTTTCTCCTGAAGGCTCAAAAATCAAGATTTCACATGTTTTCTCTCTGATTCTACTAATAGTGTGACGGAATATCCCTGAAGCGTTTGCATTTTTAAATCATTTTGAAAAGAGAAAATGATTTTATTTAACCTAATATGCTTCTAAATATCTTAAATTATTCAAACATTTTATTTTGATAATATAGTGATCGTATTCTTCCGTTTATATAGTGGCGAATATTTTGAATATGGAATCGAATATTTCGGACAGCCCCACGACATCTCTACGAAATTTTCACCAAAATGGAACATTTTCTCTGTTCAGAAGCATCTTTTATATACATTTTGTTACATATCACCTGTGCTGAAATTTTTACCTTAAGGATTTTAATTTTTGAATTTCTTTCTTTTCTCAACAGGGAACAGTTGCAGACTACAACACTGCAGCAGAGAATGCAAAGGAAGCCTGGCAAGTTTGGTCTGAAGTTCCTGCTCCACAAAGAGGAGAGATTGTAAGACAGATTGGACACGCTTTGAGAGAGAAGTTACAATTATTGGGGAAATTGGAAGCCCTGGAAGTATGTTTTTTGTTTCTGCCCAACCAAATATCACTGATATATCTATCGGAGAAACAGTCGAAAAGTTTAATCAAAGCATGACCGGAAGCAGTGCCTAAAAGGAACAAACTAACGGCCACTTAATAGCGAAGAGCTACTAGAAGGTGTAGTACCAGCAACTGCACTCTAAGTGAAAAACCTTCCAAACGGAACTGAACTGCCATGGTAAAGTGCAGTGATTGGTATCTGCCCTGGGTGATGATTAAACGACCTACCACTTCTTCGTTTTGTTTCAGTTGCCTCTTACAGCATGCAGGAAATAGGTTAGGATTGTCCAATAGAATCGATCTTTTTACAAATTTGTTGTTGTCAATTGTCTAATGTTATATTATTTCTGCAAGGTTTTGATGTGACTTTCTTGTGCCGATGCCATCGTTATTGGTAATTGAAAATGTCAAAATATTGATAACGTTGTTGGATGGATAGAACGGTTTCTATTGTTTCATTGCACCAAAGATGATTTTAATAATTTTTTCATTGTTTGTTGTTCACCCAAAACAGTTACAAAAAGCTTACAACTTTTTCAGCCTAGTAAGTACGGGCTTTGGAATACTTCTAACATCTTTCCTGCGTGTCGTTAGAGGCGACTTGAAGGAATCAAAGAAGTGGCGAGTGGTTTTACCTTTGCACAGGGCAGATACCACTCACTGCACTTTGCTATGGCGGTTCAGCATCATTTGGGATGTTTTCTGTTTAGAGTGTGGTTGACGGTATTACATCTCTTAGTAGCTCTTTTGCTACTGGGTGTTAGTGGATTTCTTTCGGCTTTGCTCAGAGTGAATTCTCTACAAATTTTTTTTATATTCTAGTGGACATCCAATTTCTTATTTCTTGATTGGCTAACAGTGCAATCAGTTAGAAGCTTTCTTATTGCCAGAAAAGACGATGGTTTGATACTTGGTTGTTTCATCACCATGCATGCCCTTCAGCAAGGCGCTTTGTTGGTAGATGTAGCATAAAAGGAGTGCACTACAAAGGTCAGTGACTAATGGTTGTTGGTATAAGCACGGTTGTCCAGAACAAATAGAATATCCAAATACATTCATGGATTAACGAGCCGGAAATTCGAACCCGAGATGTTCAACCTGCGATGCCAACATGTTTAACCGCAAGGCCATCACGCAAGGCCGCATGGGTATGAGACCCTGGTTGGTTTTTACTCTTTTTTAAATTGACTTATTTTACTTATTTTCAGGTTGGCAAGATTGCATTAGAAGGTGTTGGCGAAGTTCAAGAATTCATCGATATTTGCGATTATGCAGTCGGGTTATCAAGAATGCTGCCGGGACAAGTTTTCCCGTCTGAAAGTAAGTCATTATGCAGCAGAATCATGATTGCTATGGTGCTGTTGCATTTAATTCATATGGATTCGGTAACACAATGTCCGAGAGGAAGAACAAGGATTTCTGCCCTGTAGGTACAGGCTTTAGAATAGTTCTAACGTGTTTTCTGAATGTCATAATAGGCGAATAAAAGGAAGCAAAGAAGTGGTAGATGATTTTACCCTCACCCAGGGCAGTTACCACTCACTGTACTTTACCATGACGGTTCAGTTCAGTTCTGTTGCTAGCTGGTACTACATCTTTTAGTAATTCTTTGCTATTGAGTGGCTGTTGGTTGGTTTTCTTTAGGAACTGCTTCCGGCTTTGCTCAGAATGAATATCAATAACGAAAAAAATTAAAATACACAGGTAGTCCATATACCCCAAAATCAGTCGCCGAATCATGATAATTATTTGCCATGCCAGATTTCTCATTCAATTTTATATGAAACCTTAACTTCCTTTTGTGAGACGCGGTGGCGTGATTAAACGGACAATAGCTGCCAAACGTAACACCTACTGTATAACAGTGGTTCGAACCCCAACGAAGTATGTTCAGGTTCGACGAACAAAAAAGGCTTCAATGAGCAATACATGCCGGGTGCCCCTGGGTGAGGCACTGTAACCCACAGCCTTGGACTATGTTCGATAACCTTACCGGTTCCTCATATGTTACACACAGGATAGAATGGTTAGATGCGAGCGTATTCCCAATGCTTTAGCGGGCACTTGTTCTTCATTCATAGGAATTTTGAATACCGTTCAAAATAAAATAATGGGTCAGCTGGCATATTGAACACCAAGTTTTTGCTCACTCATAAACAAAATTTAACCATAATAAATTGGAATATGTTTTCGTATTGATGCTTTTTTCTTTTTACCAGGGCCAGGACATGCACTCCTCGAAACCTGGAACCCGGTTGGTTTGGTTGGTATTATCACTGCGTTCAACTTCCCGATCGCTGTATACGGATGGAACGCCGCCATCGCTTTGACATGCGGAAACACTGTCTTATGGAAACCAGCAACTACTGTTAATCTTTCTACAATTGCTGTTAATAGGTGAGATTTTGGAAGTTTAATACACAAGGTCTAGACTTTCAAAAATCTTAAATTATTTATCTAGAATCGACAAAAAATTTAGTAGTGGGTCGGGCACTCAAATACATATCAAATCGAAATATTAAAATTAACGAAAAACTCAGTAAAATTTTACTGTTATGTACATTGTATATTTCCGAAGTCTGAAACTGCCTTGTTAATGGAATCATGCCAAATATGTACTGTTGATGGACGGCACCTCGACGGTGCGGTCCATCAACAGTCCATAATTGGCCAAAAAAGTAGATTTTATAGTTTCGCTTCAGAATCACAAAATAATATGGTGCCCAGTTAGCTCAATCAGTAAACGTGATAGGGATGTACTTCGAGCTATGCATCTCTGATCGTTCTGACAAAAGTTCAAATCCTGTGGGAGGTGATTTTTGCGAGAGGTTTGTTTGACATCTCACTGGCGCACGGTAGTAAGCGCTGGTTACAGCTTCCTCCACCAACCATGTCCATGCACAGGAAATCGAGTAAAAGGTGAAGCCATAATCCTTGTCCCCAACTTAAAACTAGTATGTACACATGGGTTTGCCATCTGGATAGGATAGGACGTCATTTTTATCCTGCGGGAGAGGAAAGCCGAGAATACAGCTTAACCATATGGTGAACCACGACCTCTAGTGCAGGTACCAGTTCCGAATTGGGGTGAAGGTTTTTGGACTATCGTATTTCTCATTTTTCCTCTGCATAGACCTGGTTGGTCGAGGAACCCATAAGAAGCGCTCACGTGAACCATGGCGATGCGTTCAGCAGGCCTGTCGCATATAATCATAATCCCACACAGGATTTGAACCTTCGTCAGAATGATGAGAGATGCATAGCTCGAAGCACATTCCCAGTGCTCTTACGAATTGAGCTAACCGGGCATTCCGATCAAGCCGTGTTCTTAACTTTCCTCATCTATAGGATAAAACGTCCGGCTCGCTTATCCATGCCCATCACTCAACCCGGGGTGTAATAACTTGGGTAGGCTAAGCCGCACAGGAAAAGATCGTATCTTTCCAGCAAATCTAACCCTGTTCGTCTATAAGTGGCTTCTGTTACAGGGCCTTGGGCAGGGTGATCCACTCTAAGAATGGCTGTAACAAAAAAAAATTCTATCCTCTCACTCTAATATTTGTGTTTAATGGTAAATTTGATCTTTTTTCAGAATCATGGTTGATGTCTTAGAAGCGAACAATCTTCCTCCAGCAGTTTGTTCTCTTGTCTGCGGAGGAGCTGATGTTGGTGATGCATTGGCAAATGATAAAAGAGTTGACTTGGTCTCGTTCACAGGTAATTTTTATTTGGATGAATTGGATTTATTTTCTTATTTGTTTAATATATTTTTGGTAATATCAGCCTTACATCCTGATTTTGCTGCACATCGACTTTTTGAATCACCTGATCTTCCTGTACATATAGTGTGTTATCTGCCTGTTCTCATTACGGCTGATTTTAGACTGATTTGTTGGCTGGATTCAACCCCCAATAAATAGCAATGAACTCCCAACCGTTCAACTCAAAATCGGGCATTTTGGTTGAACTGTATGGGCCGTTCTTTCTGACATCGCTAAGGTTATCCATCCCAAATCCCATTGGAGATTTACTTGAGCATTGTTTATTTCACTTTTATCGCTAATAAACAGTGTGTTGAAAGATATCCTGAATATTTGGCTTGTCTAGTGCTGCACTTCCACTGTCCACAGGAAGGATAAATATTAATCTAGAAGTAGATACTACAATGCTTTAGAATAGTCCTAATGTATTTTATGTGTGTCGTAAGAAGCGACTAAAAGAGACAAATAAGTTGTAGATGGTTTTATCGTTCCCTAGGGGGGATATCACTCACTGCACTTCCGTTTTGTTTGAAATGCTTTCTGCTTTAAGTGCAGTTGCTGTAACTTTATCTTGTAGGTATTTGTCATTTGACTGGCCGTTAGTTGTTTCCTTTTATTCGCTGCGTTCGGCCATGCTTGAGCGAACTTATATATATAAAGAACATCATTTGATAGATCATTTGGCCAGCCTTAGGGTGCTTTATAATGGATGAGGAGCCTGGTTATTGAGCAGACACCACAAACATACAAGTTTTACCATACCTTCCTTGGTTATTGCTTGGTTATCATTGGTGGATTAACAGTATTTACCAGGAACTGAAGATAATCAACCTGTGCTGAAAGTAGGGGGAGCCAAAATCGAATCGAATAATTTCTCCAAATCTAATCAAATATCCGAGTTAGAGGTATTATAATGAACGAACAAAAAGTTTTTTCCCAAAAAGGCCTCAGCAAAATCAAAATTGACATATATTTGCTGAAAATGTATACTTTTTTGTGTATGTCCACTTCGAATCAGGCGGAAAATCAGAGCGAATAATTTACGACTCGTAAATCATGAATCGAATCGAAGATTTTGGACAGCCTTATTTGCCAGTTACTATGCTATCGCAAACGCTTCCCGATCAGAACATTTTGTTAAGTTTGAGTCACTGATGGATCGCGTCAATGAGACGCGGTCCATCTGTGGCTCATGGTTGACAAAATCAAATTACTGGTAGGGTTGCTTTTAAAAGTAAAGTTATGTAAAAAAATTTTAAATTTTTTTTGTTTTTACTCATTATATTTTTTTTAAAGGTAGTACACCAGTTGGTAGAAAAGTTGGAACAACTGTTCAGAATCGTTTCGGAAGGAAGATATTAGAATTGGGAGGAAACAACGCAGTTATCGGTATGTTGATTTTTAGCTTCATCAGATCCCATATAAGGCATTTGGACATGAGACTTCCTAAAAGCATATATATTATAAATTCTTTACGCGTACCGGTACATGAAATTTGGAAAAAATAGCCAATATGCGACATTTCATGTTAATTTAATTTAGGCTAAAAAAACTGAGTTTATTTTCCAGAAAATTTTGCCTGCCGCAGACATGCATAACATGTTCATTATAGAGCCTAATAAGTTTTATTTGATGTTTTTTTTTATTGAAGTTTGCTCGAAGCAAGGTCGGAAGTAGGCTTAAAAGGAACCAACCAACGTCTACTTACAGTATATGGCAAAGTCTCATGGTAGAACAGATACAGCAACTGCACTCTCAAGTAGTGGAAAATGCTCCAAACGGAACATTACCACTTCTAATGAGTGGTATTTATTTTTATATCAAAATTAGTTCAGGGCAAGGCTGTAAAATATCTAAAAGAAGCATTTTCTAACAGGTGGTAAAGTGTCCAAATGTAGTACAAGCAACTGCACTCTTATGTGGAAAACATTCTGAACAGGGCTGAACCACTACTAAAATCATATGCCTCTTCTTGGCTCCTTTTTTGTTGTCACTTATTAACGACATGCCGGAAATATATAAGGTTTTTCCACTGGAGTTATTCATTGGTTCCGGCTATTTTGCTCAATTGGTTCATTTCACCAGTTGAGCAAAAGGGTCAGAAACTTTGCAGAAAATATCAATGAAATATCAAGGTGAAAAAATGCGTTGATCATAGCTTAATCAGAGATATTAATTGATAGTCTTGTCCACGTGCGATCTAGTATGCTCAGCTAATTTCAAGTATCCGATCTGCTTATATAGCAAAAGCTGAGTGCTGTGTTAATTGTGCTTTAACAACAGAGATTTGTCACAGTCTCACGTTCAGAGTTGGGTTGAATTTACGTTGAATAACGGAATTTAGCAACGCAACACACTTATGTAATATTACGCTGTTAAGACTGTTTTTTTAATTGCTTTTATATCATGTCTTTCAATCATTTGCGTTGATATTAAATTTCAATTGTTATGTTAACTTCCGGTTGCAAGAATGCACTTTTGAAGTTTCTAATATTGTAATAGAGAATGTGCCTTTGATTATCGCTGCAAACATGTATCGTTTAGGGACATATCATGCAAAAATTACATAGGATGTGATTACATAAGGCCAACAGCTATTACATATACCATACACTGCACTTTACCATAATGTTTCAGTTTCCTTTAGGATGCTTTAGGATTTACCATGCAAAAAAGTACAGGAACCAAAAATGTTAACATTTTCGGAATTATGCAAATATATTTGACGTAACTACGTAAGGTCTACAGCGATTACAACCCAAACCTGCACAACTCTAATCATAAATTTATTGTTGACAAGCATGAGCCATAGATGTGACTCATACTTATACATCAGTGACTTTTTGATTGGGTAATGATGTATTAAATTGTTCAGTTTGCGAATTTTCTAGAAAATCAAAATGGATGACATTAATATGTATACGGTATGTATATATGTAAAATTCTAAATCTTATACTGATCCGTGAGTCCTTTTTACTTCTGTACTTGTGATCTGGGATCCGTATGTTTATTCCACTGCAGGTATATCTTGTTTTTGTCTGAAGAAGTTAGGCTATGACCTAACGAAAGCTTACAAATATACTTGTGATTCCATTGAAAGATATCATACTGTTCTTGTTTTATGTATATAGTTACGAAAATTTTTTGGCGTATATTTTAAAATTTTCCGGTTCATTCTTAGTTTTTAGCAGCCCTGTAGATCTACCACCACCACTCTTCTTCACTTTACACAAACATTTCTCATTTTCAGTGATGGAAGATGCAGACTTGGATCTAGTGGTGGTGGGAACCTTATTCGGAAGTGTCGGCACACAAGGTCAAAGATGCACCACTACACGTCGATTGATTGTTCATGAAAAAGTTTACGACCAAGTTTTGGAGAGATTGAAGAAATCTTACAAACAAGTCAGGATTGGTGACCCATTAGAAGGTATTTCATTTTTACTGGTACGTTGCAATTTTTTTTTAATGTAGTATGGTTTTCAAATAGGGCTTTAGATTATATTTTTATTAGTTGCTATTTGTCTTGAGGCTGTTATATCTGTTTTTTTATTGATATTCACTTAAAGCAAGGCTGGAAGTCACACTAGGAAAAAAAATAAGAATACCATATAAAGCCTATTCCATAGAGAACCGAAGTGCCAAAGTAGATGATCCCAGACAACGGTGAAACCGAATATCACAACTATAAAAGTGAGCGATATGTGTTGGGGTCACTCTATGAAAATAATTTAATTTGTCGGCCATTCTTAAGTCCATCCATTTTGCCATGAATTGTAATATATATATGCAAAATTTTACATTTCGCAATTTTAAACAGGCAATTACTTTGCTGTGGAATTGAATAGTAAAATATCAACAATTTCTTTTATTTGAATGTTGAAAATTATTTGAATCATATTTTGAATTTCTAATACCGCTCAAATTAAACTGCAAAGACGGGCAATCCTGATCACATAGACATAGGCATAGTTTATTTCGACACCCCGGCGATACAAATAAAGATATAACATTACAGAGTTATCTGGAAAGCAAACAAAACCTAAAAGAAAGTTTAAAAACATGCCACGGAATAAGTTTCAAGGAAACATTAGAAGAAAGTAACACGCGTTTGCTTACCTCAAAAAAAATATAAATATTTTATATTTGACCAAACACATCCTACAGGACCCCCTCCCTCACAAAACAAAAAAGGCCGCCAAACACACACTATATAAATAATCACATTCATCTATCATTTTCCAAACACTTATGTTTCTTCATCCAATCTTATATTTTTCAGATGGGACACTTTACGGACCAATGCATTCCAAAGCCGGAGTCAAGTTATTCCAAGAAACAGTTGCAGAAGCGAGGTCACTAGGTGGCACTATCGAAGTTGGAGGTGGAGTCATTGACGGTCCCGGCAACTTCGTTGAACCTACGATCGTCACAGGCCTTGCTTATGACAGCCCTCTAGTGCTGAGAGAGTCGTTTGTTCCTGTACTTTATGTGTTGAAATTGGAAGGAGGTATTGATCAAGCGATACAATGGAATAATGAGGTGGAACAAGGGTTATCCAGTGCACTTTTCACAAAGAATTTGGGAGATATCTTCAAGTGGATGGGGTTCGTTGTCTTATCGTTTGCTTGTATCTTGATTAATTTTAGCTGATTAATCAAAACTGGCTTGGTTAGTCCTGGCGAAAACTTTGACAATATGACATGTCAAATGCGTTTTCGCCAACTTGTATGAGAATTGTGTCGCATTTGAACTGGGTATTTATTTTTATCAAGCATGAGCCACTGATGGACCAGAGCGATCCATCACTGATACATACTCATCAAAAAACATATCCGGTCTAGATTATTTCGTGGCTACATAACGGCTTCGGTTGTTGTAATGCGTACCCTTTATTTTAGTAATTTTTTTCATCTCTTAACAGAATATGCTCGTACCTTCGATATCGAAACAGGTGACCAATGCATTCCGAAGTTGGAGTCAAGTTGCCTTGTCAGCGCTATCCATCAGTGGCTCATGCTTAACAAAACATATTCGGACATAATTATTTCTTGGCTACATTTCGGCTTCGGTTTTTGTGATGCGTACCCTTTATTTTAGTAATTTTTTCATCTCTTAATAGAATATGCTTGTGCCTTCGATACCGACTCATGATAAGTCGAATGTCCATTTGGTTGTCGAAATGGGTCCATTTGGTTGCTGTCTGCATTAATTAGGAATGTCTTCATCCAAATATCTTATTCTGGTATTTTTGTTCCAGCATTTGCCTTAGAACTGACTTGATTTGCCCTACCCTTTTTATGCCATTGATTCACTAACTAGTGATATAGGGTACCAGTTTTTTCATTGATTTCTTTTTTTCAGACCGAAGGGTTCAGACTGTGGTCTTGTTAACGTCAACATTGGAACGAGTGGTGCAGAGATCGGTGGTGCGTTTGGCGGCGAGAAGGCCACTGGGGGAGGTAGAGAGTCCGGATCGGAGGCTTGGAAACAATATATGAAACGTTCGACATGGTAAGCATTTTGTTTTGACAACTTTTATGTATCTTTGAGACAGTCGGACTTTCATGTCATGGTGGGCCGTGGTGGCATGATGAAAGCGACGATAGTTGCTGAACTTAACACCTAATGAATGACATAGGTTCGAACGCTGGTGAAGTATGGTCAAGATCGCTGAACGAAAACATTCAAAGCACAATGCTTATGCGGGGTGCCCCTGGGCAAGGCACTGTAACCCACAGCCTTGGGACAGTCATCGTCGGTTCCTCATTGGTTCCGCACTGGATGAAATGACAATATGCAAGATAAATTTCCTAACCAGATATAATTGTAAACATTGTTAATTCCATACTGTGAAATAAACTTCATTTCAGTTCATGATGGAACGTGCGTATTCGAAATCCACTATATATGTAGAGTAATGTTTCAACATTTCCAATAAAAAAAATTGTTGTTATTTGACCATATTGTGCCCATTTCACTGCAAATTGAATCAATTTAAAAATAATCAAAACCAGAATTATTTTTAATCAGAATTATAGGAAAGCGACCCTGCTTATTTGGATAATGACATCCCTACACATCGAGCGGTGGAATCTTGTTTTACTTTGGGTATCCAAAATGTTCATGTTATATTCTTCAGTTGAGCAAAAAGCTTCAAAACCATCAGCACTGCCATTTCATAGCAGTATTGATGGTTTTTAACTTTTTCTTTGGATAATACCAGACACCCAAAAAGAGACATATAAGTACTCAACCCACAAATATTGCCCATTTCTAGGGTATTTCAGAATACCTTATCAGGTTGATCCGGAATATTAAACTATCCGAAAATTCAAAACTCCAATTTCAGTGGGATAGTATAGTTCGATTCTAATGAAACAATGGTTACGCCAAGATCACCCATGCTTGATTAAACATTTTGCATAAATCGACTTAACTAAATGTTAATTTTTGATCTTGTGCTACCCTTACTATATTTAAGACATCTGTGGACAAGTGAATCCCTTACCATGTTTAAGACTTCTGTGGATAACTGAATTCTCAACCCCCCATTGGGCGTGTGCGTCTGCATATTCTAAAGTAACATTACACTGCTATCATGAATTCAGGAATAAGATTCGATTTTGGTATTCCAGAATAATTCTGGAATAATGAAATATTCCGAATTTTTTTTTTTCTTCTCATACTCGTATCTTAGAGTGGATCACCTTGTCCAATGCCCTGTAACAGCGGCCACTTATAAACGAACGGGGTTACAATTGCGGGGAAGATATGATCTTTTCCTGTTTGGCTTAGCCTACCCCAGTTATTACACCCTGGGTTGAGTCGTGGGCATGGATAAGCGAGCCGGACTCACTGGCACTCGAACCTGAGATCTTCAACCTGCGATGCCAACATGTTCAACCACTAGGCGCCCACAAATTACCCATCCCTATCCCCATTTCCTAAATATTCCTGCGATGTAACTCATTTTTTCTGTTATCTGAACAGCTGCAGTAGCTGGCATTTTGCATACCATACATGTATAGGATATTCTTATTTTTCATCCATTTTTTTTCTATTTCACAGCACAATTAACTATAGCAAAGATCTTCCCCTCGCCCAAGGAATCAAGTTTGAATGAGCAATGGATACTCTGGACGTCCTATCTTTTTCAAGTTTTATCTTCAATTTTTCTAAACCGTCCGTAGCAGGGTAAAGGGATTGTGTTTTAATTCGGGTGTTACATGTTGTTGATTATCGAAATCGGAAAAATTTTGTAAAAACAACTTCTGTTAAGTATTTGTCACTGATGGATCGCGTCAATGAGGCGCGGTCCATCTGTGGCTCATGCTTGACAAAATAAAAATTCTGAGACATTGAGACTGCTTTTCTATTAACGTTCTAATATCTATCGCTTTATTCCACAAAATTTGAGACTGAAATAAAATTCAGCGTTCTCAAATCTTGTTTCCCTTTAGGGTGTCAGAAGAACTCTGGTGGCAGAAACTTATTTTTCTTTGGGTGTCTAAAATGTTAGTGCCATTTTCTTCGGGTAGACACGAAGGTTTTCAAACTAAAACCATCAAAATTGATATTTAATATTAGTGTTGATGATTTTGGACTTCCTTGTACAGCTTCATTGCCACCAGACCTCCGAAAAGAGGCAATTTAATCCCTTAGAAAAAGATATCTTATGAGATATTTTCTATTTGCTGAATTTTCTTTTGATGGAACCCATTTTTTCGGGTGTCTGGGTGGCAGAGTAGCCGGCATTCTACCAGCTTCTGTTCTTCGATTGATCAAAATGCTTTAAACTCATAAACACTGCTTTTTTAAAGCCATTTTTTATAGAGTGGATTACCTGTATCAAGGTCCTGTATCGGCGGCCACTTATAAACAGGTGATAATTGTTGGAAAGACATAATGTTTCTTATTTGGCCTACCCGAGTTATAACACCCGGGCTTGTGGCGAACCCGAGATATTCAACCTACAATACCAAAATATTAACCACTAGGCCATGGTGCCCATTAGGTGCATAATCAATTACTCTGCCATTTTGCTCTCAAATACATATTTGTGACTGAACTAACTCCATACATACCTATATATACTGTATATATATATATGTATATCATTTAGGAAACTAATATATTGATTGCTTTATATGGATTTTTGTGATAAATCACCAGAATGCCACATTTAGAATCGAGATCAATATACGGTACCTATCCAGGCTTGCAAATCGTTCTAATATGCAAGATTCTAATTTTTTATATTCTCATAGGAAGTGTAATATAGTAGATTAAACGAAATCAATCTCTAATTCTTGTAAAGAATATTTTAAATATAGCATAGAAGTTTGGCAACAGTCAATGCAAGATTCTGTAGATACGGACTTCAGAATAGTCCTAACTTATTTCCCCTAAGAGACAGCTAAAAGCAAACGAAGAAATAGTAGATGTGTTACATCGCCCTGGGCAGATACCACTTACTGCACTTTTCCATATCGTTTGGTATGTTTAGAGTTACTGGTACTACATCTTTTAGTAGCTCTTTGCTATTCAGTGGCTGTTGGTTGGTTCATTTCAGACATAATCCCACGAATATGCAAGCCTGCCTATCCCAGATTCGGATGTTTCGAATACAAATCCCTGAAAATGATTCGACAATTCACTTGAGCAGATTGTCAGTAAAAGTTGTTACCATTCCATGTGCCCTTCAAATTACCTCGTTCAAAATTTGATTTTTTATCTTGTGCCACTGATCGGCCGTGCTTAAACGTTGCAGCCCATCCACAGTATCTCAGAATGTCTAAAAGCTTCAATGTTGACAAATTACATCGACTATATTTCACCGGTTGGTCACATCTCCCGAATAGAACTATGAGTCTGGTACTAACTGTAATAATAAGTATCTCAATCAAGTCTGTGTCAGGTGAAAATTTACGGTTTTCCAAATTATTCATATATTTTTTTCGTGTACACTATAATAATGTTACTATTTTTGGTTCTTGAATTTTTATCGATGATGTTTTCCTATGAATTATGTTCTTTTTATCAATTGTTGAACAAATTAAATATCGATGTCTTGCGATTCTATTAGTTTTCCATTGTATTTCTGTCGCTTTCGTACTTTAAAGAAAACATTTTAATATTATTTGGCTATTTGATGATTTTTTATGATAACTTTTTGCCAATTGTGCCCAGCCTTAAAATCGGTACACAGCTATTTTGTCCTTGTTCAGTGTTGTTCGAATTTGAACGATGAATGTTATTTTTTAAGTTTTGTAATCCTAACTAATATAGTGCGGAATGTTAAAACAGTTGGGAATGAATTTTTTTTAAAATAGAATCATATTCGGAAAGATTCGATTCAACTTAGTTTATTGGAGATTTAAAAGGATTTTAATCTTGACCGATGAATGTTATTTTTTAGTGCGGAATGTTAAAACAGTTGGGAAAGAGTTTTTTTAAATAGAATCATATTCGGAAAGATTCGATTCGAAATTAATTTATTGGAGATTTGATTCGAAAAAAGAGTATTTCAATCTTGCTTCCCTACCCCCTGTGCACAGATTGACTGTACCGGTATCTCATGGTTGGAAAAAATTTTCATTTTGTGCCAAATGTCTTCGTGTATGAAAGAGTTAGATTTTTAAATCTTAGTTTTGGCAAAATTGCATCACGCTAAGACTGAAGGTTTGCGAACATTTTGCGATTAGAACGCAAAGCTTCAGTTGAACATTAATGGATTAACCATAGATTCAATGTGGAGGAGTGTCAGTTTTGACTGAGAATATATTGTATCTATTGACTTGTTGCCCGTATGCCAGCATTTTTTATACTGAAATATGTCTTAGAAATCTCGTTTTGGGTTCTCCTTGTCTTAACTACATAACATTGACCGCGTCTTAATGGGGCAAATATATTTCATGATTTCTCCAATTCTCAACAAACTTAATATGATGCATAATTCATTGTATTCAAATAATTTAGTACCATCACAAAAGTTCCCACCTCAAGTTCCGTTTTTTTATTATTGAACGAAGTGCCTTTTACCTGATATACCTTTTCTTTGTTATATTTAGATAGTACTCTAGCTATTGTGGAAGTGGAATAGAGTATTATAACCAGGACTGGGCAATTCGATTCGGTGATATGAATCGATTTGAAGTACAGTTTATTCGAATCAATCGTGAATCCTTCATAGGAACAAAAACTTGAACTAGGATTTACATTTTTAATGACGGAATGCAATCGATTTTGGCCAAATTTTACAAAAATCGATTATATTTCGTCGTTAAAATATGGAAATTGTTGCTCTCAGTGTGAAATGAAAATACATTATAAACTATGTATATTTATTCATTTTCACAATGAAGACAAGTTATAATAGTAGAAATGGGATATTTGTTATTTACATAGAATTAGTAATTCGATCAGATTCAAAAAAAATATTCGAATCAGATTCGAATTCCAAATTAATCGGTTTTGCCCAGCCCTAATAACTTATCATTATTTTATATTCTTGTGTCTGAAACTGTCGTGTGGCTCTTTTCTGATGAATCAAAAATTTTAAAAAATAATTCAAAATCCTCAACATTGCTATTTCATAGCAATGTTGATGATTTTTAAGTATTTTATAAAATGCAAAGCAGTTCTGGAAATTAATATTTTTTATCTTCTAACAATTCAATTTCTCAACTAATATTTTTTTTTATGAAATTTTTTTTGGTGGAGGGCGGGTTCTTTTTTTTGGGTGTGTTAGCAGTGGAATATTCTGATGATATATTGTTTGCGTGATTTTACGGTGTATAATACATGTGTGTATATTTTGCTTGATAAATTTTCTAGATTTTGCCTGTATTTTGCCTTAAATGAAATATATTCTTGTCTGAGCAGAACTTGTGATGATATACGTATCCGGACTTATAATGGCCATATGGGTAGACTTGTCCAAAATATGCGATTCGGGAATCGTAAATTATTCGATTCGTTTTTCCCAGCGTTTAGGGCTGGGCAATTTGATTCGAATCGATCGTGAATCTTTCATAGGACAAAAACTTGTCAAGTGAACTAGGATTTTCATGTTTAACTACGAAATACAATCGATTTTGATCAAATTTGACCAAAATCGATTATATTTCGTTGTTAAAATATGAAAATTTTTTTTGTTTAGTGTGAATTGAAAATAAATTATGAACTATGAATTTCTTCATTTCACGAAGTAAATATGGGAGTCTTGTTATTTACATAGAATTTGTGATTCAATCTGATTCGAAAAAAATAATCGAATTCCATATGATTCGGCTTTGCCCAACCCAATCAGCGATGCTACATCAAAAAAGTATTCATTGTCAGTAAATAGACGCATTATTTTTGCGTTTTATCAATTTTCTGAAAAAATCTTATTGTTTATCTGGTATAATACTGCTGATTCGACATTATTCTAACGGATATTCGATTTTGGCCAATCCTTCACCTGGACCTTAATCAATTCCTCTCACTCAGTTACCTTTAACCCGTGAGACGAGGATAGGTTTGCTGGCTGAGTATATTTTAAGAGTGTGGACACGATGGGACGGCCAGATTGGTGTGGATATAAATCGATCTATAAAAATTTGGATTTATAGGCCAAAGTAAGATATTCTGTTCTCGTGCGACTAAATCCTTAAATAAATTGTGAGCGGTCAATTTATATATCTGTAGTAATGCAGATGTACAAAGCAATTGGCCAGCCCCGAGCACCACTGATTGTAAAAAAGCGAGTGAGTTCAAATATTAGGGAGTGACTCCTCTCTTCAAAGCCGAGTTAAATTGTGAAAATAACAACAATTTTTAACAGGATTTTAATACGAAATCGTTACTAGTATTCATTTTCTGAGGTTTAATTTGTCTGATTTTCACAAACATACCCAAGATTTTTCTCACAATCCTAATTATTGTATAAAAGTATTAACTTTCGATAAGTTCAACCCATCCAATGTCGCACGAAGTGGTAGATGGTTTCACCATTGCCCAGGGCAAATACCAATCACTGCATTTTACCATGGCGGTCCAGTTTTGTTTGGGATGTTTTCCGTTTAGTGTGCAGTTGCTGGTATTACGTCTTTTAGTCCTTTTTGACTATTAAGTGGCCGTTAGTGGATTTCTGTTAAGCACTTCTTCTGATCTTGCTCAAAGTGGATATTAAAAATATACGTATATCTTCACAATTTAGGAAATTATCTTTTGTTGAGTATGATCGAGGTTCATTCGTTGGTCATGCTTGACAAATTAATATTTCTGATTGGCCCAGGGCACTTGAGCAATTCGTTCAGAACTTGAAATTACTTAAAATAGCAGGTTGAAGATTTCGGGTTCGATTCTCGGCGAGTCCGACTGGTTAATCTATGCCCACCCCTCAACCCAGCGTGTAATACCTTGGTAGGCTAAGCCGAACAGGAAAGATCATATCTTTCCAGTAATTCTAACCCTGTCCGTCTATAAGTAGCTGATAGTGCAGGGCGTTGGGTAGGGTGATACTCTTCAAGAAGTTACGCTAAGACTTGCTGTTTGTGACATTTTGTGATCAAAACGCAACCCTTCAGTTGAACATGAGAGATAAATTATGAATTCAATGTAAGTGAGCGTCAGTTTTGACTGAAAATATAATGCATTTAGAAATATCCCATATCCCAGCATTTTTCACACTGAGACATTTCTTAGCAATTTCGTTCTGCCTTTACTACGTGATATAGACTGCGTCTTAATGGGGTGAATTTATTTTATGATATTTGCCATGTGACCAAACTCAATATAATGCATCATCGGAAAGTGGTTCTATTCAAATAATTTAGTACCATCGCCAAAGTTCCCTACTCAAGCTTCAAAATATTTTTTATTGAACAAAGTGCCTTTTACCTAGAGAACATTTTCCTTGTTAATGTGGGTACCTAAAAATGAATGAAATAGCATTGTTTTCCTTTGAGGTCTCCGTCTTTTAAACTAGTAATTTGTCAAGGAACATTTTTAAGAAGAATTCTCTTGTGGGGGGGGAGGTTATTTCTTGGATGTGTTAGTTACCGATAATTGACCTGTCTTGAAATATGAAATATGAAATATTCATTATGTCAGTTTCGGTGTACAGTATATGTATGTATATTTTGCTTGATAAATTTTCTAGTTATTGCCTGTATTTTGCCTTAAAATAAATATATTTTTGTCAGAGCAGAACCTGTGATAATATTTGACATATATAGCCACCCAGGCGGCATTATGGAAAGTATTTGCCAGCTGATAAGGGCTGTCTAACTAGCTGTACGACTATTAAGAAAAATAATTCGTATTATGGAAAGTTTATAAAGGATTGTCTACTACGCACGTGCTCTAATGACTTGTCAGACGCATTTTACGTTGATGTTACCAACAGATACTCTGATATGGAAGCCACTCCGCCTGGTACGAGTTACGAGTACGGGTAAGTATATTAAAAGTTTTATTTTTACCACGTATGCGCGTAATTTGACATAATGTGTCAACTCAACTAAGGATGAAAGCAATAGTAATAGCATAAAGATTCCAGCGATAGATCATTCCTGATTTCTTTCCCGATTATTATTGATTGGTTGCCCAGTCTGTGAAAACTTTAATATCGAAGAATACTTGAACGAGCGATGGAGAATTTTAGTTCAATAGGATCCGCAGGGACTATACTATATGCAATTTGGGATGCCCGGTTAGCTCATTCGGTAAAGCGTTGGGAATACGCATCTCTAATCCTCTTGACGTTCGAATCCCTTGAGGGACGATGATTTATATATGCGAGAGGTCCATGGGACACCTCGCCGCTACACGGTGGTTCACGCAAGCGCTGCTTATGGCTTCCTCCATCAACCAGGTCCATGCACAGGAAAAATGAGAAATATGATACGATACACCTTCACCCCGATACGGAAATGGTATCTGCACGAGAGGTCGTGGTTCCCCATATGATTAAGCTTCTCGGCTTTTCTCTCCCACAGGACAAAAATGTTATCCTATCCTATCTACTACACAAAAACATACAAAAGTCGCACCGTCGTTGTACTTTTCGAGTAAAACAATGTTGCAAGGGTTGGAAATATTTTTTTCCAATCCATTACATATGAAAGTGTTGTGACGCGGCACAGTTTAAGTGAAATTTACACTGCATTGAAAATGCATTTTAATTGTCTTCGGTATTCAAATGATAGGAATCCATGCCAGACACAAAAACGAAAATATTTATTTATCTGTTCCATTCAATATATTTTATATGAGAAGTAGTATCAACTTTTGATCCCATCATTTTCCGCTCTATACCACGTAGCTTCGTAAACTTAATCGTCGAAAGATTAAGGCTTTCGTTGTCTGAAAAGAGTACACGGTCAAACCGACAATACATTTTTCGGGTGAGATTGAGAAAATCAGGAAGTTTATTTTGTCAAGCAAGTCAGAATCTGATCGCGTCCTGACGCGCAATCTATCAGTAAATGTAACTCAACATTTCTCATTCAATATGTATCTATGTATGTACGTATGTTTATTCGCCTCGTAATAATCAACATAAAATTTAAGGATACAGAAGAATAAAAGACAGGATAGGTGCACAAGGCCATGTAGACCTAAAACACTGGTGTGCGGCAAAAACCCTTGAAAAAAAAATATATGTTTTGCCCAGCCTTATGAGTGAGCTTGGGGAACATATTTTACAGGACGGCCAGGTTGGTGTTTTGGCAGTAGGGGTGTAAGTTTAGGATTTCGAATCGATTTTAAGCATTCCAAGAAAATTCGTTTTGATTCTAATAGATTCCTGTTGCATCGCGTATGTGAGGTTCTGTCGTCGTCTAACCTTAAGAACCAACATTTTAAAATTATTTGGCTATTTGGTGACTTTTATGATAAATTTTTGCCAATTTTATTGTGTCCAGTTGTCAAATCAATATATACCTATTTCGTTCTTGGTCAGCGTTGCATGAATTTGAACAACTAATGTGTTTTTGTTTTTTCAGTGAGTGGGGTGCCCGGTTAGCTCAATCGGCAAAGCGCTGGAATACGCCCGGTTAGCTCAATCGGCAAAGCGCTGGGAATACGATTCGAGCTACGCATCTCTTTGTCATGGCGTAGGTTCTAATCCCGGGGTTTGACAAATATATGCGAGATGTCTGATGGACGCCTCGCCGGTGCACGACGGTTCACGTAAGCGCTGCTTACGGCTTCCTCCACCAACCAGGTCCATGCACAGGAAAAATGAGAAATACGATAGAAGTGCAAACCAAAAATCCTTCACCCCGATTCGGAACTGTATCTGCACGAAAGGGAATAATATCCTATCCTAGTTTTGTGAACTTAACTCGAAATTATTTTTTCAGAGATTCGATTCGAAAACATATTGGAAACTATCATCACGAATGGGCTGCCATAATAAAATTAATAACTTGACCCGTAAAAGTTTGGAATTTTGGGACAGAGTAAGATATTCTATTCTCATGAGGTTAAATCTCTAAAAAAATATTCAGTAGCTAAATTATATATCCCTCAAGAACACAGACGTACAAAACCTTTGGGCTTCACTTACACGTAATAACTAAGTTTGGAAATGATTTTAAGATAGTTCTTATAGCTTTGTGTGTTCGACTGTGCGTATGTTTGCGGGTAGGTGAAGCGCGTGAAATACGTTATAAATCTTTTCCTGATTTTGCTCTAATTCCTGGCTTCTCATTTTTGTTTTGTGTATATTAATATTTGCATTGAGAAGTCGAAATAAAGTTGTATTGTATTGTACAAGTTATCACAAGAAGAGCGACGCTCGCTTTTCATTGTGTATTGAGCATTTTGAGTCTATATAACCGTTTCTTTCCTAGTTTTTCAGTTATTGAATGTGGTTTTCTGGTACGCATAACAAACTGCCTATATGTATATGTGCTAATAGTATCTAATGTATGAGCCCAAGTTTTGCTATTTTATGACACTTGCGTTTTTGATTTATATTTGCTTACTTCTGGCGAGTAGTCACACACATCAGTTATTTGATTGTGGCATAAACTTTATTTTAGGTTTCGACTGCTTTCCAGAATCGGCCAACATTTGCCTTGTGTGTATTATTTTTCTGTTGTATTGTTTTTGGAGATTCAAAATACAATATGTCTATGGGAAACTCTACGCACAACTGGAGGAAAAGGATTGGATTTCATTTTTATCATGTGGGAGATGATAACCGCAACAAAGACCCGACAAAACTTGGCGTATTTTCACAATTTCATCCCGGCTACGGAGAGAAAAGATCACTCCTCAATATTTACCAACTCGCTCGCTCGCCAACAGCACGGTGCAGAAAATTTTCGAAAGGTACCGTACGAAATTATTTTGCTGGTTCGAAGTACGATGAAAAATTCCGTACCACACTACCACCCTTGCTGGAGAGACGGAGCTGAATGTTTTGATACTGACCCCACAGCCCTGACCACAAATCCCAATTCGATTCGAAAACATATTGGAAACTGGCATCCCCGGAGGGCAGCCACAATAAAATAGATAACTTGACCCGTAAAAGTTTGGGATTATGGGACAGAGTAAGATACTCTATTCTCATGTGGCTAAATCTCTAAAAAAATATTCAGTAGCTAAATTATATATCCGTCGAGAACACAGACGTACAAAACCTTTGGGCTTCACTAACACGTGATAACTAAGTTTTGAAATGATTTTGAGATTGTTCTTATAGTTTTATGTGTTCGACTGTGCGTATGTTTGCGGGTAGGTGTAGCGCGTGAAATACGTTATAAATCTTTTCCTGATTTGGCTCTCCTTCCTGGCTTCCCATTTTTGTTTTGTGTATATCATTATTTGCATTGAGAAGTCGAAATAAAGTTGCATTGTATTGTATAAGTTATCACAAGAAGAGCGACGCTCGATTTTCATTGTGTATTATGCATTTTGGGTCAATAATTGTCGATTTCCTAGCTTTTCAGTTATTGAATGTGGTTTTCTGGGACGTATAACAAACTGCCTATATGTATATGTGCTAATAGTATCTAATGTAAGAGCCCAAGTTCGCTATTTTATGACTCTTGCGTTTTTGATTTATATTTGCTTACTTCTGGCGAGTAGTCACACACATCAGTTATTTGATTGTGGCATAAACTTTATTTCAGCTTCCGACTGCTTTCCAGAATCGGCCAACATTTGCCTTGTGTGAATTATTTTTCTGTTGTATTGTTTTTGGAGATTCAAAATACACTATGTCTATGGGAAACTCTACGCACAACTGGAGGAAAAGGATTGGATTTCATTTTTATCATGTGGGAGATCATAACCGCAACAAAGACCCGACAAAACAAATTTTCACAATTTCATCTCGGCTACGGAGAGAAGAGATAACTCCTCAATATTTATCAACTCGCTCGCTCGCCAACAGTACGGTGCAGGAAATTTTCGAAAGGTACCGTACGAAATTATTTTGCTGGTTCAAAGTACGATAAAAATTCCGCACCGCACTACCACCCTCGCTGGAGGGACGGAGCTGAATAATATGATACAGACCCCACAGCCCTGATAAATTACACAGAGCAATATATCAATTGTGACAAATAAGTATCTATGCATATTGCGATTAAGATAAATAAAGTGGTGAAGAATAAAACGATTCAAAAAATTCAGACAATTTGATTTACCATTTTTTTCAAAAAAGTACCACACATGCCCCTCAACATTTCCAAATATTTGATTGAATCAAAGTATTCTATAATGCCCAGGCCAAGTTGGCAGAATCTAAGTTTTCTCCGGGTGTCCGAAATGATCATGTCATCTTCTGATGATGAACGAAAATGCTTCAAAACCATCAACACTGCTGTTTCATAGCAGTATTGATGATTTTGAACCTTTTTCTACCAGACACATAAAAAAGGCATTGGAATCTTCTAGCCACAGTTGTATTAAGAAATATTGTTTATTTACTATATTTTTTCTGAAGAAAATCTTTCTCTTTGGGTGGCTAAGCAATAGAGCCCAGACTATATCCACAATTATCATAGAAAATAAGGAAATAAAACAGTAGAATATTTGAGTAATCTCTACATAATAAATCTTTTCTTTTTCTGGGATGTCATATTCAATTTATACAATTGTTTGCAAATACATTTCTTCAAGTATATTTCAACAACTGGGTGTTGAAATTGCCCGGTTAGCTCAATCGGTGAAGCGCTGAGTATACACTTCGAGATACATAGCTCTGATCGTCATGACGCAGGTTCGAATCCTGTGAGGGATGATGATGATATGCTAAAACTCTGCTGGACGCACGCCTCGCCGGTGGGTGATTCACGTAAGCACAGCTTACGGCACAGAAAAAATGAGAGAAACGACCATATCATTTTCTTTATACGGACAAAAAAGCTTCAAAACCATCAACACTGCTATTTTATAGAAATATTGATGATTTTGAACCCTTTTTTCAACAGTTTTGATGCCACCAGACACCCAAGAAGACAATTTTCGTCTTCCAGCAGGGGATATACTATCATGAAATATTGACAATTTACCACATTTTTTCTGATGGAACCCATTTTCTTCAGGTGTCTGAGTAGCTGACATACCAACAATCTGCCATGGCCCAGGGCAGATACCACTAACTGCACTTATTATTAACATAACTGTACAGTACCGTCTGAGATGATATCCGCTTTAAGCAGAGTAACTGGCACAAATTTTTGTGGTAACTTTTTTCTTGAAAGTGGATGTTGATTGGTTTTATGCCCTGCTTCAGGTCTGTATTTAGAGTTCCAATAAAAGATATATTTTTTCATTGAAATTCACTGTGAGCAAGGCCGGAAGCACTTCTCAAAGGTAACCAACAACAGCCACTCAATAGCAAGAGCTACTAAAAGATGTAGTACCAGCAACTGCACTCTAAACAAAAACACTCTAAATGGAACTGAACCACCATGGTAAAGTGCTGTGAGTGGTATCTGCCATGGACAAGGCTGGTAGTACGGTACGGTACGAAGTTCGGTACGGTACGATTGAATTTTCCGGTACGATTCATTTTTCAATTTTCGTACTTGGTACGGTACGGTACGAAGTTCGGTATTTATTTCGTACCGTACCGTACTCTTTTTCGTACCTTCACATTACACTTAATGAATGAATTCGAAAAAATAATTTCATTTAACATCTATGCCGTTTCATAACGGGGCGCTGATAATATAAATTGTGTCTATCAAAGAATTTTTAAACAAACGGGCAATTTTAAAATGATTAAAAGCGGCGCAGGTATTGGTAGTAAAAATGCAACTGATTCACTTGAGCTGATTAGATGAGCTATGTCGTATATCGGTTTTACTGCAGTGGCGCAAAACTTTGTGATTGTGTGGAAATACATATAGGCCGCTGATTTATGACGTCTTAATCTGAATGCATTTTTCTGTAATAACAAAAGTTGTGATAGCCCAATTAAAATCGTCAAGATAAGCAGCATTCGTAATACTAAAAATCACAGTGTTATCACGGTGCCCGAATATACCAACTACAATGGCGGATACGGAAAAAAATTGTGGGGGTAGTCACACATGCAATCACAGGCTTTCAAATTTACAAAAATATAAGGGTGCCGGAAGCGCGCAAACTTTTATTGAGAACGAAACAAAAATACATTTTTTTAGAGTGAAATAAACATTACCAGGCCGGAAAATGTATCTGAGCGCCAGATGCCCGCTGAAATTTTTGTAAAAATTGAATAAAAATTTTTACTTCAAAGGCTCAATGCTACGAAATATACAAAATTAATCAGGGAATATTGCGCAACGCAGGCGCGCGAAAATTTTATGAAAATTAAAAACTCTCTCCCCTTGACCAACTATGCAACTAAGCTCACCAGTAACCACCGCTATTACGTTTTGTTTGTACTTTGACACGCAGAAGTATATTATCGGAGCAGAAACATCATAATATAAAGATATATTTAGGCTATTTTGAGTTGAATGTTACCTGATGCTCATCTTAAATAGAAGATATATTTTGTAAAAAAACAGTCAAGTCACAATATGGCATGTCGGGAATACGTCTGTCTGGTATGAAAAAATAAATAGCATTATTCAGTTATTTGAAGAGAACGTAAATTGCACCAGGATTACCAGTTGCACAATGATAATGTTCGAATTTCTTGTGACGACACAATGCCAGATTTTTTCGCGAAACCGTGCTCATCCTACCACCATTCATCACCACCGGTCTACCATTCTCATATTATACGCAATGTGAACAATGATATTGGGGTGACATATGCTCAATTACGCGCATGTTTTACTGTCCTGGATTTTAAACCAGATATCATAAACTGCATCGCTTTGGTGT
>OZ023150.1:16739948-16832216 GCA_963675895.2 Styela plicata | reverse complement strand
GTTTTTGTTTAGAGTGCAGTTGCCGGTACTACATCTTTTAGTAGCTCTTGCTATTGAGTGGCTGTTGTTGGTTACCTTTGAGAAGTGCTTCCGGCCTTGCTCACAGTGAATTTCAATGAAAAAAAAATATATATCTTTTATTGGAGCTCCGAATACAGACCTGAAGCAGGGCATAAAACCAATCAACATCCACTTTCAAGAAAAAAGTTACCACAAGAATTTGTGCCAGTTACTCTGCTTAAAGCGGATATCATCTCAGACGGTACTGTACAGTTATGTTAATAATAAGTGCAGTTAGGGGTATCTGCCCTGGGCCATGGCAGATTGTTGGTATATCAGCTACTCAGACACCTGAAGAAAATGGTTCCATCAGAAAAAATGTGATAAATTGTCAATATTTCATGATAATATATCCCCTGCTGGAAGACGAAAATGTCTTCTTGGGTGTCTGGTGGCATCAAAACTGTTGAAAAAAGGGTTAAAAATCATCAATATTTCTATAAAATAGCAGTGTTGATGGTTTTGAAGCTCTTTGTCCATACAAAGAAAATGATATGGTCGTTTCTCTCTTTTTTTTCTGTGCCGTAAGCAGTGCTTACGTGAACAACCACCGGCGAGGCGTCCAGCAGAGTTTTAGCGTATCATCATCATCCCTCACAGGATTCGAACCTGCGTCATGACGATCAGAGATGCATATTCCCGGCGCTTTACCGATTGAGCTAACTGGGCAGTAAGGATGTTGGAGCAATTTCAACTCACAATTGTTCAAATATAGTCGAAAAAATTTGCAAACAATTGTATCATTTGGATATGACATCCCAGAAAAAGGAAAGATTTATTATGTAAAGATTACTCAAATATTCCACTGTTTTATTTCCTTATTTTCTATGATAATTAGAGATATAGTCTGGGCTCTATTGCTTAGCCACCCAAAGAGAAAGAGTTTCATCAGAAGAAAATATAGTAAATGGACGATATTTCCTAATACATCTATGGCTGGAAGATTTTAATGTCTTTTTGTGTGTCTGATAGAAAAAGGTTCAAAATCATCAATACTGCTATGAAACAGCAGTGTTGATGGTTTGGAGCATTTTCGTTCATCATCAGAAGATGACATGATCATTTCGGACATTTCATTTAGTGCGGTGCGGAATTTTTATCGTACTTTGAACCAGCAAAATAATTTCGTACGGTACCTTTCGAAAATTTCCTGCACCATACTGTTGGCGAGCGAGCGAGTTGATAAATATTGAGGAGTTATCTCTTCTCTCCGTAGCCGAGATGAAATTGTGAAAATTTGTTTTGTCGGGTCTTTGTTGCGGTTATGATCTCCCACATGATAAAAATGAAATCCAATCCTTTTCCTCCAGTTGTGCGTAGAGTTTCCCATAGACATAGTGTATTTTGAATCTCCAAAGACAATACAACAGAAAAATAATTCACACAAGGCAAATGTTGGCCGATTCTGGAAAGCAGTCGGAAGCTGAAATAAAGTTTATGCCACAATCAAATAACTGATGTGTGTGACTACTCGCCAGAAGTAAGAAAATAACAGCAAATATAATCAAAATTGCAAGTGTCATAAAATAGCAAACTTGGGCTCATGCATTAGATACTATTAGCACATATACATATAGACAGTTTGCTACACGTCCCAGAAAACCACATTCAATAACTGAAAAGCTAGGAAGTCGACAATTTTATTGACCCGAAATGCATAATACACAATGAAAATCGAGCGTCGCTCTTCTTGTGATAACTTGTACGATACAATACGAGTTTATTTCGACTTTTCAATGCAAATAATAATGTGCAAAAAACAAAAATGAGAAGCCAGGAAGGAGAGCAAAATCAGGAAAAGATTTTAAAAGTATTTCACGTACTACACCTACCCTCAAACATGCGCACAGTCGAACACACAAAACTATAAGAACAATCTCAAAATCATTTCAAAACATAGTCGCTACGTGTAAGTGAAGTC
The DNA here is from genome assembly GCA_963675895.2 of Styela plicata. NCBI lineage: Eukaryota > Metazoa > Chordata > Ascidiacea > Stolidobranchia > Styelidae > Styela > Styela plicata. The sequence continues at coordinate 16,830,235 of OZ023150.1, read as the reverse complement.
CAAAGGTTTCGTACGTCTTTGCTCTCGACGGATATATAATTTAGCTACTAAATATTTTTTTAGACATTTAACCACACGAGAATAGAATATCTTACTCTGTCCCATAATCCCAAACTACAGGTCAAGTTATCTATTTTATTGTGGCTGCCCACTGGGAGTGCCAGTTTCCAATATGTTTTCGAATCGAATCTCAGAAAAAATAATTTCGAATCTTTTGGAACACGATTCTATGATAAAAATTCATTCCCAAATGTTTTAAGATGCTATACTAAGGTCACAAAACCAAAAAACACATTAGTTGTTCAAATTCAGGCAACGCTGAACAAGAACGAAATAGCTATATATTGATTTGACAGCTGGGCACAATGAAACTGGCAAAAATTTATCATAAAAAGTCACCAAATAGCCAAATAATTTTAAAATGTTGGTTTACAAGGTTAGACGACGACAGAACCTCACATACGCAATGCAACAGGAATCTATGAGAATCACAACGGATTTTCTCGAAATGCGATTCTAAATTCTAAACTTACAACCCTACTGCCAACGCATCAACCTGGCTGCCTCGATATTCCCCATGTCCACTCAGCCCGCAAACCTATCCCTCTCCCACAGGGTGAGGTAAATGAGTGGGTAATCGATTAAGGTCGAATACGCGCTGAATTCAGAATTGAATCGAGTAATTTTATGACGTGCATCAGCAGTATTATAATGAATGAGATAATCTCGGCTAGCTCAATCGGTGAAGCGTTGGGAATAGGCTTCGAGCTACGCATCTCTGATCGTCATGACGCAGGTTCGAATCTTGCGAGGGATGATGATTATATGCGGGAGGTCTGCTGGGCGTCTCGCCGGTGCACGAGGGATTCTAAAGCGTTCACGTAAGCGCTGTTTACGGCTTCCTTCACCAACCAGGTCAATGCACAGGAAAAATGAGAAATACGATAATCCGAAAACCTTCACTCCGATTCGGAACTGGCATCTGCACGAGAGGTCGTGGTTCATATGGTTAAGCTGTAGTCTCGGGTTTCCTCTTCCGCAGGATAAAATGATGTCCTAGCATATTGTTAAAAACACCAAATTAATATGTCTATTTTCTGTCAAAGAATACCTTTTTGAATAAAAGGATTTCGACCTTCTGGGAAAATCGAATCAAATAATTCATGATGCGCGAATCGTGGATAATACAGCCGATAATACAGCTCAATCATATGGGAAACCACGACCTCTCGCGCAGATACCAGTTCCGAAGCGGGGTGAAGGTTTTTGGAATATTATATTTCTCATTTTTCTTTAGCATGGTACCTTATTGGTGGAGGAAGCCGTAAGCAGTGGGATTCGAACTTATTACTTGGCTCGTTTTTAAACTTTCTTTTGGGTTTTGTTTGCTTCCCTGATAACTCTGTAATGTTATATCTTCATTCATATCGCCTTTTGTGTCAAATTTGACCAAAATCGATTGCATTTTGTAGATAAAAATGAAAGTTCTTGTTCATTTAGCAAGTTTTTGTTCCTGTGAACGATTCTCGATTGATTCGAATAAATTGTGCTTCGAACCGATTCGAATCACTGAATGGAATAGCCCAGTCCTAAACACATCTATTTAAAAGTTCGGTAAGATTTTCCAAAAAAGAAATATTCCATGTCTATTATTAACTTTATTTGTGTCGCCTTTTGTGTCGACAGAGGTGTCGGAATAAACCATGTCCATAAACCTGCGCCATGACGATAAGAGACGCGTAGCTCGAAGCGTATTCCCAACGTTTTACCTAATGACCTAACCAGACACACCAAATTGCACGTAGTATGTGAAAAATAGTCTCATTGAAAAAATTGCTCTCATCCTCAGTCGAGTTTTTTCTCAGTTGAGAAAAACGATAATCTAAATAAAAACCTTCACCCCGATGGTATCTTCACTAGAGGTCGTGCTTCGCCCTATTGCTAAGCTATATTCTCGGCTTTCCTCTCCCGCAGGATAAAAATGATATCCTATCCTCCTTACTCGTACCTTCACTAGGGGGAGTCGCTTCCATATCAGAGTATCTGTTGATAACATCAACGTAAAATGCGTCTGGCAAGTCATTAGAGCACGTGCGTAGTAGACAATCCTTTATAAACTTTCAACAATACGAATTATTTTTCTTAATAGTCGCACACCTAGTACGGCCGTTACCAGCTGGCAAATACTTTCCATAATGCCGCCTGGGTGGCTATTATAAGTCATATATTATCACATGTTCTGCTCAGACAAGAATATATTTCCTTTAAGGCAAAATACAGGCAATATCTAGAAAATTTATCAAGCAAAATATACACACATATACTATACACCGAAACTGACATAATGAATATTTCATATAATAGGTTTTAAGACCGGCCAATTATCGGTAACTAACACATCCAAAGAATAACCCCCCCCCCCCCACAAGAGAATTCTTCTTAAAAATGTTCCGTGACAAATTACTAGTTTAAAAGACGGAGACCTCAAAGGAAAACAATGCTATTTCATTCATTTTTAGGTACCCACATTAACAAGGAAAATGTTCTCTAGGTAAAAGGCACTTTGTTCAATAAAAAATATTTTGAAGCTTGAGTAGAGAACTTTGGTAATGGTACTAAATTATTTGAATAGAACCACTTTCCCATAATGCATTATATTGAGTTTGGTCACATGGCAAAAATCACAAAACAAATCCACCCCATGAAGACGCAATCTATATTAGGACAAGGCAGAACCAAAACGAGATTGCTAAGAAGTGTCTCAGTGTGGAAAATGCTGGGATATGAGATATTTCTAGATACCTTATATTTTCAGTCAAAACTGACGCTCACTTACATTGAATTTATATTTGATCTCTCATGTTCAACTGAAGGGCTGCGTTTTGATCACAAAAAGTCACAAACAGCAAGTCTTAGCGTAACTTCTTGGAGTGGATCACCCTGCCCAACGCCCTGTACTAGCGACCACTTATAGACGGACAGGGTTAGAATTACTGGAAAGATATGATCTTTCCTGTTCGGCTTAGCCTACCAAGGTATTACACGCTGGGTTGAGGGGTGGGCATAGATTAACCAGTCGGACTCGCCGAAAATCGAACCCGAAATCTTCAACCTGCGATTTTAAGTAATTTCAAGTTCTGAACGAATTGCTCAAGTGCCCTGGGCCAATCAGAAATATTAATTTGTCAAGCACGACCAACGAATGAACCTCGATCATACTCAACAAAAGATAATTTCCTAAATTGTGAAGATATACGTATATTTTTAATATCCACTTTGAGCAAGACCAGAAGTAGTGCTTAAGAGAAATCCACTAACGGTCACTTATAGCCAAAAGGTACTAAAAGACGTAATACCAGCAACTGCACACTAAACGGAAAACACCCCAAACAAAACTGGACCGCCATGGTAAAATGCAGTGATTGGTATTTGCCCTGGGCAATGGTGAAACCATCTACCACTTCGTGCGACATTGGATGGGTTAAACTTATCGAAAGTTGATACTTTTATACAATAATTAGGATTGTGAGAAATTTCTTGGGTATGTTTGTGAAAATCAGACAAATTAAGAGCTCAGAAAATGAATACTAGTAACGATTTCGTATTAAAATATAGACGACCGCTGCAAAGACCTGTTAAAATTTGTTGTTATTTTCACAATTTCATCCCGGCTATGAAGAGAGGAGTCACTGCCTAATATTTGAACTCACTCGCTTTTTCGCCACAAGTGGTGCTCGGGGCTGGCCAATTGCTTTGTACATCTGCGTTACTACAGATATATAAATTGACCGCTCACAATTTATTTAAGGATTTAGTCGCATTAGAAGAGAATATCTTACTTTGTCCTATAAATCCAAATTTTTATAGATCGATTTATATCCACACCAATCTGGCCGTCCCATCGTGTCCACACTCTTAAAATATACTCAGCCAGCAAACCTATCCTCGTCTCATGGGTTAAAGGTAACTGAGTGAGAGGAATTGATTAAGGTCCAGGTGAAGGATTGGCCAAAATCGAATATCCGTTAGAATAATGTCGAATCAGCAGTATTATACCAGATAAACAATAAGATTTTTTCAGAAAATTGATAAAACGCAAAAATAATGCGTCTATTTACTGACAATGAATACTTTTTTGATGTAGCATCGCTGATAGGGCTGGGCAAAGCCGAATCATATGGAATTCGATTATTTTTTTCGAATCGGATTGAATCACAAATTCTATGTAAATAACAAGACTCCCATATTTACTATCGTGAAATGAAGAAATTCATAGTTCATAATTTATTTTTAATTCACACTAAAAGAAGCAATTTTCATATTTTAACGACGAAATATAATCGATTTTGGTCAAATTTGGCCAAAATCGATTGCATTTCGTAGTTAAAAATGAAAATCCTAGTTCACTTGAAAAGTTTTTGTTCCTAGGAACGATTCACGATTGATTCGAATCAAATTGCCCAGCCCTAAACGCTGGGAAAAACGAATCGAACAATTTTCCCGAATCCCGAATCGAATATTTTGGACAAGTCTACCCATATGGCCATTATAAGTCCGGATACGTATATCATCACAAGTTCTGGTCAGACACGAATATATTTCATTTAAGGCAAAATACAGGCAATATCTAGAAAATTTATCAAGCAAAATATACACACATGTATTATACACCAGAAAATCACGCAAACAATATATCATCAGAATATTCCACTGCTAACACACCCAAAAAAAAGAACCCGCCCTCCACCAAAAAAAATTTCATAAAAAAAAATATTAGTTGAGAAATTGAATTGTTAGAAGATAAAAAATATTAATTTCCAGAACTGCTTTGCATTTTATAAAATACTTAAAAATCATCAACATTGCTATGAAATAGCAATGTTGATGATTTTGAATTATTTTTTTCAAATTTTCGATTCATCAGAAAAGAACCACTCGACAGTTTCAGACACAAAAAATAAAATAATGATAAGTTAGAATTAGGGCTGGGCAAAACCGATCAATCTGGAATTCGAATCTGATTCGAGTATTTTTTTCGAATCTGATCGAATTACTAATTCTATGTAAATAACAAATATCCCATTTTTACTATTACAACTTGTCTCCATCGTGAAAATGAAGAAATTTATAGTTTATATCGTATTTTCAATTCACACTGAGAGCAACAATTTCCATATTTTAACGACGAAATATAATCGATTTTTGTAAAATTTGGCCAAAATCGATTGCATTCCGTCATTAAAAATGTAAATCCTAGTTCAAGTTTTTGTTCCTATGAAGGATTCACGATTAATTCGAATAAATTGTGCTTCGAATCGATTCGTATCACCGAATCGAATTGCCCAGCCCTGGTTATAATACTCTATACCACTTCTACAACAGCTAGAGTACTATCTAAATATAACAAAGAAAAGATACATCAGGTAAAAGGCACTTTGTTCAATAATAAAAAAACGGAACTTGAGTTGGGAACTTTGGTAATGGTACTAAATCATTTGAATACAACCAATCATGCATTATATAGAGTTTGTTGAGCATTGGAAAATCACAAAATATATTTGCCACATTAAGACGCGGTCAATGTTATGTGGTTAAGACAAGGCAGAAACAAAAACAAGATTGCTAAGACATATTTCAGTATAAAAAATGCTGGGATATGGGCAACAAGTCAATAGATACAATATATTCTCAGTCAAAACCGACACTCCTCCACATTGAATCTATGGTTAATCCATTGATGTTCAACTGAAGCTTTGCGTTCTAATCGCAAAATGTTCGCAAACCTTCAGTCTTAGCGTGATGCAATTTTGCCAAAACTAAGATTTAAAAATCTAACTCTTTCATACACGAAGACATTTGGCACAAAATGAAAATTTTTTCCAAGCATGAGATACCGGTGCAGTCAATCTGTGCCTAGGGGGTAGGGAAGCAAGATTGAAATACTCTTTTTTCAAATGAAATCTCCAATAAATTAATTTCGAATCGAATCTTTCCGAATATGATTCTATTTAAAAAAACTCTTTCCCAACTGTTTTAACATTCCGCACTAAAAAATAACATTCATCGGTCAAGATTAAAATCCTTTTAAATCTCCAATAAACTAATTTCGAATCGAATCTTTCCGAATATGATTCTATTTAAAAAAACTCATTCCCAACTGTTTTAACATTCCGTACTATATTAGTTAGTAGTTCAAAACCTAAAAAATAACATTCATCGTTCAAATTCGAACAACACTGAACAAGGACAAAATAGCTGTGTACCGATTTTAAGGCTGGGCACAATTGGCAAAAAGTTATCATAAAAAATCATCAAATAGCGAAGTAATATTACAAGGTTTGCTTCCTAGGTACGAAAGCGTCAGAAATTCACATACGTGACGCAATGGAAATCTAATAGAAGACATCAATATTTAATTTGTTCAACAATTGATATATAGAACATTATTCATAGGAAAACATCATCAATAAAATTTCAAGAACCAAAAATAGTAACATTATTATAGTGTACACGGAAAAATATATAAATAATTTGGAAAAGCATAAATTTTCACCTGACACAGACTTGATTGAGATATGTATTATTACAGTTAGTACCAGACTCATAGTTCTATTCCGCGAGATGTAACCGGTGAAATATAGTCGATGTTGTCAACATTGAAGCTTTAAGACATTCTGAGATACTGTGGATGGGCTGCAACGTTTATGCACGGCCGATCAGTGGCACAAGATAAAAAATAAAATTCTGAACTCGAGGTAATTTGAAAGGCACATGAAATGGTAACAACTTTTACTGGCAATCTGCTCAAGTGAAATGTCGAATCATTCTCAGGGATTAGTATTTGAAACATCCGAATCTGGGATAGGCAGGCTTGCATATTCGTGGGATTATGTTTTTTTGATTATTTCATTCTGAGCAAGACCGGGAGCAATGTCTGGAATGAACCAACCAACAGCCACTGAATAGCAAAGAGCTACTAGAAGATGTAGTACCAGTAACTCTAAACATACCAAACGATATGGAAAAGTGCAGTAAGTGGTATCTGCCCAGGGCGATGTAACACATCTACCATTTCTTCGTTTGCTTTTAGCTGTCTCTTAGAGGAAATAAGTCAGGACTATTCTGAAGTCCGTATCTACAGAATCTTGCATTGACTGTTGCCAAACTACTATGCTATATTTAAAATATTCTTCACAAGAATTAGAGATTGATTTCGTTTAATCTACTATATTACGCTCCCTATGAGAATATAAAAAATTGGAATCTTGCATATTAGAACGATTTGCAAGCCTGGATAGGTACCGTATATTGATCTCGATTCTAAATGTGGCATTCTGGTGATTTATCACAAAAATCCATATAAAGCAATCAATATATTAGTTTCCTAAATGATATACATATATATATATATATACGGTATATATAGGTATGTATGGAGTTAGTTCAGTCACAAATATGTATTTGAGAGCAAATTGGCAGAGTAATTGATTATGCACCTAATGGGCACCATGGCCTAGTGGTTAATATGTTGGTATTGTAGGTTGAATATCTCGGGTTCGAGTGCTGGCGAGTCCAGATTATTAATCCATGCTCACTACTCAAGCCCGGGTGTAGTAGCTCGGGTAGGCCGAAAAAGAAACATTATGTCTTTCCAACAATTATAACCTGTTCGTCTATAAGTGGCCGCCGATACAGGACCTTGGACTGGGTGAACCACTCTATAAAAAATGCCTATAAAAAGCAGTGTTTATGAGTTTAAAGCATTTTGATCAATCGAAGAACAGAAGCTGGTAGAATGCCGGCTACTCTGCTACTCAGACACCCGAAAAAATGTGTTCCATCAAAAGAAAATTCAGCAAATAGAAAATATCTCATAAGATATCTTTTTCTAGAAGATTGAATTGCGTCTTTTTGGGTGTCTGGTGGCAACAAAGCTGTACAAGGAAGTCTAAAATCATCAACATTGATATTAAATATCAGTTTTGATGGTTTTGGTTTTAAAACCTTCGTGTCTGCCCGAAGAAAATGGCACTAACATCAAGCAAGAGCCACAGATGGATCACGTCTCATTGACGCGATCCATCAGTCACACATACTTTAACAAAATATGTTTTTACAAAATTTTTCCGATTTCGATAATCAATAACATGTAACACCCGAAGTAAAACACAATCCCTTTACCCTGTTACGGACGCTTTAGAAAAATTGAAGATAAAACTTTAAAAAGATAGGACAACCGGAGTATCCATTGCTCATTCAAACTTGATTCCTTGGGCGAGGGGAAGATCTTTGCTATAGTTAATTGTGCTGTGAAATAGAAAAAAAAATGGATGAAAAATAAGAATATTCCAAACATGTATGGTATGCAAAATGTCAGCTACTGCAGCTGTTCAGATACCGGAAAAATGGGTTATATCACAAGAATATTTAGGAAATGGTTAGGGATGAGCAATTCAGAATACTTCACTACTCCAGAATTATTATGGAACAATAATAAGAATAATAATAATGGGAAATTCAGAATTTTTGTCTGTAAGTGCTTTTATTCCAAATATTTTGGCACAATCGCCAGTATATCTGCCCTCCCACACGGGGGTAGGGGCAAAACGGTATTTAAATTACCGTTGACCGATTAACATGTGGAAAAGAAACATGTATTGTGAATTAAAATATTTTCCGGAATAGAATCGAATTCAGAATATCGAATCTTATTCCTGAATTCATGATAGCAGTGAAATATTGCTTTAAAAGGTACAGATGCACACGCCCAATGGAGGGTTGAGAATTGAGTTATCCACGGAAGTCTTAAACATAGTAAGGAATTCACTTGTCCGCAGAAGTCCTAAGCGTAGTAAGGGTAGCACAAGATAAAAAATTAAGATTTAGTTAAGTCGATTTATGGAAAATGTTTGATCAAGCATGGGTGATCTTGGCGTAACCATTGTTTCATTAGAATCGAAATATGCTATCCCACTGAAATTGGAGTTTTGAATTTTCGGATAGTTTAATATTCCGGATCAACCTGATAAGGTATTCTGAAATGGCCTAGAAATGGGCAATATTTGTGGATTGAGTACTTATATGTCTTTTGGGTGTCTGGTATTATCCAAAGAAAAAGTTAAAAACCATCAATACTGCTATGAAATGGCAGTGCTGATGGTTTTGAAGCTTTTTGCTCAACTGAAGAATATAACATGAACATTTTGGATACCCAAAGTAAAACAAGATTCCACCGCTCGATGTGTAGGGGATGTCATTATCCAAATAAGCAGGGTCGCTTTCCTATAATTCTGATTAAAAATAATTCTGGTTTTGATTATTTTTAAATTGATTCAATTTGCAGTGAAATGGGCACAATATGGTCAAATAACAACAATTTTTTTTATTGGAAATGTTGAAACATTACTCTACATATATAGTGGATTTCGAATACGCACGTTCCATCATGAACTGAAATGAAGTTTATTTCACAGTATGGAATTAACAATGTTTACAATTATATCTGGTTAGGAAATTTATCTTGCATATTGTCATTTCATCCAGCGCGGAACCAATGAGGAACCGACGATGACTGTCCCAAGGCTGTGGGTTACAGTGCCTCGCCCAGGGGCACCCCGCATAAGCATTGTGCTTTGAATGTTTTTCGTTCAGCGATCTTGACCATACTTCACCAGCGTTCGAACCTATGTCATTAGGTGTTAAGTTCAGCAACTATCGTCGCTTTCATCATGCCACCACGGCCCACCATGACATGAGAGTCCGACTGTTTCAAAGATACATAAAAGTTGTCAAAACAAAATGCTCACCATGTCGAACGTTTCATATATTGTTTCCAAGCCTCCGATCCTGACTCTCTACCTCCTCCAGTGGCCTTTTCACCACCAAACGCACCACCAATCTCTGCACCACTCGTTCCAATGTTGACGTTAACAAGACCACAGTCTGAACCCTTCGGTCTGAAAAAAATAAAAAACAAACGTTAAATATCAATGATAGGGCCATTTCATTTGTTCCTGTAAAAAGAGAGATAATTTGAGAGAAAAACTGATAAACATTCCATTGACTATGTAGAATCACAATGTATTTTTTTTCATCAAAATTCTCTCAGAGCACAGCTGCAGGAGGCAAATCATACTTGTAAAGTTTCCTGAAGCCACTAAAGTGCAAAGAGATACACGGAATGCAGGAATAGGAACTAAGGAACCCTGACAGATGTCTATTGACGAGAGTTTTAAAGCCTTGCCGATCAACACGATCAGGAAAGCAGTGAGAAGGCAAGGAATTCGAAAGTTTAGAGTTTCTTCGAAAAAAACTTGTTGCATAAAACTGTCTGTGACATTGTGGAACCTACACAGTGAATAGATGCAAATTGGAAGCCAATTAAGTGGACTGATTGAAAATTTTGTTCGGAGGACAGATAGCAGAAAGCTCTTGTGAACAAAGACCATTATTAATGTAAAATAAGCAGAAAGAGGCAACATTGCAACGATGTGACAGGTTTGGAAGGTAAAAGTGGGAGGGTAAAAGCATATTTTCCTCATTGTCAGCCCTTTTTGTCAGAGGTAAGCAATTTTGGAACTTTTGATTAACCCATCGCACATAAATCTCAAATTTTTATAATTATCCGAAGCAATCGAAATGTGAATGCATAAAAATAAAAAATACCCCATCCACTTGAAGATATCTCCCAAATTCTTTGTGAAAAGTGCACTGGATAACCCTTGTTCGACCTCATTATTCCATTGTATTGCTTGATCTATACCTCCTTCCAATTTCAAAACATAAAGTACAGGAACAAACGACTCTCTCAACACTAGAGGGCTGTCATGAGCAAGACCTGTGACAATCGTAGGTTCAACAAAGTTGCCAGGACCGTCAATGACTTGACCTCCGACTTCGATAGTGCCACCTAGTGACCGGGCTTCTGCAACTGTTTCCTGGAATAACTTGACTCCGGCTTTGGAATGCATTGGTCCATAAAGTGTCCCATCTAAAAAATACAAGATTGGATGAAGAAACATTAGTGTTTGGAATATGATAGATGAATGTGATTATTTATATAGTGTGTGTTTGGCGCCCCTTTTTTGTTTTGTGGGAGAGGGGGTCCTGTAGGATGTGTTTGGTCAAATATAAAATATTCATATTTTTTTTTGAGGTAAGCAAATGCGTGCCACTTTCTTTCAATGTTTCCTTAAAACTTATTCCGTAGCACGTTTTTAAACTTTCTTTTAGGTTTTGTTTGCTTTCCTGATAACTCTGTAATGTTATATCTTTATTTGTATCGCCGGGGTGTCGAAATAAACTATGCCCATGTCTATGTGATCAGGATTGCCCGTCCTTGCAGTTTAATTTGAGCGGTATTAGAAATTCAAAATATGATTCAAATAATTTTCAACATTCAGACAAAAGAAATTGTTGATATTTTGCTATTTTATTTCACAGCAAAGTCATGGTTTTAAAATTTGAAAATGTAAAATTTTGCATATATATTACAATTCACGGCAAAATGGATGGATTTAAGAATGGCCGACAAATTAAATTCTTTTTATGAGTGACCCCAACACATATCGCTCACTTTTATAGTGGCGATATTCGGTTTCACCGTTGTCTGGGATCATCTACTTTGGCACTTCGGTTCTCTATGCAATAGGCTTTAGATGGTATTCTTATTTTTTTCCTAGTGTGACTTCCAGCCTTGCTTTAAGTGAATATTAATAAAAAAATGAATATGACAGCCTCAAGACAAATAGCAACTAATGAAAATATAATATAAAACCCTGTTTGAAAACCACACCACATACCTTCTAATGGGTCACCAATCCTGACTTGTTTGTAAGATTTCTTCAATCTTTCCAAAACTTGGTCGTAAACTTTTTCGTGAACAATCAATCGACGTGTAGTGGTGCATCTTTGACCTTGTGTGCCGACACTTCCGAATAATGTTCCCACTACCACTAGATCCAAGTCTGCATCTTCCATCACTGAAAATGAGAAATGTCTGTGTAAAGTGAAGAAAAGTGGTGGTGGTAGATCTACAGGGCTGCTAAAAACTAAGAATGAACCGGAAAATTGTAAAATATACGCCAAAAAATTTTCGTAACTATATACATAAAACAAGAACAGTATGATATCTTTCAATGGAATCACAAGTATATTTGTAAGCTTTCGTTAGGTCATAGCCTAACTTCTTCAGACAAAAACAAGATATACCTGCAGTGGAATAAACATACGGATCCCAGATCACAAGTACAGAAGTAAAAAGGACTCACGGATCAGTATAAGATTTAGAATTTTACATATATACATACCGTATACATATTTATGTCATCCATTTTGATTTTCTAGAAAATTCTCAAACTGAACAATTTAATACATCATTACCCAATCAAAAAGTCACTGATGTATAAGTATGAGTCACATCTATGGCTCATGCTTGTCAACAATAAATTTATGATTAGAGTTGTGCAGATTTGGGTTGTAATCGCTGCAGACTTTACGTAGTTACGTCAGATATACTTGCATAATTCCGTAAATATTAACATTTTTGGTTCCTGTACTTTTTTGCATGGTAAATCCTAAAGCATCCTAAAGGAAACTGAAACATCATGGTAAAGAGCAGTGTATGGTATATGCCCCGGGTGATGGTATATCCACCTACCACTTCCATTCTTCCCTTTAGTCGCCTCTTACGACATGCAGGAAATACGCTAGGGTTATTCCAAAGCGCATTCCTACAGGGTCAAAGTTGGGGTGTAATAGCTGTAGGCCTTATGTAATCACATCCGATGTAATTTTTGCATGATATGTCCCTAAACGATACATGTTTGCAGCGATAATCAAAGGCACATTCTCTATTACAATATTAGAAACTTCAAAAGTGCATTCTTGCAACCGGAAGTTAACATAACAATTCAAATCTAATATCAACGCAAATGATTGAAAGACTTGATATAGAAGCAATTAAAAAAACAGCCTTAACAGCGTAATATTACATAAGTGTGTTGCGTTGCTAAATTCCGTTATTCAACGTAAATTCAACCCAACTCTGAACGTGAGACTGTGACAAATCTCTGTTGTTAAAGCACAAATAACACAGCACTCAGCTTTTACTATATAAGCAGATTGGGTACTTGAAATTTGCTGAGCATACTAGATCGCACATGGACAAGACTATCAATTAATATCTCTGATTAAGCTATGATCAACGCCTTTTTCACCTTGATATTTCATTGATATTTTCTGCAAAGTTTTCTGACCATTTTGTTCAACTGGTGAAATGAACCAATTGAGCAAAAGAGCCAGAATCAATTGATAACCCCGGTGGAAAAAACCCTATATATTTCCTGCATGTCGTTAATAAGTGACAACAAAAAAAGAGCCAAAAAGTGGCATAGGATTCAGCAACGCTCAGCGAAAATTCCCCCGACTGCACTCCATTATAGTGGTTCAGCTCTGTTCAGGATGTTTTCCACATAAGAGTGCTGTTGCTTGAACTACATTTGCACACTCCACCATCTATTAGAACGCTTCTTTTAGACTCAACTGCGAACTAATTTCGATGAAAAAAATACCACTCATTAGAATCATATATCATGGTTCAGTTCTGTTTGGAGCATTTTCCACGTCTTGAGAGTGCAGTTGCTGTTTCTGTTTTACCATAAACCTTAAGTTGACATTATTTGGCTCCCATAAAGCCTACTTCCAACCTTGCTTCGAGCAAATTTCAATAAAAAAAATCAAATAAAACTTATTACGCTCTCTAGTGAATATGTTATGCATGTCTGTGGCAGACAGAATTCTTTGGAAAATAGGGCAAAGAAACTCAAGTTTTTTGAGCCTGAATTAACATGAAATACCCCATATTGACTATTTTTTGAAAATTTCATATTCGCATAAAGAATTAACATTTCATATGCTTTTTGGAGGTCTTATGCCCAAATGTCTTATATGGGATCTGAAAGTCTTACCAGGGTAAAAATCAACATACCGATAACTGCGTTGTTTCCTCCCAATTCCAATATCTTCCTTCCGAAACGATTCTGAACAGTTGTTCCAACTTTTCTACCAACTGGTGTACTACCTTTAAAAAAAATATAACGAGTAAAAACGATCAAAAGTTTTTACATAACTTTACTTATAGAAGCAACCCTACCAGTAATTCTATTTTGTCAAGCATGAGCCACAGATGGATCGAGTCTCATCGACGCGATATCCCCCCAAGGCAATGATAAAACCACCTACTTTTTCGCTTCTTTTTAGTCGCTACTTACGACACACATGAAATAGTGGAAGTAGAACCAAATATTGAGGATATCTTTCAGCACGCTGTTCATTAGCGACCAACGTGAAATAAATAATGCTCAATCCCCAATTTCGTTCAAGTTTTTCAAGGGTTTGGGATGTGTAACCTTAGCGGTGTCAGAAAAAACGGTCCATACAGTTCAACCAAAATGCCCTATTTTGAGTTTGAATGGTGGGGGGATTATTGCTATTCATTGGGGCTCGAATCTAGCCAACAAATCAGTCGAAAATCAGCCGTAATGAGAACAGGCAGATAACACACTGTATGTACAGGAAGATCAGGTGATTCAAGAAGTCGATGTGCAGCAAAATCAGGATGTAAGGCAGATATTACCAAAAATATATTGAACAAATAAGAAAATAAATCAATTCATCCAAACAAAATTACCTGTGAACGAGACCAAGTCCACTCTTTTATCATTTGCCAATGCGTCACCAACATCAGCTCCTCCGCAGACAAGAGAACAAACTGCTGGAGGAAGATTGTTCGCTTCTAAGACATCAACCATGATTCTGAAAAAGGATCAAATTTACCATTGAACACAAATATTAGAGTGAGAGGATAGGGTTTTATTTTTTTTTACAGCCACTCCTTGGAGTGGATCACCCTGCTCAAGGCCCTGTAACAGAAGCCACTTATAGACGGACAGGGTTAGGGTAGGGTTAGCCTACCCAAGTTATTACACCCCGGGTTGAGTGATGGGCATGGATAAGCGAGCCGGACGTTTTATCCTATAGATGAGGAAAGTTAAGAACACGGCTTGATCGGAATGCCCGGTTAGCTCAATTCGTAAGAGCACTGGGAATACGCTTCGAGCTACGCATCTCTGATCGTCATGACGCAGGTTCGAATCACATGAGGAATGATGATTATATGCAAGAGGTCTGTTGCATGCCTCGCCGGTGCACCGTGGTTCACGTAAGCCCTGCTTACAGCTTCCTTCACCTACCAGGTCCATGCACAGGAAAAATGAGAAATACGATAGTCCAAAAACCTTCACCCCGATTCGGAACTGGTATCTGCACGAGAGGTCGTGGTTCGCCATATGGTTAAGCTGTATTCTCGGCTTTCCTCTCCCGCAGGATAAAATGATGTCCTATCCTATCCAGATGGCAAACCCATGTGCAGATACTAGTTTTAAGTTGAAACAAGAATTTTGGCTTCACCTTTTACTCAATTTCCTGTGCATGGACATGGTTGGTGGAGGAAGCCGTAACCAGCGCTTACGTACACTACCGTGCGCCAGTGAGATGTCAAACAAACCTCTCGCAATAATCATCTCCCACAGGATTTGAACCTTTGTCAGAACGATCAGAGATGCATAGCTCGAAGTACATCCTTACCACGTTTACTGATTGAGCTAACTGGGCACCATATTATTTTGTGATTCTGAAGCAAAACTATAAAATTTATTTATTTGCCAATTATGGACTGTTGATGGAACGCACCGCCAAGGTCCATCAACAGTACATATTTGGCATGATTCCATTAACAAGGCAGTTTCAGACTTCGGAAATATACAATGTAAATAACAGTAAAATTTTACTGAGTTTTTCGTTAATTTTAATATTTCGATTTGATGATGTATTTGAATTGAACACAAAGTGCCAGTGCCCAATCCCCTAATAAATCTTTTGTCGATTGTAGATAAAACAATTAAAGATTATTGAAAGTCTAGACCTTGAGTAATGAACCTCCAAAAACTCACCTATTCACAGCAATTGTAGAAAGATTAACAGTAGTTGCTGGTTTCCATAAGACGGTGTTTCCGCATGTCAAAGCGATGGCGGCGTTCCATCCGTATACAGCGACCGGGAAGTTGAACGCAGTGATAATACCAACCAAACCAACCGGGTTCCAGGTTTCGAGGAGTGCATGTCCTGGCCCTGGTAAAAAGGAAAAAGCATCAATACGAAAACATATTCCAATTTATTGGAATGATTATGGGAGCGAGTGGAGACTTGGTGTTCAATATGACGGTTGTCATAATTATTCTAATTTGAATGGCATTCAAAATTCATACAAGAATAATGCTGCAAGTGCTCGGTTAGTTCAATCGATAAAGCATTGGGAATACGCTTGCATCTCGCTATTCTATCCTGTGTGGAATATACGAGGAATTGGTGATGTTATAGAGCATAGTCCAAGGCTGTGGGATACAGTGCCTGACCCAGGGGCACCCGACATTGCTCATTGACGCCTTTTTCGTTGGTGATCTTGAACATACTTCGTTGGGGTTCGAACCTGTGTCATTCGTTAGGTGTTACGTTTGGCGGCTATTGTCCATTTAATCACGCCGCCGCGTCTCACAAAAGGAAGTTAAGGTATGATATAAAATTGAATGAGAAATCTGGCATGGCAAATAATTATCATGATTCGGCGACTGGTTTTGGGGGATATGGACTACCTGTGTATTTTATTTTTTTTTTATTGAAATTCACTCTAAGCAAAGCCGGAAGCAGTTCCCAAAGGAACCAACCCACAGCCACTCAATAGCAAAGAGTTACTAAAAGATGTAGTACCAGCCAGCAACTGCACTCTAAACGGAAAACATTCCAAACAGAACTGAACTGTCATGGTAAAGTACAGTGAATGGTATCTGCCCTGGGCGATGGTAATACCACTTTTTTGCTTCCTTTTGGTTGCCTCTTACGACACGCAGGAATAACATTAGGACTATTCTAAAGCCCGTACCTACAGGGCGGGATTCCTTATTCTTCCTCTAGGACTTTGTGTTATCGAATCCATATGCATTAAATGAATGCAACAAAACAATAGCAATCATGATTCTGCCGCACAATGACTTACTTTCAGACGGGAAAACTTGTCCCGGCAGCATTCTTGATAATCCGACTGCATAATCGCAAATATCGATGAATTCTTGAACTTCGCCAACACCTTCTAATGCAATCTTGCCAACCTGAGAAAAAGTAAAATAAAAGTCAATTTAAGAAAAAGTAAGAACCCATGTGGGCGTGATGGCCTTGCGGTTAAACATGTTGGCATCGCAGGTTGAATATCTCCGGGTTCGGGTGCCGGTTAGTCCGGCTCGTTAATCCATGCCCACCCCTCAACCCAGGAGGTAATAACTTGAGTAGGCTAGCCGAACAAGAAAAGATCATACCTTTCCAGCCGGTTAGTCCGGCTCGTTAATCCATGCCCCCCCTCAAACCAGGGTGTAATAACTTGGGTAGGCTGACCGAACAAGAAAAGATCATACCTTTCCAGCCGGTTAGTCCGGCTCGTTAATCCATGCCCCCCCCCCTCAACCCGGGGGGTAATAACTTGAGTAGGCTAAGTCAAACAAGAAATGATCATATCTTTCCAGCAATTCTAACCCAGCCCGTCTATATGTGGCCGCTAGTAAATGGCGTTGGGTAGATTGATCCAATCTAGAAAGACATAAATAAAATCCAAAATTTCCCTCGTTTTAAGTGAGTGAATCAATTCGAGAAGCAGAAAATGGGTTTTAAGCTTATTTTCCGATTAGATTTACGTAATAAAAACAATATATTTTTGTAAGCAACTATTCTGGAATATTCCTAAAATCGAGAATTTTACAAAGTAGAATATGTGCAATTTTGAATGTATTTGGATATTCTATTTGTTCTGGACAACCCTGCTTATAACCAACAACCATTAGTCACTGACCTCTGTAGTGACTTTGCACTCCTTCAAAATGTGTTATGTTACATCTACCAACAAAGCACCTTGCTGAAGGGCATGCATGGTGATGAAACAACCAAGTATCAAACCATCGTCTTTTCTGGCAATAAGAAAGCTTCTAACTGACTGCACCACAGAGCATGGCTTGGTAACAAAAAGTTATCCAATCAAGGAATAAAAAATTGGGTGTCCAACAGAATATAAAAGAATTTGTAGAGAATTCACTCTGAGCACAGCCGTAGGAAATCCACTAACGCACAGTAGCAAAAGAGCTACTAACAGATGTAATACCGTCAACTACACTCTAAACAGAAAACATCCCAAATGATGCTGAACCGCCATAGCAAAGTGCAGTGAGTGATATCTGCCCTGTGCAAAGGTAAAACCACTCGCCACTTCTTTGATTCCTTCAAGTCGCCTCTAACAACACGGGAAGAGCAGGAAAGATGTTAGAAGTATTCCAAAGCCCGCACTTACTAGGCTGAAAAAGTGTTGTAAGTTTTTTGTAACTGTTTTGGGTGAACAACAAACAATGAAAAAATTATTAAAATCATCTTTGGAGCGATGAAACAATAAAGACCGTTCTATCCATCCAATAACGTTATCAATATTTTGACATCTTCAATTACCAATAACGATGGTATCGGCACAAGAATGTCGCATCAAAACCTCGCAGAAATAATATAATATTAGACAATTGACGACAACAAATTTGTAAAAAGATCGATTCTATTGGACAATCCTAACATATTTTCGGCATGCTGTAAGAGGCAACTGAAACATAACGAAGAAGTGGTAGATCGTTTAATCACCGCCCAGGGCAGACACCAATCACTGCACTTTACCATGGCAGTTCAGTTCCTTTTGGAAGGTTTTTCGCTTAGAGTGCAGTTGCTGGTACTACATCTTCTAGTAGCTCTTCGCTGTTGAGTGGCCGTTAATTGGTTCCTTTTAGGCTGTTTCCGGCCTTGCTTTGATTGGACTTTTCGACTGTTTTTCTGATAGATATATCAGTGATATTTGGTTGGGCAGAAACAAAAAACATACTTCCAGGGCTTCCAATTTCCCCAATAATTGTAACTTCTCTCTCAAAGCATGTCCAATCTGTCTTACAATCTCTCCTCTTTGTGGAGCAGGAACTTCAGACCAAACTTGCCAGGCTTTCTTTGCATTCTCTGCTGCAGTGTTGTAGTCTGCAACTGTTCCCTGTTGAGGAAAGAAAGAAATTCAAGAATTAAAATCCTTAAGGTAAAGATTTCAGAACAGGTGATATGTGACTAAATGTCAATAAAAGATGCTTCTGAACAAAGAAAATGTTTCATTTTGGTGAAAATTTCATAGAGATGTCGTGGGGCTGTCCGAAATATTCGATTCCATATTCAAAATATTCGCCACTATATAAATGGAAGAATACGATCACTATATTATCAAAATAAAACGTTTGAATAATTTAAGATATTTAGAAGCATATTAGGTTAAATAAAATCAGTTCTCTTTTCGAATGATTTAAAAATGCAAACGCTTCAGGGATATTCTGTCACACTATTAATAGAATCAGAGAGAAACATGTGAAATCTTGATTTTTGAGCTTTCAGAAGAAAGTAACTTCAAGAAGGTGTAGATTTATCATCGTCCAAAGTAGATACCACTCACTGCACTTGACCATGGCAGTTCTGTTTTGTTTAGGAAAATTTCCGTTTAGAGTGCAGTTGCTGTTGCTACATATTTTAGTAGCTCTTTGTTATTAAGTGTTCGTTAATTCGTTCTTTTTAGGCTCTGCTTCCGGCCTTGTTCAGAGTGAATTTCAATGAAATGTAACAACTCACAGTAGAAATCCTTGCAATTGGTTCGTTATTGGAAGGGCAGATCGATTCAACAACCTGAAACAATACAAGAATGAAACAAAATTATTTTATGAAAATATCAATGCAATCAACGACACATATAATTTTGATATATCCTAATTTTATCACAGATTACGCATATTAAAAAATAAATAAAAACAGAAAAACGACATTGATTTTGGTAAGAACACTAGAATTTAATTACTTAGACACCAATATTTTTGAGTAAAATCAACAAAATAGCGAGTATACCTGAAAACTTTATTCATTAGCAAAAATACAACACAACACTCACACACAAAAATACAATCTGAATGTGATCAGGTTAGTTACCATTCAATATGTGTTAAGAAGATCTTGAGAAAATGTATAATTGATAAGTAAAAAGCTGAACTCACGTCCCCACTACCAGCTTTCCACTGTCCATCGAATACTCCTTTATTATCAGTTTCAAGTCCGAGATCCTTCAGCCAAGAAAACTGAGGCTTTTCAATAAGAAGTTGTAACGCAGGGACTGTTCGATGGAAGCGTCGCGTTGAGGTTAATTTTGTGAAGTGAGACTTGCATAGAGATAGCACTCTCATTTTTACGTGTATTTGTAGATTTAGATAACTCTAATATAAAATTTATATAAAAAAACATGACTAAAATATTTACATATCTTATTAATGATGAATAAAATGGTGCCTTTTTCGGATACAATTTTTGTTTGTTAAGCAGATATCAAATGAAAACACTTAAAATTGATTTTGATCCAATAACAAAATAATTAAAAAGTTCAACAGTCATAAATGACAATTCATATCTTTTTAACCAGAAAATATGTTTTAAGAATTAGCCACTGATGGACTATGCTGCTCTCTCATTATTGTCAAAATAAATTTTTAATATGGAGATCCAAAATATCTGGGTCGAACCCTACTAAATTACAGAAAGATGTGTAAGAATCATGACTCCAGCCGTGCCTCCAAACAGACTTGAATATTAGATGATAAAATTAGGCATTCGAGCATGGATCACTTTCATTAAACTTTTAATTTTATACCATCAAAGATAAAAAGACATGTACAGTGATTGTAAGTCAAACATCAATAGTAAAGAGACATGTCGAGTGATTGTAAGTCTCACATAGAAGGTAAAAACACATGCACAGTGACAGGGATTTTCACATTGAGGATAAAAACACATGTAGAATAATGGTGGGCCTTACATTGAGAGTAAAAGCACATGTGCATTGATTGTAAGTCTCACATTGAAGGTAAAACACATTAAACAGTGATTGTAAGTCTCACATTGGAGGTAAAACACATGTACGGTATTTGTAAGAATCACATTGAAGAATAATGGCAAGTCTAACATTAGGAGTATAGGCAAATGTACAGTGGTTATGTTATAAGTTTCGTTCTTCAAACTGGAATAAAAATACAGTAATAATAATAAATGCCAGTCCATAATTCCATCCATTTGATCTTCAATCTTCCAACCAAACCAAACTTCAAGCCTATTGTAAGCAATCCTCCACTACCTTCCAGGGTTAGTGGAGTATTGATTCTCTTCTTCCAGCAATGATGGCAGAATCTTGCTTTTCTTTGAGTCTTTCTAGAATCTGAAATCTTGAAACGTAGAACTCGACCTCGTAGAACTCGACCTCGTTCATTCATTTCCTTACGCAACTCCTTTAACCACATTTCTGTCCTTTACTGTATTTATCAATTTTTCGCAGGCGATCCTTTATTCACAATTTTAGGTTCTTCATGCTTTCAACCACATAAAAGAATTTGTTATTCAGCATTTCCTTATTTGTTCTTAGGTTTTTTTACGTATGGCATTATTGGGACCCCGAAAAAGCTTCCAAAACCAATAAACCTGCTATTTCACAAACGTTAACGTAGATTTTTTTGTTCCACCAGACGTTCAGAAATAGACATCTTGAATTTTCATTGGATTTATTACCATATAATACTTTTTATATAGGTACCGTATTCTTTTCCTATGGTAGCACAAAGTCCCAAAACTTGAATGGGCATAAAATATACACTTTTGCAGTGGAGGCGCGCAAAATTTTTTGGGCCTATTATACTGTATGGGATAAATTCAATGAAGCAAAATACTGAAAAACGTGCAGTAAAATTGAGTATTCAAGCCTTTGGAAATTTTTCTATCCCCTTTCATAGTTCATGATATTTTTGAATAAATTTTTATGTAAGTTAATCGGGTCTAGTGAAGTTTAGTACCATATTCCCGAATGTCACCAAAATAAAACTGGCAGAATATTCTCATCCTAACTAGGGGGCGCCAATGCTGCAAGCATCTGGCATTGTCTGCCGGGTTAGGATGAGTCGCTCGCAACATGAGAAATTTTAATGATAATATATGGTACCGGTACTAAACTTCGTGAGACCCAGTTAATGACGAGCGATTGTCCCAGCCCCTTCCTAAAACTTGGAAGAACATTATCCTCTCTCACCAGATTTCGCCGCTCATGCCAATACAGAATAGTGTTATTTCAGCCTGTCCCTAACCCAGCAAATAAACAAATCTCACCTTGATTTAAGTTAAACATATTTATTCCAATGAGATTAAACTGTAAAGCTATCGATCAACACAAGAAAATATAGAAACTTATTCAGGAAAGCGTTTAATCATAGAAGCGTTCAATGTGAAGGAGTAAGGTGCTTGTACGCTTGGAGTAAAGCTTGTTCATAGTTTTTATTTTCCTTCAAATATTCCAGATGACGTTTGTGTCGGTCTTCATGAGCTTTCTCAATTCTCCAATTGTGAACCGGTGGCAACATTTTTACGAACATTAAAAGGCCAATTATACCAACTGCACTTTTCACAAGACTTCTCGTTATCGGGCGGAAGTAATAGACATTGAAAAATCTGGATCTCGCCGTCAAATCAGGTCCCAATAATCCTTCTCTGAAACGTTTTAGGAAGTGGACTTCAGGTCTTTTCCATCCTTCAGGGAATTGGAAGAACGGTATATCGAATTTGAGGTCTCTCAGCGTTCTGCTGAGAAACTCTGGTCCTTTACCAGGCCAACCCATCTTGAAAGTCACCGAGTCCTTCTAACCATTCAAATACAGACAACTTTACACATAAAAAACAACAAAACAGAGAATACACTGTGCAAAGGGCACAGGTAGGAAGTCCACCTTCCGTGCAACGTTTGCTAAATCTGTCTCACGCTATATGGCGCCATAGAGTCAAAAAACAAAATGTGACATGAGTCAAGTTTAGAAATGTGGAATTTTCATTACAATTCTTTAGAAAAATCTGGCAATTGAGATGATTCCTTTTTGCCACTTTTCAGTAACGCAAAAAAAATTATGCCGAAAATTAATAATTTTATACATTGGTAATCTATCAGCTACTGCGTAAAATAGCAATTACTTCATTTCCTAGTTTAATCGAAGCATATTTTTCTTTTGTGTGAAGCATATTTAGGGTATGGGCATGGAGCCACGCCCCTTTTCTCGCCGACCGGCAATTAAAGTATATTACCTTTTTAGCGCCTCAAATTGTAGTGAGTCCTAAAATATTAGCTATTAAACTTATTAAGAAATTTTTATACTCGGATATCACATTTTTAAAATATTTTAGTGACTCCGACATTTTTGATTGTTTGAGGTAAGCAAACACGTGTTTTTCTTTTCGAATGTTTTTTTAAAACTTATTACCTGGCACGTTTTTTGATTTTATTTTAGGTTTTGTTTGCTTTCCTGATAACTCTGTGATGTGATATCTTAATTGTTATCGCCTTTTGTGTCGTAATAAACTATGTTTATGTCTATGTTTTATAATAACAAAAGTTGCACTATTTTGGGAATTTTTTTAAAGTTTGTTTTTATTTTATTACATAAACCAAAAAACGCGCCAAGGCAACACTTGATATATTGTTAATACTACAAAACAAAATTTAACTTGACCATTTCTTTATAGTTGACAACACTTTTTCATGCTTTCTTGCAATATTTTCTTCGTGATTTTTAGCACTAGATAACATTCGATGGACCGCGAAAGCTACGGTCTCATATTCATCAACTTGCAACTATAAAAATAATATCTTGTACATAATAAAACACAGTTGATACCCTGATTTCTCTGCACCCCCAAAAGTATTTCGTTAATCGAAAAATTAGTGTTCAGTTCATATTTGAAACATATCCAACTAATAACATCTTCCAAGAATTCTTGAACAAAATAACGCATGAATAAAAAGATATACATTTTCAAACTTATTATCACAAAAAGCACTTTTAGAAATTGGTACTTTACGCATTTGATACAATAGTACATATGTTGGCATTGCTCTCAAAGCAAATTTTACACGAAACGAATGAAACCTTGTTTCTATCGTAGAAAAATACACTTTCTCATACAATAAATACCAATCCGACATATTTTTACTAATGTCCAATTCCCACGCCTTAACTTTTTCTCCAGGTGCCGTCAATATTTTCTCGATAAGTGTTCGATAGCAATATTTACTAATCTTATTAATCACAGTGTGTCTTGGATACAAGTTTTCATAAAAAAAATTTGCCATCATATAGATTCATGAAACACATTCGTTTGTTTCTATGGCGTCGTGTTATCATCTGACAACACATATTTAACCGATCTCTCCCATTTAGATTGGAAGAAATTTTTTTGCATGAGCGCCCATTGTGGGGTCGTCTTTTGACCACGAAATTTTTTTTAATTTTGCCTCTTCCCTTTTTCTGATTCTAATACGTCACTGCATGAAAACATGTCCAGCAAACGAATAAAAAGAATGAAAAAATTGAAGAATTGAAGAGGGCGGGTAAAATATATTAAACGAGCGAACGCTAGCTAATGGTTTGCTCGGGTTCTGGCCTTTTTTAATCCCCAAATAAGCACGTTTTGAAACTTAATTTTAGGCTTCGTCGTCTTTCCTGACCTTCTCAGTCAGTTTTTGAGTTCGTCTTCTACTAATAATCTGTCGTCTTTCGTGCTGATAAAGGAATCAAAATAAATCTAGTACAAACAATCTTCTTTCTTCCGTCTCTATTAAAATCTGTGTATCAAAAAGAGTGAATTTTATTATTAAATTTTCACCAAAAAAGCTCTGATGATGTTTGGAAATCTTATTTGCTCTTAATTAATTGCAGCAAAGGTTTCGTTGCCTTAGAATTTTTTTTATCAAAACATTTTTTGTTGAGCAGGCCTATGGTGGTCACAGATGGATCTCGCCGAAAAGACGCGGTCCATCTGTGGTTCATTCTTGGCGAAATAGAGTTCCTGCTTGGGTTAGAGCCCAAACCAGAGCAATGGAACTCGAGCAATGATAATTTCCAGGTGCCCGCCCGCCGAAAGTATAAAATAAAAACGTTTTTATTTTTTTTTTGTTTCTCGAAATTTTCTCGAAGCAGGTTGGAAGCAGTAATTAAAAGGATCAAACTGGCAAACAATAATATCGCGCTTCTTAGAATTTGACACTAATAACTGCACCCCAAGTAGAAGGCACTCTACGGCCTACAGAACTGAAAGATTAGAGTGCGTTGATTGGTAACGGCCCTGGACGGTCTACCACTATTATACATAATTATCTCCCAGGCGATCCAGTAAGTAAGTTTATTTCGACTTTATTATCAGCATTCAATCAGACATTTTTAGACCCGGAAATCACACTCTTAAAATTTTTAGCGACCCCTGCGCCACTTTTACCTGTTGTATGGTGATATACAATAACGAAAGTTTAAACGTGTTTTCAAATACATTGCCTATCGTGAGCCTTTTTGCCGATATATTTTCCCACACGGGATGTTGACGAAAGAAGTTGCAATTTGGGTTGTTTTATGAATGAAACCATTTCCAATATCAACTCTGTGAATCTCAGAATTTTTTTTACTTTCTTCCGTGATTTTAATGGATTTATTCCTTCTTTCGCATATAATCATCTTTTACGAGCTTCGAGAATTCGACTGGACGATCAGAGATGCTGTTCTCGAAACATAGAATCGGCTCAATCGGTAAAGCGTTGGGAATACTTTTTGAGCTACCTATAACTGAGGTCCTGCGTTCGAATCCTGTAAGAGATGATTAAATGCAATCGACCTTCGCCGCAATTCGATACGGCCTATAGTTAAGCCGCATTCACAGCTTTCCTTTCCCGCAGGATAAAAATGAAATAATATTCTATCCTACTCAACAAAAAATATGCCTAAAAATTATAGAGGATAAACCCTCCGACAAAACATACAATAAAATAATCTGAATCTTCACTTCCCCCTTTGCAGCAAAACACAAGGGAAGTCATTTCAGTGTAGTCAACTTTATTCAATGAATTTTTATGATAGAAATCATATTTTATACAGCAATGGAGCAAGAAAAAATACATAAATTAAACAAAATAATTTTGTATTTCTCTCCTTCACTGAAATAATTATCACAGTCATTCCAAGAGAGCAGAATCGTATGTTTTTCGTGACCAAAAAGTTTCAAAACCATCAATACTGCTATTTCATAGCAGTATTGATGGTTTTGAAACTTTTTGTACGACCAGGTTATGACCAGATACTTAAAGACATTTCAGTCTTCTAGCAAAATGTATATCATGGAAAATGGCCCATTTACTAAATTTTCTTCCGATGGAATCTATTTTCTTCGTTTGTCCGAGTAGCAGGCATTCTGCCGGTCTGAATACAATCCTCACTATTAAAGTAAACCTGGGACCAGTAGGAAGCCCACAACAGCACGAATAATATGAGATGGCATATATTATGACATCACATAATATAATGCAGAAAAATTGTTTATTTCTATCCCCTCAGGGAAGGCCATAACCAGTCATGCATAAAATGTACCAACAAGCAGAGCTTATATTAATCTACTACAGAATGTGGTACGATTAATAGAGACCAACAGATATATCGTCCAAATTTTGCTGTTTATCAATATATAGGCAGATTACAAAAACAGCCGATAACATCACCCAACCGAAATTCCAAAATGCTCAATATTTTGAAAATGATGCGTTTTTTGTTCAAATGGCAAAAATTACAAAATGTTTTTTGCTTCCATCTAGAGAAATCCCCTGTAGATGTTTTTCATGTGAGATGGAGTTTTATTCCACCTTCCTTCGGAAAAATTACTTAGTTCCACAACAAAATGTTACATGTTCATTTGCCTTCCTTATGCAATAGACGAGTTCTTTCATTATGTTTTTCGATTTATTGCTTTTCTTCAGAAAAGTTTTCAACGAGTTTCGTGCGAAATAAAATATCGATTATCAGTGGTCAAAAATGTCAAAATATCGGTTGCAAAAAAGCAATATTGGTCGGGCTCTAACCATTAAGCATGCTTGCAAGCGGAAAACGTCCCATTCAGAATTTAACTGCTATCATAAAGTGCAACGGGTGGTATCTGCCCTGTACAAAAGAAAAACTATCTACCACCTCTTAAAGTTTACGAAAGATGCAACAAAAATTCATGCCACTTTAGTTTCTTGCTGAATAAAAATAGCAAAATCTCCTCATTCACAGGGACGGGACAAATACAGAAACACTACGAATCAGAGTCTCAACCGAAGTTTTGGTTCAGATCCAGTACAAATCATGATATTTTTTTTTACTTATAGCCACTTCTTAGAGTGGATCAGCCTGTCCAAGGCCCTGTAACAGAGGCCACTTTTAAATGGACGGGGTTACAATTGCTGGAAAGATATGATTTTTTCCTGTTCGGCTTAGCCTACCCAAGTTATTACACCCTGGGTTGAGTGGTGGGCATGGATAAACGAGCCGGACTCGACGGGGCTCTGCGGGCCATCTGTGGCTCATGCTTGACAAAATGGAATTTCATATTGATTAGACTAAAATATCCAAACAAACAAAAATTGTCAAACTCAATAAAATTCAAGCTCGGATCCGATTTTGTCCCATCCCTATGTTTTCATAAGAGTTACGTTATCACGAGAGAAATATTAAAATTGCAACAAAGAATAAAGAAACACCATAATATTTACAAAAATATTTTCAAGAATTCAAGAAAAAACACCATTAATAAAAAATGAATTTTTTTTTCCCATTAGCATATTTATGACTTATTTTATTGAAATTCACTCTAAGCAAGACAGTAGGCAGCACTAAACTTAAGCCAACTAGCATCCAGTGACGACCTCTAATATAGTAAAGAAATACTGAAAATGCAGCACCAGCCAATGGTACTTGGTACCATGACCTCACGTGCGGACACCACTTTTCAATTAATGTGAAGGTTTTGGCTTAACTATTTTACATATGTACGTGGACCTGGTTGGTGGAGGAAGCCATAAGCAGTCCTTACGTGAACCACAGTGCACAGGTGAGACCTCTCGCATATAATAATCACCATCCCTTACGAGATTAGAAACTTTGTCAGGACGATCAGAGATGCGTAGCTCGGAGCGTACCCTCAACTCTTTATTGATTGAGCTAACGGTGTGCAACGTTGTGCCAACATCAGTGCACAAGAAAAATCAGTGAACGGTGAAGCACATGAGAAGATTGTATGTAAACGAGAGGTCCTGGTTCACTCATCAAAAAGTCAAGTCATCTACACTAAGAACTGCCATGGTTCACAATATGGTTAAGCCATAAGCTCAGATTTCCTTTCCCACAGGATAGAAATTAAACCCTATCTTATGCGAAAAATTTTATCTTTGGAAAAAAAATGCATTGAAGAATCAACCATTATGTAAATATCTCGAGTGTATTTTACAGACACTATCACCCCTCATATTATTAAATGTGTGATTCGAGGAAATGGTACTTTATGATATTATCTAAATACAAACAAAGAACCACCATCTCACATAAGTCGATTTGAACTTAAAAAGCAATTAATAAAGAACAAAACTCTGCTATTAATATCATTGAAGATACTGGTATATCAGGAACTGTTATTTTAAAATTATACGGCAGTGGAGGTGAGCACTCTAGGGATGCAAAATCATAATATATGTCAAATTTTAGGTGATATTCGACAGAAATCACGAGTTTGCTGCAAAAATGGTCAAATATCAACAATTGTTACTGAAATTTCGAAACATTCTATTTATAAAGTGGATTTTGAAGATTGTTTAAACAAAGTTATAAGGACAACATATTATTATGGGTAGGGCTGGGCAAAACCGAATCATTTGGAATTCGATATAAAAAACGAACATTCCATTTTTGCAATTACAACTTCTCTTCATTGTAAAAATCAATGAATTTATACTTTATAGTGTATATTCAATTCACACTCCAGGTCTAAAAGCAACAATTTTCATATTTTAACAACAAAATATAATCGATTTTGGTCAAATTTGACCAAAATCTATTGCATTTTGTGGTTAAATGAAAATTCTAGTCCATTTAGTAGGTATTTTTTCCTATGAATAATTCACGATTGATTCCAATTTATTGTGCTTCGAATCACCGAATCGAATTGCCCAGCCCTAATTATGGGTCTGCACGAAGCATGAAATCTCCCAGAGAGGATGGCGACCAAACAATAATGAACACACCAGATCTGGGGAATTTTCAAAGACAACCTTGGTTCTGGAGAGATGTCTTGTGAACAGTTGCAATGCGTATAGCTCTTGTATAAATATTTGAATATGACGGCTCAAGTGATATTTACAAAATATAATGTAGACACTGAACAAGAGTAAAATCAATCATAAAATAAAACACTTACTAATAGCAACGAGCTACTATGAGATGTAGTACCAGAAACTGCACTCCAAACAACGAAAAAACATACTAAATAGTCATGGTAAAGTGCAGTACCTTTTAGGCTCGTCACAATCAGAAATCTTTTTTGTGAAGTATGTGTCACAGATGGACACTGTCTGTGAGACGCGAACCATAAGTGATACATACTTCACAAAATTTCTCAGATTGGGGTATTTGAGGAACACAATTCCAGATTTGTACAATATTAAATAAATTGAAATAATTTACCACTGGAGAACAGAATCTCTCATATTTCTTCAATATAACAAAAGACTTTGGACCATCAACGTTGCTATTGCATTTGGTCGTTAAAGAGCAATGCTAAGGATGGCCCACTTGTCATATGTATGAAAAAAAATTCATTGAGTAAAATTAAAAAGTTCAAACTATAATACATTAAGAATTTATGATAAAGTTTACAATTACTTGACGTTGTACAATAATTGAGGTATCGTTATTCAGATGTTTTTATTTCTTTGGATTTTAATCAAGTCTGTTATTATTACCAGACATCTAATAAAAATGATAATTATATTATTATATGTTTCAGTGTGGCTCAGTCTTTATTATACAGAGATGGGGGACAGGGGTATTATCAAACCTTTTCGATATCTTAAATTCAATTTTAGTTTAGGATATGTTTTACAATTTTATTTCAAATTACCAAAATTGCAGATTCCCAAATAAATTTGTATTATCACGAAATCTTGAAATCGGAATCTTGAAAATATTCAATTTAGTACCGTAAATAGTAATTTTAAACTTTTGGAAAATCAAGTGTGAATTTTTACATGAATTATAAGCTGATAAAAGATGAATTTGTTCATTCAACTTCCTTTCGAATATTCAGTTAGATTCACAAAAATTATACAATTCTGAGAACAAAAAATATTCATTTAAATCACCAAAATTGACGATTCCCAAGCAATCTTGAAAATATTCGATTCAGTACCGTAAATAGTAATTTTGAAGTTTTGGAAAATAAAGTGGGAATTTTCACATAAATTTTAAGCTGATAAAAGATGAATTGTTTGTTTATTATATGACATCTATTCGAATATTCAATTAGATTCGCAAAAATTATACGATTCAATTCTAAAAGCAAAAAATACTCGATTTTGACCAACCCTAATCGGGGAACCATATAAGTAAAGACTTCATAGCCACTGACATATTGGAACAAAGACAAACACTATGGAAGAATTATCACAGAAAGTAAAGTACTTTTGCATAAGTTAGACAGAGGATAGAAGAACTGTAAGTTGTATCACATAAGTGGATTCATGACGTAGCACAAACCTAATCAAGGGTGAAATGTTGAGGGTGACGGTAACCAGCTAACCTAAGATCGATGAGCTACTGTCGATCAACTTTGTGAATGATACAAAATGTCAACGAAGAATAAACAACTTTTTATCTTTAAACAATGATATATATTCGATTGCAAATAGAAAGCAAGACGTCCACAAAACAGTTTTTCTTGATATTTTAATCCACTTTTTTTCATTATTTCACGTGGCTAAATGATCCAAACTGAAATTCTGACGTCTTACTAAAATAATATTTATTTAAAAAATGAAATTACAAATTTGCGCAAAAATCCGCACTGTCACCTGACCTAGCAGACCTGATATCACAAAGCATAGATTTCTTGCATGCTGCATCACAGATAGGGGTAGGGGGATTCCCCTTGTAATAATAATAATAATACTTCTGAAAACTCGCTTCAGATGTCGGATCTTTTCCGTGGATCCATGAATTCACGAGTTCGTTCCATGAATTTGGTGATAAATCTGTTAGGTTGTATGCGTTTTTTGCGGAATAAAGGACATCCCATGTTGTTTCTTGTGTGGGTGGCTGATGATTTGCTTTAGTTAGGTTTAGAATGTACGTACTGTGATCTAATACTCTCCATGTGCTGCCATTGTAGAGACCGTCTGTCACGTATTCCCTGAAGTAAAAAAATGGAGATTCAGCAATTTGTTACTGAATTTAATTTTGTATGTGCACGGTTGGCTCAGTCGGGGAAAGCGATGGGAGCAGCACGATTTGAGCTAAGCATTCACACGATGGATCCGTAAACGGTTAAGCAAAAACATACTACCGACTTGAAATTGGTATCTGCACGAGAGATCGATCTTTGCAGAATGGTTAAGTCGTATTCTCGACTTTGCTCTTTCCGCAATGTAAAAATAAAATCCCAAAAAGATAAATATTGTAAAGAAAGAGACCTATCGCCACTTATATGGAAGAGAGTAAAATAATAATATCGTTATGAGCCACAAGAATAGAGTACAGTTAATTTGCACAACAATAATAGAAAGAGATATTTCATATTTTTCCTAAAGTTTTTTTCATTTTCTAATGAAATGTGTAATTGAATCTGGATGTTTTCCATTTAGAGTGCAGTTAATGGTACCACATCTTTCAGTAGCTATTTGCTATCGATAAGTGGGCGTTTAGTCAGTTCCTTTTAGGCACTGCTTCCAGCCTTACTCAGAGAATTTCAATAAAAAAAGTAAGAATCTTTTTTTTGTCCAACGCCATTTGAGAATTTGAAATT
The DNA here is from genome assembly GCA_963675895.2 of Styela plicata. Classification (NCBI taxonomy): domain Eukaryota; kingdom Metazoa; phylum Chordata; class Ascidiacea; order Stolidobranchia; family Styelidae; genus Styela; species Styela plicata. The sequence continues at coordinate 16,798,135 of OZ023150.1, read as the reverse complement.
ATTCAATGGAAAAAAATTTTTTTTTTCGATTATATTGATGGAAATTAAAAAATATAAATACGTGATGTGATATACATTAAACCGCATGACATTGAAAGGAAATCTTGGCGCAAATTGTCAAAAACATTTCAATAGCACAATGAATCATGATTATTACGTAATCAGTCAGTTTCTCACTGCAGCAGAAATGCAAAGTTCGCAAAAATCAATCTCTCGTTTTATGTGTACAATGCATATACTGAGTGAGCTAAACAAAACAGGTCACAAACACTGCAATGCAGCTGATCAATAACTTGATTGATTCCACGTCCTCAAAGTAAAATTCCCAGACAATTTGCCACAAAAGGCAAGCGTTTTAAGAAACAAATATTGTGAGATTGATAATTTAATCAAATTGTAATTTCATAAATTGAAAAACCTAATTGTGAGTAGGGATAAGGGATGTAAGTTTTAGAATTTCTAATCAAATGTTAATTTCGAATCGTTTCTAAAAATATCAAGAAAAATTTGTTGTGATTCTAATTGATTGTTTCTGCGTGTTGTATGTGATTTCCTGTCGTTATTCATTGTGCCCAGTTATCAAATCAGTACACAGTTACTTTGTTTTTGTTCAGTGTTGCTCGAATTCGAACAATGAACTATAACAACTCTTTTTAACTTTTTTTTTAAATAGAATCATATTAAAAAAGTTTGAATCAAAAAAAATATTCAAAATTTGAATCCATAGTAGAACTGTCCTTATACGATAGTCAAGTGCCATTATTCTGAAAGTAATTTTGTTCCTCTATCATTCTTGAACCAATTCATTTTGCAGTAAAATCATGATATGGGGCAGTGCCTAAAAGGAACTAACCAACGGCCACTTAATGGCAAAGAGCTACTACAAGATGTACCAGTATTAGTAACCTCACTCCAAATACAACCGAATGACATGTTAAAGTGCAGTGAGTGGTATCTGCCATGGGCGATGACAAAACCATCTACCACTTATTTGCATCCGTACCATGAGGGTATTTATATCCGGGAAATCTCACTTGTGTAAAAAAAATGAGCAGCTCAGAGGAGCTGTTTTATTGATTATGTTCTGAACCAAACAGATGGAAGTCAGGAAAGTAATCAATCAATTAAATAATCAATCAATTATTCAATCTCAAAATCTCTTAATTCAATGTCTAAGATTAGTGATAATTTTGTTTCTGTCAGGCATAGACCGAGGTGGCAGGAACTTGTTTTTCTTCAGTTGTTCCAAATATCCACACCATTGAATGAAAAAGCTTCAAAACCATCAAGGTTTCTATTTGATAGCATTATTGATGGTTTTTCACCTTTTTCTACAATTTGTCGGCTATCGGACACTTGAAAAAAAGATGTTTCATCTCCCAGAAAGGTATATGAAATGCTACCCAATTGCTAAAATTTCTCCTGGTGGGAACCATCAGCCTCTGGTGCCCGAGAACCAAAGAAGCTGGCATTCTACCAGTCTGCCTTGAGCAGTCGAGGTAAGATATATACCGGTATTATTGATTATGTGCAATTCAAACAGATGGAAGTTAGGAAAAGACCAATTAATCGATTAAATATTCAATTGAAAATCCCTTATTAATTAAATATCGTTTCGTTTCAGGTTTAAACAGACCGCCACCAGTAACACCACAATCTAACACTAGCCAGGGTGACCAAATCTTAATCTCTTTTGAGTGGAGCTCACAGATTGACGCACAATATAATCTCCAATGTAAGATGCAGACTACAATATGGCCTTAGTGTATTTTCTGTATGTCGTAAAAGATGAAGAAATGGCAGACATCAATCATACACATAATCAAACCCTATATTATATGCCAAATTTAACAGTGTAAAATAAACAACAAAAGTTGCCTTAGAATATTGATTTAAACAAGTTTTTGAACGAAGTCGCTTTCGATTGATTATATGGTTCAAAAAACCAAAAGAAAGATAAACATACACTACATGCACTGGTAATTAAATAAATTAAATTATATAATGACAACTTCGCAGTGGGTAGTATCAGCCCTGGGCGATGTTAAACCATCTTCCACTTCCATGTTTTCTTTTAGTCGCCTCTTACAATGCATAAGAAATACTTCAGGACAATTCTAAAGCATGGACCTCTGATCAGGTGAAAATGATACCATTCTAATGTTGGGTATTATATCTCATTCACATCAGGCCATACATATTCGAGAGCCAATCGGAATCAGAAAAAATTTGGCCAGAATATTTCTGTTAAGCATGGGTGAATCGTGTCAGTGAATCGCTCATTCTGGGCTTTGTTCAGAGCGAATTTAATAAAAAAAAATTATTGCTAATGGATCTACTACCACAGAGGCATAGAAAAATATAAGCGGATGATCCACATTATCTTGGTCAAATTACTGACAAAAGTCAATTGCTTTGCTTCCCAATTGATTTTTTTATTAAAATTCGCTCAATGCAAGTCAAATCATACTTGAAAATTCTCCTGAAGCCACTAAAGTGCAAAGAGCTACATGAAATGCAGGAATAGGAACTGGCAATTAATACTCCTATAAATCATTTACCAGAAATTTAAATTATTCTTTTTTTGGAAAAACCATGTGACAGTAATAAAATTGGAATCATAAAATTGGAAAGCAAATAAGCGTTTGAAAATTTCAAAGCATTTCAGTCCAGCCTGATATAATAAAATGAATTAAAATGTTGTCTACGACCCCGACGACAACGAGATTGCGCTGACATTACTAACCTATGTGGAGAGCACAAAGACAACACACATGAGGCCAAAATGCTGTAAAAGCACGAGTAAGAGCATGTGTCCGATTGCGAGGACGCAGCCTGCCACAAAAGTATCTTGAATTCGGCCCGCATACAACAAATTAATATTCTCAATGGTGTATGTGTGACGTCACACACCACAAAGAGAGTGAGAAGAAATCATCCCGAATATGTAGGATAGCCTGTTTGGCGTTATTAATTTAGGAATTTAATTTCAAAAATATATTTCGGTATTCAGGATTGCAATTTTACTATTGCGGAACAATTGCGGAATAGTAAACTATTCTTAACTGCCCATCTCTAGTCCGCCCATCAGTTACTCTTGCTACTTATCTTTGCATTTGAAGCATATGGATTCGCCCCAAAAAACCACGGAGGAAGGATAAGTAAATTTGGCTACTACGCAAAGGACAACGAGATTGTGCCATTCCAGACTGGGCCTACGCAAGACAGGATATTGAAAGCAAAATTAAAAACAAACACCTGTTTTTTTTTATTGAATTTCACTCTAAGTAAGGTCGAAAACGGTGCCTGAAAGGAACCAACTAATGGCCACTTAGTAGCAAAGACCTACATATTACCAGCAACTGCACTGTAAGTGGAAAACAGAAGCGGAACTGAAGCGCCATGATGAAGTTCAGTGAGTCGCATCTGCCCTGGGCGATGGTGAAACTATTATTAACATAGCAACTGCACTCTAAGTGGAAAACATCCCAAATTTAACTGAACCGCCATGATGAAGTTCAGTGAGTGGTATTAGCCCTGGGTGATGGGAAAACCATTATTATTAACATACCTGTAACCAGGATGCATATTAGGGTATGTTGTAATACTCGGAGCAACGTAAGCGATACTAGTTGGAACCGACTTGGTCTTTTCATCGTAGAATATCTCGATCTGATCCCAATGTGTGTGGCCGAAGAATTGAGCTTTGATTGTATCCTTGAAACGATTTACGATGTTGTAGTAATTGTGACTCCAGATAGGAAGACAGTCAGGACTACCTGTAACGACAAATTTAAGGTTGATGATTAATTATCATTAGTTGAACGACAATTAGCATTATCTTCATTATGGGATACTTTTTGTAAAAATTCGCTCAGAGCAAGACTGTAAGCCGTAGCACATTCAGATCCTTGAAAAGGGTTGGGACCCAAAATTTTAAAATTATTCGATGCCACATCATGACATCACAATAGGCGCCACAGGCAAAATTTTTCCAGTCTAAAACCGCACTGTACACGAAATTTTTTTTGCAAAAAGGGGATTTTAGGGCCTAAATTCGGCTAAATAAGTGTTATGTTCTAAAAAATTACAAACATTATTGCCTTCAGGCTGGCACTGGGAATGTACTATGTAACCCACAGAACAGTGAATGATGACCATTCTATCCAAATTCCAAGTTTTATTTTATCAGAAGACAGAGATGGACCTTGTTTGAACAGCAAAATTTATGGGAAGCCCACAATCATGTTTTATTTCACAATCCCATTTTATTATATCAGATATGAGGTAGAGATGGACCGTGTTTGCACAGCAAAATTCATAGGAAGCCACAATCAAAGCATGATTAGACAGTTTTTTTGAGTCTTCAGTTGAACAATTTGCTGATATTAATGTCACACCTATCTGTCAAGAATCGACAATAAAAATAGGTTAAGTAGGATGGTATATTATGTTTAGTATGAGTCATGGATGATGACCCAGTTTCGTACTGACAGACTCCCATGATCTAAATAGATCAACAAATAGGCCATATATTATTGAAACCGATTCAATTTACAGTAATATCATGATGCTATCGTGTTGTAAAATCAAACATTTATTAAGAATGAATTTTAGACACTAAAAATAAAAGGCTAATCTGATCTTATTACCATGAAGGGTGTCTGACTTACATTCAGCGAACATTAAATCAGCTCACCTGGGGGTATATGTCCCAAAATGTGCACTTTTTCGTCATTCATCTCTGCATCCAAAAGCACGCTCACAAGCCATTCTAGTTCATGGTTTGGGTCAACAGGGTTGATCAACATCCACCAGTTTTGTTGGTTGCAATAATTCATGTTAAGAGAGACTATGCGAAACTTCGGTCGTACGAGTGTTGTATAGCAACCAGATTGGCTGACAGTTCTAAGGGCATCGGGAGGCAACCATGGTGACCAAGCTTTAGTAAGCGCTTTATATAGCCAAGTGATTGAATTGTTGTCTTCTACATAATGGGGAGGAAAATTATTAACAGGGAAACTTTCATGATTCCCAAGCGAGGGGTAAATTGGTGTTTTCGGGAAATACTTCACTAATAAAGATGTCAGGTTATATAAAACTGATATTTGGGCATCACGACTCTGACTCCAATCATTATGAGCTGGCAGATCTCCTGTCCAGATGATATAATCGTATGTATTCTTTGATGTTTGTTGCAAAAAGTTTTCCAAAGTCCAATAAGGTGTGTCGCAATATCCCAAACTGCCCCAATATCCTGCTTGTCGGTCACTCGCCTTCATTTTACCAGGAACTCTGCAACATAATGGCTCTGAGCAGTCCACGTTACCGCCAGGTTTATAGTTAAGATCCATGTGAATATCGGAAAGGTGCAACACTCTTGCAGTGGTTCTTAGACTGCGAGGGATTCTATTTCCTGAAGAGGAATTTCTAGGGATCACGCCAGGGATCGTGACGTTCCATTTTATTTTGTTCCATGGCAAATCAGGTGAATAGCACGTGGAAGGCAGAATGAGTCCGCAGACTTGTTCAGCTGAAAGTTGTAACTCGTGGAGGAGAGTAAGAACCTACGAAACAAAAATAAACAGAGCCTTGAAAAGGGGGGGCAAAATATTGGAAAATTATTCCATGTTACATCATGACATAGGTGCCTCAGGCGAAATTTTTCCATTCCCGTCTAATACCGCGCTAGAGACGTGAAAATTTTTATAAAAAAAGCCTAAATTAGGCCGAATAAGTGTAGTCTTAAAAAATAAAATAATAAACATGATTGGGATTCTATAGGTTAGTTTGAAATTTGGCCGAAGCATACTTTCGGAAATAACCACTAATAAAATGGTTGAACAAAAATGTATATTTTATTATTTTACAATCTAGTTCAATATTTGTATTGAAATCTTATAAAATAATAAATCATTTTTTCAGCAGACTTCCATTCATTTGAAAAGCCAACTTATTTTCTGAAAATTTTTCAATTTCAATGATCTCAAATCAAAAAAGGAATCAATTCGGATAATTTCTGATTTAATGAAGTAAATATTGAATAGTTTTGTCAGGACTACGCAAAATTTAGAAGCATTTAAACAGTGAACAAGTAAAGTAAAATTAAAAAATGAGTATCGAACACTTACCACATTTTTATAAGTTGTAACAATTCCATCACAAACATTATTTGTTTCAATTTTTAATCTTTTACAGGCAGATTGTACGAATTCCGGCAGCCCGTTATACGTCCCGTCTGGTTTACGAAATTTCCATAATGCATATTTCAGAGTTAATTGACATGCTGAACACTTGAGGGATCCAAGAGCCATCAAATTGTCATAGGGGAGTAACATACTTAATTCCGCATCAGTGTTATTTTTTCCCATTTTTCGTACTTTTTGCATGAAGGTTGTATGATCTTTAAGTTCATAAACATTTTGTACGAATCTTCGCTCAGCTTCTTCCGAAATGTCTGTAGGTAGCGCAACGCAAAATTCTTTTGTCCCGATGACAAAAATGGTGGCAAATATTGATATCCAAAAATTGTGAAGCATTTTTTAGCTTTTCTGTTTAACAATATATGGACAGATAGTTATTTCGAATTTTGTAAACAATTATAAAAATATTACATTACATCTTATTTCTAAGTTATTAACTTAATGAAGAATAATGAAAAAATTAAGATAATATAATGTCAGGGTTCTCCAGTATGCAAGAGCTATTGAAATGCCCTGAAAAAAGTGATTTTCTCTGGAGGTATACATTTTCCTATAATATTCTTAAATCTTGAAGCAGAATATTATCTCTTCTAAGAACTTCCAAGCCTGTCCCACCATCTGTTTTGTCGCCAGATAATTAGGTTTGTAACAGAATGTATTATATTCTATTTATTATTAACTATCTATCCAAATAGTAACCCAAACATGGGAGTGATATACTTTCCATAATGCCACCTCCGTACTATAGCTGCACTAGTAAAAATATTGGCTCGAACTTGAGCCAAAAAAGTCCTATACTTTAACACATCGGCTCATTTGTCAGTGGCGGCTGACCGTTCAGCCAGCAGTGTTCCCCTTGTTCTGGCTCATTCTTAGCCGTATATATGGCTTGTTTCTAGCCACCAAATATGGCTCGTTACCAGCCAGGCAGGCATGGGTTCTAAAAATGAGCCACTCGGGAAGTCGGCTCGCCCTAAGCCGTCTACTGTAATGGCTTGCTACTAGCCAAATTCAACCTAAATTTCACTGGCTCTGCCAGCCACAAAGGCAGCATGCGAGGAGCCAGATTATTCAGAGCTACAATGATGATACAATCTACCATGCATTGCTCATAAAGTCTGCAATACAGAATAGTAAGCCACAATGATTAGCTGAAACCAGAAAGAAGCTTTATTAGTTGTTCAATTAAAAAATTCATTCACAACTATATCTGTATAGAGTTTCCCAAATAATTATTTGAATCTGTTAGACAAAGACTTGTAAATACCACCAAATTAGTTAAATCACGCCTAACATACCGATACTGTAGACTGTAATTTGCATTTAATGCTTAGTATGGGGGAAGCGACCACTTGTAACAAATGATAAGCAGAGAGCTACTGAGGGTAATCACAATCAGGAACTGCAAACCAAGCAGACAACATATCCTTCAATCTTATTTCAATAAAAAAAATATTTTTGACTGTTATTCGGTATTGTACTAGGATGGCAAAAATAGAAGAGAACTCTGGCATCGATTTTTTTGAGAGTAAGAATCCAAATAAGGAACCAATTGTTCAATTCAAAAGCATTGAATCTGTCAATTTCAGATAAACTAACAAAAATCCCAACACATAGCCAAAAACAATATTTTTCTTAATTGAAGTCAACTCGTCTAGGAATCCATATAGTGTGACCAGTTATGAGTTAGTATTATTTCTTTTGCTTTTTGTACAATATCGGGCGACAGAATCATATCGATAAACAATATTAGTTACAGTTTTCATTCTGACAAGCCACAAAACTGTTATAAATCGCCTTTACACTAAATGAAAAAAGTATAAAATGATCAAATACAAGATTAAACATTTTCTGCCAAGCAGATTTTGAATTATCAAGCAAATGTACAGTGACTATAAAATGCTGATAAGCACCTAGGGATGTATCAATTATATGTCATGAAACTTACAGACATCAATAATACCTATTTGCAAGAATATTTCACATGTGTGAACGACACACAGATATAAAAACCATTTTCAGCAAAATTTGATACATGTATAAGACACAAAAATGTCATAAAAAGTATAGTCTACTTTCTGGCTCGTATAATATTATCAAATAACTAAGTGGGATGCAGCCTTTGAAAACAGCTTAAATTATTGAGGAGATCATGCAGACTTGGACTCTTTCAAAAGGTATTGTGTGTTTTTGCTAGTGGTAGGACGAAAGTGCAATGAATTATTGTTGTCATATTAGTAAGAGATTTATTTTTTTGAAAAACTATGAGTGGCCAAATTCATACATGTAACTGGCTTTAGAATAGTCCTAATGTATTCCTTGCTTGTCGTAAGATGCAACTAAAAGGGAGCAAAGAAGTGGTAGACAGGTTTTATCATTGCTCACTTTACCATGGCGTTTCAGTTCCATTTGGGATGTTTTATGTTTAAGAGTGCAGTTGCTGGTAATACATCTTTCAGCTATCGAGTGGCTGTTAGTTGGTTCCTTTTAAGCACTTCTTCCGGCCTTGCTCAGAATGAATTTAAGTAAAAATATTTAGTATTGAATCAAAAGTCAGAAAATTGTTAACAACAAAATTTTCAGAAATGCATAATTTTCAGAATCTATTGATTTCGTATAAGTGGGAAAATCGAATCTTATAATTCATGAGAATTCACGAATCGGATATTTGGAAAAGCCCTAACTACCAATTGTTTCTAGTGGTTCTGTTGGAGTTGTTCTCAACTCAGCGAATGCTTTTGACAGATGAACCTCATGAGAAGACAAAGCGCATGTTTCCTGATCTTCATTGCAGTACTTCAGATCTTGGACTTGTTAAATGTGGGCAGAACTGGATGAGCTGGGTTCCAAATCCCGTTCACCGTCATTTGATTCATTGACCTGTGAAAAATTACATTAGATTTACCTTAGAATTAGGAGGCTATAGTATTTGGGAAGGTATACAATTTGTAAAGAGCAACAAGTTTCAGAAAAATTGTTTTCCTGTGTTGGACCTTGATAAATTGCAGAATTTTTTTCTGTCACTTGTATTTGCTTTGACAGGTTGTTACAACAATTTTTAATTGATGTTTAGTTTTATAAAATATATATAGCAATATATATATTCTTTCCAATTGAAACGGGTTTAACGCCAATCAAAAACATGGGGATTTTGATGCCACCCGATGGTTATATTATCGCGAATCACCAAATGGCGTAATTGTTGATGATATCCATACACACTACATTAACAATATAGTCTCCTGCTTTTGAGAAAGTATTTTACATATTCAACAATTAACACTCCAAAGCATGCAAAGAGAGGTATGTTTTCCAGCATTGATCTGAGCGAATTTTTATAAGATCTAAAACTAAGTTCAAACTTTGGTCAAGACTTCGAGTATTAGATATTCAACTTTACTGCTTTTCAATCCAACTATTTTGTTACTGAATTCAAAATTTCTATCGTTAAAAGACTCCAACTAAAGCAAATATAGCAACTAATAATTTTCAAAGTTGTTCTATAAACTTTTGAAAATGCATATTATAGAAACCAAGATAATGCTGAAACTTTGAAGCCAAACTCTATTTTGAAGATAAAGCCGGTTTCAAAATGAAAAAAAATTTACCATAAAAAAAATGCCAAATAATCTAATATTTCGAATATACTCTGAAGAAATGATTTAATATGTAGAATATCGAACATGTACTTTTTCAAATATGCTTTACTGTTCAATAGTTCTGGAGATCATTGCTGCCATGTCTGCACATAGCGCTATTTGAGTCTTCAATTCAATACTACTAAAAATGCACAAAGGGATCTAAACTTCCAAATAAACCTTGCTATAATATGCCAATTACTGTCAGCCTGTTGGAATAGAATGTTACTACATTTAACTAGTTTAGTGACAAGAATTTCCTCAAAACGATAGTATTGCATACTTAAAGCTTCTCAAAAAAGTTGCAAATCTTCTTTCTATATCTGAGCTTGAACTGTGAGAATTCTGAGTTTATATTGTCCATTGTAAGATTCAACATATCATCTTCCCCCATTTGGCAATCTGTATGAAGCCAAGAGGTAAGTGCAAATTAACTCCTTGTTTGCCAATAAGATGCTTTAACTTAAGTCAGACGAAACATTCTTGCAAAACATTCAAGCCACTGAGCGCAGGTTTTGATAAGAGAAAGAGTAAAACATGTCTAATGGCTTGTACAAGGCATAACTTAGTCAATTATTTTACCGGTAAAAAGTTGCACTCAACCCATTTCAAACTGCTTGGAACAGAAATGCAGTCATTATCACAGTACCTTATTGCATGAAAATAAACAGCCTAACTAAAAAATTTCTCAATCTTATTCTCACACTATCGGCATTGTAACTTAAAGTTATTGCTTTTTTATAAAGCTTAACGTTATAAAATTATTCACATCAGGTTGAGATCCCTTAAATATAATAATACATAAACACATTACCTTTCATTGCTTTAATTATCGGGTCACCGAAAACATACATTTTTGGAGAGGTCCATAATGCAAACCAGCACAACACCCCGCGACAGTCCAGAAAGAAAGACTGACGCTGCCTGCCAACAGTAGAAAGTGATGTCAGAGCTTCCTCTTCCCTTTTTCAATGCTGCCGTAACAACCAATCAGCATCACTTGACATATACGTCACAATAGACTTTTTGCCCGGCTAAAAATTTTTAAGGCAGGAGTGGGAACCATGCGCACCGCAGAGAGTGTGTTGCACGTCGCTGCGTTTTCTGAGAGCAGTATGCCGTGCTTATACAAATCAATTCTTTCGGTGGCATGTTTAAGAATATCACACTCATTTTAACCATAGTCCCATTTGACAATATTGAAAAAAGTCTCAAACATACAGGGATATTCAAATGATTCAATTTGTGAATACTAAAATGTATATTGTTCGAAAAATAACAGTTCTAATTTCAATTTATCCAATTAAAGAATCATGCTTGACCATCGCTTAACATACACATGGACCGTGAGAAAATGGTCTGTGGGTGGGTCACTTGTGGCACTAAACAATCTTGGATAATCAAACTTAAAATTCGCAAAATATCTCATCACAACAGAAATGAAAATGTTGCCGGTAATTTAATGCTACAAGACAAAGATGTTCTCTTCAGTCCTGTTCATGATGTTTGGCATTGATAGAGTAAATTTTTATACTATTTTCTGCATTGAGCCATATATCAGGATCAATCTGTCAATATTGGGATCTGGATGTCTGGGCTGATTCCAGCATTCAGACAGACTTAATGCAGCCAAAATGTTCTAGGGTTGTTCCATTTTGATATTGGCTCATTATTAGAATATGGCTTGTTTGCAGTCAGCAGATTTGAAAGCTCTTTTTGGCTTTAGTGTTAGCCATTCATAGTATTTGTTCATCTTAACTGGCTCATCTCAAGCCACAATGTAGCTCAATTTCCTTACCTTGAAAAAAAGTAAATCTTCCCGGCTTGGCTCCGAGTCAAACTCAAGTTTTTGGCTCATGTCCAGCCAGGTCATTTGTGTCCTGGCTTAAGGCAAGCCATAGAAATATGACGATGGCTCTAACGTAAGCCAGGCTGAATACAGTATGGCTTTAATACAAGCCACTCTGGCTCAAAATAAGCCATCTTGGCTTGCAAGTGAGCCACGGTACAGGCGTCTGTGGCTTGTTTGTGAGCCATTTTGGAAAAAATTGTCTCTGATATAAGCCAAAGTTTTTTCTAGTGTGTATAGTGTGCACTGTGAACAGTACGGCACTGGTAGGCCAGTAGGCGGATAATTGATACCAGTAACTGAGTAATTTAAAACGACTATAGAACTGATGAATTGACTACAATACATTCCATTAGTCACCGAGCCTATTTGGCACATAAATTCAGAATTAATCCAGTATCTGTATAAGCAGTACTGATGGGCGTACTTCCACAAAACAAACACACAGGACAACACATGACTAACCTGTAACTCAGAACTGTGTCATAATACAAATTATTTTTCTTTGATAGTCACACAGTCCTTACCAGCTGAGGAAAATTACTTTTCATAATGCCATCCTCGTACTATAACTGTATAGCTGTGAACAGTACCAGGCCAGTGAGTAGGCGGATAATTGATACCAGTAACTGAATAATTTAAAGACAAAAGACTAACGATTAAGCACTGATGAATTGACTACAATGCATAACAGGTACTATGGGTAGCCTAGCTTGTTCAATATTTCATTAAGCATTAGTCACTGAGCGCATAACTAATTATAGGTCCCGAATCTGTACAAGCAGTACTTTGTACTGGCACGCGTTATTCCACAAAACCCACACATGCAGCATGGCAAAAGGACGAACTCTTCAACCTACAGCTTTTAATAGAATGTGGCCGTGCAGACTTTGCCCTATCAAAATCTCGCGAATTATTCGAACAAAGCAAGCGTAAAAGCTTTCATCTCAACACTGGTAATTAACCTACTCTGTACGGTACTTATAAAAATATCAATAATGCATCGATAGCTTGTATTAACAGTTAACAGCAGAAAGCCGCTTTACGCCTTGTTAGCAATTACGCGAATGACATCCCAATTATCTTATGCTACTCTGTATTGGTCTGGGGGGAATTTTATTTTTATCTGTTAAGCATGAGTCACAGATGGACCGCGCCTCGACGGCGCGATCCATCAGTGATTCATGCTTAACAAAAACGCATTAAAAAAATCTTATACCTATACAATCTGATAATACAAGGCACAGCCCAGACAACGCCTGCGCTTTTCACCACATATATATCGTACGACATGACGTAATACGCGTCATAATAAAGCAAACAAGAAAGTCCCCTGACGACCGTTACGCACTGACGCAGTCGCTACAACGATTAAACTGCGCGCTGCAAATTTTCCACGCAGATTCCAAGACTTCATGAGAGCGAATACGGAGCTTCGCAATGAAACAGATTTTTGCATTTACGTTTACCCCGAATTTACTGATAAGTTGAATATTTGTATTTCGATTGTTTTTTGATTTGTTGTTGTTATAAGCAGTAAGCACTGAGGCATAATTTAAACCAAATTATTTTGGGTTTGGTGTGTCTCTGCTCAAGCGTTGGGCATACGCATCTCTGATCGTCATCACAAAGGTTCGAATCCAGTGAGGGATGATGATTATATGCGAGAGGTCTGGTGGACGCCTCGCCGGTGCACGTTGGCTCATGTAAGCGCTGCTTACGGCTTCCACCACCAATCATTTCAGTACACAGGAAAAATGAGTACTGGTAAAATGAATGCCTATCTATCATATATCTGCACGAGTGTTCGACTCCTTAATCTATCTATTCAATATCAATGATAGGTTAATTTGCCACTTCCCACTATATAAGTACCCACTTAGCAACATCATATGATCATTATTGGGCAGACAACTTCGATGTACAAAAAAGAATAATATCGTACAGTATGGTAAAAACAGATAACAGAAGTTTTGTGAAAAAGCTTTTTGCATAAAATTGATTGTGTTTCTGTGGTTGAACATTCAAAAACTTTGTTCAGGGGAGCGAGAGCTGAAAGTGTAGGCTACGATAATTAGGTCTTCAGACTTCAATCATGTCTTTCTCTTTATTTCGAAATATATGAATAAAGGAACTTGTGAAAGTGTCATTGTGTTTTCCACTAGTATAATTTAATCGCTCTGGATATTTTTCATAGAGAGCAAGTGACATCAAGAAGGACGCAGAATAATTAGGTCAATTTTCATGCAAACTTGCTATTTATTCGAGATTCTTTGTTTTTTTTATTTCCCGTATTTCGCATGTTTATTTACAGTTTAGCGTCAAATGCATAGTGTACGTTGCTTCAGTTTCTGATGTTCAGCTACCATTGTTAAACCATAAATATAAAATTGGAATCGTATTTTCTATCAACTTCTGAACAATATACAGAACGGTCAGAACAGCTGAGCTCATATTTTGTTACGCCATAGTATCACGTTACCGCCCATTGGTCATCTTCACGGAAGCGACATAAACAATTTCCTCGACATTGTACCAAAAATAAATTCTGTTGTACTTTTGTCTAGGTCAAATTTTAAACGCAATCCCACTGGGCGCAATCCTACGACCACCGTTATTTAACCGCGTATTGGCTTTTAATAGTCGGCGAGACAAAACAATATTGTTTTAATATTTCGTATTGACCGCCATTTATTCCAATAAATCTCTTGTAGGTTGAATTTGTTTGAATAGTTTGTCTGGTTTAACCAAATTGGAAATAACTATGTGATAGAACTTGTTAGAAATTATCACATTTCATACAGCAGTTTGAATTGCTATTGTTTTTTACTTTACAACAAAGTATATTAATTCCACACAAATATTTCTTTTCTTATTCATCGAAAATAAACAACCACTACAATAAAAAGCGTATTTCGAACTGCACATTTATGGAACGATTTATTTCACTTGTTATGAACAAGTTTTTTTTTTATATAGACCTAGGTATAATTTTAATCACCTATTTTTCTTGTAGATTTGTGACAAATTAAGTTTCGAATCCATTGTCTCTGACTTTGCTCTGACGCCTGTTTTAAATCACGCGTTTAATTTAGTGTTCTTATCTGTTTTGCAATAATATTTATTATTTTAATATTCATCATATTCCGTCATCAGGTTATTGATATTCTATGGTGTTGCATGACAAAATAAGTCCCCTTTTAGAGAACAGTCTTTCTATAGCATGCGCATCTGCTTACACAGAGGCATGACAAGGATAAGTAGTTAATCCCCAGCATCCGTTATTACGAAAATGTGTAATGGTTCATAAAAATGTCAGATAAAGTGGTTTAACAGTTTTAAATGATGCTTGGTTCTGTAGTATGCAACAGTGTGCCCGAGATTTAAAGGCGGGGAATTTTTCTCGTAGGGCTGGGCAAAACCGAATCATTTGGAATTCGAATCTGATTCGGATAATATTTTCAAATCGGATCGAATCACTAATAATGTCATAAAAATAACAAATATTCTATTTTTCTATAACTTTTATTGTCTCCATTACGATAATTGAGAAATTTATATTTAAGATTTACAAATATTAGCTTATAATCAAATTTAGTGATTATTTCATTTACGTTTCATGTCCAAAAAAAAATTTTTCATTTTTTAACGTCAAAATACAATCAATACAAATTTGATTAAAATCGATTGCATTTTCCGTTAAATAGGAAAAAATCCCCTTCATTTAGCAAGTTTTTGTTCCTACGATCAATTCACAGCTGATTCGAATAATTTGTACTTCGAATCGAGTCGAATCACCGGATCGACTCACCCAGCCCCTTCCCCCTCGGCTAAAATTCAGTGATGTTTGTCGAGTTTACACAGAAGTAACGTACGGGGCGGTTGTTTTGCTCAATCTAATAGGCGCGACTGCAAGGGACTGTCTGTGGCAGCCACTGGCAGTCGCGCTCTGTTCTGTTCAGATATAGCCCATCCTACAATGGAAGGATATTTTCACTCGAGTTGACGAGTTATCTCAATAATGTGGAGATAGTTTGGGGCGTCAGATTTGTCTAAATCAGCTGACAGGACGTCTTAAAATTTGCATTCTCAACCAAGCTATCCAACCCCTCTCATACGGCAGTGAAACGGTAATGAATTTAAATTGTGGCATTCAAATTGTTGGAAAGGTATATATCTGTTTAAATCCCGACATCAACGGAGGAATTTGTGGCTCAATGGATAGATTCATCGCTGGTGATCATGATGTCTCGGGTTCGAGACCCTGTTCCGTCGAGTTTTCATTATTCTATTATTACTCACAATTTAGGTTTGAAAGGTATAATACACCTGTTTGAATCCCAGAAGAAACTGAAGAATTTGTGGCTCAATGGATAGATTCATCGCTGGTATTCGAGGTGTCTCGAGTTCGAGACTCGGTACCCCGGGATTTTCAAGATTTCAATTATTGTTCGCAATTTATGTTGGAAACTTGTTCAAAGCCCAAAATCAAAAGAAAAATTTGAGGCTAAATGGATAGATTCATCGCTGGTATTCAAGATGTCTTGAATTTGAAATTTGGTTCCGTCGAATTTTCATTATTCTATTATTACTCGCAATTTTTATTGGAAAGGTATATACCTGTTTGAATCCCTTAATCAACCGATGAATTTGTGGCTCAATCGATATATTCATCGCTGGTATCGCAGGTGTCTTGAGTTCGAGACTCGGTTCCGTCGAGTTTTCTTTATTCTATAATTACTCGCAATTTATATGGGAAAGGTATATACTTGTTTTTGATACGAGAATCGGTCGAAGAGTTTGTGGCTCAATCGATAGGTTAATCGCTGGTATTCAAGATGTCTTGAGTTCGAGACTCGGTTCCCTCGAGTTTTCATTATTCAATAATTACTCGCAATTTAGATTGGAAAGTTATATATATACCTGTTTAAATCCCAAATCAAACGAGAAATTTGTGGCTCAATGGATAGGTTCATCACTGGTATTAAAGATGTCTTGAGTTCGTGCCTCGGTTCCGTCGAGTTTTCATTATTCAATTATTACTCGCAATTTATATAGGAATGGTATATATATTAAAAAAAATATCTGTTCAATCATGATACATTTGAGGTCACATCAACTTTGTCATCGCTCAACGTTCTGTTAAAAGTTTAAATCGAGGCATTCTGATGTAAACAAAGATTGACTTAAAATCAGCGCAAAATACTCGAATAACATTTCAGTTTAACTCGAATAACATGTCAGTAACATGATTTCACGAATTTTAAAAAGAGTGATTTTAATTAAAAAAGTCGCTTGACCTCAAATTTTCAGAAAATACTCTCATGCCAACACGGCGTGTCATGACACGCTTATATTTTTATTTAAAAAAAGAATATTTGTGAATAGTTCGCAAGGACATCCAATATGAATCAATTCAGATACAGGTTCCTCTCCACAGTTCAAAAATTAAATCATCAGTGACAAAATTTGTATTCACATTCTTCTACATTTACAGCGGAAGAAAATTCTATTCCGACAATTTGCAACGGTCAACCATTCTGGACACGATCGTAAAAAAATTTTTCGAGTCGACATCGAAGGTATTGATTTATATCGCTGCGGAGATGCGGTACAAAAGCAAATTATGCTTAAAAAAATTATAACTATGTAAAAAATTAAAAATATTTCCAAAATTGCCCAGATTCATTTTTTCATTTCAGAAAATTTTAAATAGATAATCGATCGATGATCGATAGTTGATAAAACATTCCCATATCCCGCCCCGAATTATTTCCAAGTAAAATAAAATTATCTATACATATGCTGGGCAGCACAGACTTGCTAGTTGCGAAACTTCAGCGTACAATCAACACTATGTCGCGTGGAACATCTAAAAAAAAAAAAAACAAATCAATGATTTTTTCCGCCCACACATCCTTTCAAATTACCAATTGTTTTTTATTGAACTCCCTCATCCCAACGCCCACACCCATATATTCACTAAAATTTGCTTGTTTCTTCATTTTTGAATTATTTTGAATAAAATCGTCTTGCAAAACGATAATTATACTTGCTTTCTCATTTAAAAGAACTGCCTTGCTAAGTTAAGAAAAAGTAAAACAGCGTGACCTGATGTCTGAATTGTGACTAGAAATGTCAAATATCTCGCATGCAACATTCTAATCAGAAAACATGCGCCAAAACACGTTTTGTTGGGTATAGTATTTCAATATCGCTAAGCTTTTTGTTCGAATTTCAAAAAATCAGTTCTTTTACCTAAAACTGACAACGAATCATACAAATATCAACATAAAACCCTCAGACGACTGATTAGTCAACAAAACCTCACCTGAACTATTTTCACTGACAACGCTGAGTATTTAGAGTTCATCGAGGCTATGGTACGTGGCGTTAGGTCGTTGGCGTTTAGAATGAGAGAAAAATGTTGAATGCAACAAAAAAGTGTTAAAATAAAAAATAGAGATTTTTTCCGATGTTACAGGACCAACATACGATATATCGTCTAACGTTGATGCTGACGGCTTCATTTCGAATCTGTAACTTTTGTGTTGAGCGTCAGAAAGTTTAGTGGTTTCGGAAAGTTTTCGTATTGAAGGATTTACATCAAAATTGATAGAAAACGTTGGAAGTCTTGCTGGAATCTTCGGGACAATGAATATCGAACGCGTAATCCAGAGTGTTGCGTGGATATTCGTACTTATCGTTATGGGAGCCATAGGTCGGTATATTTTTATTTGTATGTATTTATAGAGATTTACCGACAATATTATCGTCAAATAATGACAGCAAAACGAAAGGGAAAATTTCAAAATTTCGCGATCCTTCCGCGCACAAATATACTTATAGCTACATTTCATGGATTAATCTGATTTTTAATTTTTACTCCAAAAAATGTAAACAAAAAATTAAATGAGATTTGATAATTCCGGCCGTAAATATGGAATTCAGATGCGAAATCTGTATCTGTCTCCCCAGCACCCCCCCTCTTTTTGCGCTCCTAAATTGTTCTACGTTAAAAGTACAGTAAATTTACCGTTTATTTGACGTAAATCTGTATTTCCAGAAATTTTGAACTGTTTTATCGATGAGATTTTTACCGAGCAGATAATTGGTAAAAAAGGTCAATTTTATAGTTTTATTTTAAAATCACAAAGAAATTTAATCCATCAATGACTCATACTTGGCTAAACCTATTCCGATATAACTTTCTACTCTGAGATTCTCAACATCGCTCAATCAGAAATAATGTTTTTTTCCAAGTATGAGTCACTGATCGACTGCGCCTTGATGTCGCCGATATCTATTCAGTTTATTCATTCGGTATTGACCGCCACGATGTGAAAACCGCCAAAGTGCGGTGAGCGATATCCGACCCGGAATGTTTCACACTTAGAGAGCAATTGGTGGTGATGCATTCCATAGTATCTTAACTTTGATCATTTTGGGCAAATTTTGTTAAATATGATAATTGGTAGAATTGATATGGTAATTGATAGAACGCACTGGCGAAAGTGGTTAAACATGTTGGCATCGCAGGTTGAAGACCTCGGGTTCGAGCCCCGGCGAGTCCGGCTCGCTTATCCACGCCCACCACTCAACCCAGGGTGTAATAACTTGGGTAGGCTAAGCCGAACAGGAAAAGATCATATCTTTCCAGTAATTGTAACCCTGTCCGTCTATTAGTGGCCGCTCTAACAGGGCCTTGGACAGGGTGATCCACTCAAAGAAGTGGCTATAAAAAAAAAAAAAAAATTCTTTCCCTTATAATTAAAATAAGCAAAACAATGGTTTTCGCAACACATTCAATTGCGTTTGGGAATATTTCATCCCACTCCAACAATTCTGGTACCAACGAAGTAAATCTTCGACATTTGAATTAGTTTCCTCCTTTTAGACAATGCTTTCAGCCTCGCTTAGAGAGAACATGTAAATGAAAAAAATAATCAAATATAATGTTTTCCGTACATTTGAATCGAAAATACAGTTTAAAGAGGATTTTTATTATTATTTTATTTATTATTTTCATATTTTCTTACATTCACGGCGTAAGAATGCTGAATTCCGACAATCTGCAACAATCAACTTTCCTGGACTCATTTGTCAAATAATTACGAGACAACTTATAAGGTATTGTGTAGTTTATTCTGTCAGTTATATTTTTACTAAAACTCTTGTGTCTTGTAAGGGCAATTGTTGGATCGCGCCGAGGAGGTGCAGTGCAGCATCCATGGTTGCATACATTTAAACATGTTTATATTAGTGGATTGGAAAGTATTGCTTTTAAAGTCTCCCAGGGCAGACACTAACTGCACCCTATTAAGTTATGTTTTTTAGTGTGCAGTTTCTGGCGCAACATTTCGTTAGTCGGTAATTTTTAGGCGCTACATCCGCCTTGCTTTAAAATTAATTATCGGTTACATTCAATATTAATATGGAAGTAGTCTTCAGGTCTTCCTCGGAAACTGATTCCAATCTATAAGAAGTATACATGTTTTGTTAAGTATGAGTCACTGATGGATCTCGCCGCCGAGAAGTACACATGTTTTGTAAAGTATTTGCCACTGATGGATCGCGCCATCGGGGATGTACAAATGTTTTGTTAAGTATGATTCACTGATGGATATCGCCGCCGTAGAGTGCACATGTTTTCCAATCAGTGTGCAGTTTTTGGCGCAACATTTTGTAGTTTCTATAAGACGAGGTCCATCTGTGGCGCGTGCGTGGCAAAATAAAATGTCTAATAGGAATATACAGTAAATATGTCATGTCGAGAATTTTGATTTTTGTTTCTAGAATGATATCGATGAAGTTGAACAATATGTCACTCGAATTAAAGGTAAAAAATTGTTCATAATTTCAAATATTAGAAGACATTTAATATCGAATATGGTAGTAGAAGTCGCTACTTCAAATCCTGTTTCATCAGATATGAGTCACAGTGGATCTGCTCTGGGCTATCATTGACACTGACTGTGGAAGATAGGGTTCGATCCGATTCCCTCCTCCTAATTACCAAAAATTTTAATTTGTCGATAATCGTAACTCCTAGCGCTCTTGGCAGTTTTTTTTTCAACGTAAATACGACAATTTTTCGGTTAAAATTTTCTTGTTTTCCGCAAAAAGTATCATTTTCGTCAGTATATATCTATTAATTCACTTTTTCCCTCGTGAGTCTGACCGTGTGTTGAAGATATTCCGTCGTCGTTAGTCTGTGACTATCACTGGTAAAGACATACATGTGCGGAGAATAAAAAGACTCGCGAATGAAAATGAACAAATAAGAGTAGATGAGTACATCATTGCCCAGGGCATATTGTATTCACTGCACTCCGTTACAATGGTTCAGTTCTGGAATGTTTTCTGTGTTAAGTGCATTCGCTGTTACAAAATCTTTTTTCGTTCTCAGGTGAGCTGAAGTCCTTGAAAGAAAAATTTTCTCGTCTGACAAATAGTCACGAGATTCCAGAAGTAAAACAAACCTCGTCTACTCAAAGTATGAACTCTTCAACCTCACCATCCATTAACGCTTCCACAGGTTTGTTTTCATCCCTGAGGTATATTTTGTATCCTGTAGGTGACTTATTTTATTGAAATTTACTCTGAGCAAGGTTGGAAATAGTACCTAAAAGCGACAGACTAACGATCACTTACCCGCGCAAAAATCTACCACAAGAAGTAAAACCAGCAACTGCACTTTATGCGGAAAACATCCCGAATGAAACTGAAACGTAATGATGATGTGGAGTGAGTGGTATCTGCCCTGGACGTTCTTAAAACGATCGATTTCCGGCGTTCCTGGACGAGGAGTATATATGTTGTTGCAATAGTAATTCTGCTCAGTACGAGAGGAACCGCAGATTCGGACATTTGGTTCATGTGGTGGCTGATAAGCCAGTGGTGCAAAGCAACCATCCGGGGGATTATGACTGGTCGTTTGACGGCCTGTAGAGCCGATGGTTTCGACCCTCTGGCGTGAGCGAGCGGCTTGCGTCTAAACCGAGGCAAGCATCCTGTGCGAAGGCGCTAGATCATTTACAGACAACCTAGTTGAAGATCGGGGTTTCGTACCCACTAGAGCAGTTTCTCACTGCGATGTGTTGAAAATCATCTCCCAGTTCTACGATTTGCCACATTTTTTCAGGCCGACTCACGACTTGTGTCCGTTTTTTACTGGGTCTCCCTGATCCTTCGGGCGGCCGTCCGGCTGACCTGCTGGCCTTCGAGGCTTTTGCCGTCGGCGGACTTCGCCTTTTTTCCCTATTTACGGCCGCCGCCTCTGGTACACGGCGCTGGTCTGGTCGTTGCACTTGTTTCCCGTTGATTGGACGGTCTCCGAGAATTAGGCCGCCGGCGGGCTTTCTTTTTTTCCCCTTCTTACGGCCGCCGCCTCTTATACTCAGGACTTGGGTCGCACGAGGCCTACATATTGAACCATATTTAAAACAGAGTATCCAATAACAGCGGCCGCTTAGTACGGCTTCATATAGTATATAGTACAGTGCAGTACAGTATTCGTGCGCTTGACGGCCGCTACTAACCTAATGCACTAAGCAAGGTTTCGGAAGCGAGGCCGGGATATATTCCATGCGGTCGCCCGACCACGCCTTCTAGTCGATCGGCGAAGGCAACCTCAGCGCCGTCGAGAGTCGATCGAACGGCCGAGTCTTAAGGCATTAGACAAGCGAGATACGCAATACGAGAGAGAAGACATCGATGACGCTCATTGGCTATTCTATTAATTATGAGTTAATGATGGATCGCGCCGTAAAGAAGTACACTTGTTTTGTTAAGTATGAGTCACTGATGGATGGCGCCATCGAGGAGTACACGTGTTTTGTTAAGTATGAGTCACTGATGGATCGCGCCGCCGAGGAGTACCCTTGTTTTGTTAAGTATGAGTCATTGATGGATCGCGCCGCCGAGGAGTCCACATGTTTTGTTGGGTATGAGTCACTGATGAATCGCGCCATCGAGGAGTACACGTGTTTTGTTAAGTATGAGTCACTGATGGATCGCGTTGTCAAGAAGTACACATTTTGTTAAGTATGAGTCACAACTGATGGATCAAGCAGCCGGGGTGTACAAATGTTTTGTTAAGTATGAGTCACTGATGGATCGCGCGGCCGAGGTGCGGTCTTTCTGTGGCCAAAACGTGACGAAACATGTGTATTCAGAAAACGCGTCTGGAATTGCTTAGAGCTAATCATTCTTTTTCGAGTGTTTGTAGAGAACAAATATTAATCGAGGTTGTTCAAAATTAATCCTGTGAAATTATATGTCATACACTCATAAAAATTGTTAATACTTTTTCGTATTCGTTTGTCAAAATATGGGAACTGTGATAATTTCCTTTCAGGGCTTACTCCCCAGACCACTGTTAAAGAAGCCTTCATTTCGTACATCACAAACACCACAGCTGATGACGTCACCTCCTTCAAAACAACCGGAAATAACGATAACATAGCCATTTCTGCAGATACTGTGACAACTGAAGGTAAATGTTTAAAGAAAATGACTTCAAAATGCCGAATCAGAAATTTAAAATCGCAAATGAACCAACAAGTGCAGTGAGTGATATCTGCCCAGTACGATGGTAAAACTACCTACCCCATTATTGCTGCCTTTTAGTTTCCTCTAACAAAACGCATGAAATAGTGAAGACTATTCTAAATTCCGTACTTACAGGCTTTAAGGTTTAAACCGACTTTGTTCCAGGGTAGCGCTAAGGGTCGAGTATATATAGAGAATATATATTTTCGCGTATATATAGAGAAAAACTAATATTCCAAATGGTTCAAAATTCAAACCGTGAAAAATAATATGTCATATAATTAAACAAAAAAGTTGTCAAAACTTCGTCGTATTCGGTTGTCTAAATATGAAACTGTGATAATTTCTTTTCAGGGCCTCCTTCCCAGACCACTGTTGAAGAATCCTTCATCTCACATATCACAAATGCCACGGGTGATGACGTCACATCCTTCCAAGCAACCGGAAATACCGATGACGTAACCGTCTTTGAAGATACTTTGACTACTGAAGGTAATTGTTCAAAAAATGCCTTTAAAATGTCGAAGCCGCATTCAAAACTTAACTGAACTGACTCGGTAAAGTGCAGTGAGTGGTATCTGCCCAGTACGATGGTAAAACTACCTACCCCATTATTGCTGCCTTTTAGTTTCCTTTAACAAAACGCATGGAATACGTAAAGACTATTCTAAATTCCGTACTTACAGGATTTCAGGTTTAAACCGACGTATTTCCTGCGCAGCGCTGAATGAGACTAAATGGAGTAGAATTGTTTTGTTAAGAATGAATAACAGATGGGTCGCGCCGCCGAGTAGTACATATGTTTTGTTAAGTATGAGTCACTGATTGATCGCGCCGCCGAAGAGTACATATGTTTTGTTAAGTATGAGTCACTGATTGATCGCGCCGCCGAGGAGTACATATGTTTTGCTAAGTATGAGTCACTGATTGATCGCGCCGCCGAGGAGTACATATGATTTGTTAAGTATGAATCACTGATTGATCGCGCCGCCGAGGAGTACCTATGTTTTGCTAAGTATGAGTCACTGATCGATCGCGCCGCCGAGGAGTACATATGTTTTGCTAAGTATGAGTCACTGATGGATCGCGCCGCTGAGGAGTACATATGTTTTGTTAAGTATGAGTCACTGATTGATCGCGCCGCCGAGGAGTACATATGTTTTACTAAGTATGAGTCACTGATTGATCGCGCCGCCGAGGAGTACATATGTTTTGTTAAGTATGAGTCACTGATGGATCGCGCTGCCGAGAAGTAGATATGTTTTGTTAAGTATGGGTCACTGATGGATCGCGCCGCCAAGGAGTACATAAGTTTTGTTAAGTATGAGTCACTGATGGATCGCGCTGCTGAGAAGTACATATGTTTTGTTAAGTATGGGTCACTGATGGATCGCGCCGCCGAGGAGAACATATGTTTTGTTAAGTATGGGTCACTGATTGATCGCGCCGCCGAGGAGTACATCTTCCAATGTATTGTGCAAATATTTGTATAAAAATACCTTCATAATGTCGAAGGCGCATTTAAAAACTGCAAATCAGCTTTAAAAACAAATGTTGGTCTTTGATTTACTTTGCCTTTAAGCACAGGGGGAAATTTGTGGGCGCGATGGCCTAGTGATTATCATGTTGGCATCGCAAGTTCTTGACTTCGAGTTTAGTGGAGTCCGGCTCGCTTATCCATGGCCACCAACCAACCCAGGGTGTAATAACTTTGTCAGGTTCGGATGAACAAGAGATATCATATCTTTCCACCAGCATTAACCCTGTTTGTCTGTAAGTGGGCGCAGGTTCATGATCCTCGACTCAAATGATTGAATATAAAAAGTGTTGCCTTATTTTATATCAAAAGTGTTAGACCATGATGAAGTTTTTCTAACTTCAGCCTTGTCCTTTCCAATCAGGGTATCACGTGCTTATAACTTTATTTCGCACGAAATGGTAAAAATGGAAATAAATTAATATGAATGAATGAGATTTTTTCGTTCTGTCATTCACTAACACGGAGATATGTTTTAGGTAATTGTGACGTCACATACAATGCAACATGCTTCACTGCAATCGTGTACAATGTAAATAACGTCACCTACAACGATTCAGAAACTCTTTGCGATGAAACCAATGGCAAACCAGCCAACATATATGACGTCACACATTACCGCCTGATGCAAGATTATTTACGTCAGAAGAAACCGGATGGCTGGACATGGATCGTAATATGGACCGGCATGAGATCTGAGGTTTGTATGATAATCAATATAATGAGGCTGAACAAAATCACATTTTAACTACATAAATTATTCTGGCAACACTGGACAATGGTCACTGGTGAATCGCGCCGACCCCGGATAACCTTGTGTTCTTAAGAGCAATATTATTCAATCACCTTCTATTAATACATGCATTCTCTTAAATACATTGAAATACGCACTAACGATTTTAAACTTGATATTTATTTCATTGTGCAATATCTTGTGGCGATGGAACGAGGACGGTACGAACTTTTCGAGTTTTAAGAAGAAAGGAATTTTAATTGATTCTAATTGATTGATTCTAATTGATTGATTGGAAATATAAGTTTAAATTGGTATTAAAATTACACCTTAGCGCATTTTGGTACGCAATCACATTTTCAAGTGCTTTATATTGTTTTGGACTGAAAATGGTGAATTTTCTTACATAAAAACCTAAACAAAGCTGAAATTTTACGTTTCCTAGGTGAATGGAACCCCATCATTATTTATCATAGGTAAATCCCCCCTTCCAGACCCTCCCTTCCCTTCAACACTGGATTTGATACCTCATTGCAGCAGGATTGTTCCCGCTCATTCTTTCTCATTAACACCCAACGAAAAATATCTCATATCTCAGTCTGAATTCTTTTCAGTCCGAATATTTAATTTCAACAGAACAATCAACTGAAGCTGAGATCTGGTGAGAACCACTCCTTGCCAGCAGAGGTTTGGTATCCTAGTTACCCTCGTAAAGATGTTGCCGGTTGGAAAAATATTGTAGTCGATGTCAATATAAATCCGAATGATACAGATCAAGGGATTGGGAATATTCCACCATCCTTGAATCGGAATGGCGTCATATGCGAGTATTGAACCAGATTTAATGAAACTAAACATTGTACATTGGTCAGTTTCCTTCAACCAACATCGGAATATTTTATCTTATTTGACTGATTAAATGAGATTTTCTTAAATTTTGAGCAAGAGGAATAAACTTTGACTTTTTTGACTAATGCAGGACACAAATATCAATTTATCTTAATCATTAATTAAACAAATAATTAAAGTATTTTGAATTCGAGGGAAAATGTTGCGATTAAATGCTCAATTTAAAAATTTCTTAAATTGCTAAAATATTTTTATTTTTTAACGTTTATTAGATTCATTTCTAATAAAATAGAATCAAATTATTCTATCCAACGCCGGGATCGTTTGCTCTGTTATTTAAAGTTTAATAAAGTTTTACACTCACATTGATGATGACGTTTTATTGTTTTTAATTTACGAGGAAATAACTTTCAATGTTTATTTTTCTGAAATATATATATCGAACATCATTTGATCGAATAGAATATTCGAATCATATTCTTAACAAAAAAATGAGATTTTCCAGAAAATTGTAAAATATTCCAAATTAAGATATTTTTCAGAAAATTTGTATATTTACGATTCTATTGATTTCGAATCGCTAAAAAATTGAATGGAATAATTTATGAATTCTCGAATTACGAACCGAATCGAATATTTTAATTAGAAGCACTTTTTCATTAAGTCAGGCGCATACTTTCAAAAGTTCCTTTTGTTGACACCCCCTCGTCCCTCCAATGTTTCCGGTTCCCCTTTCCATAGTTAATGAAATATTGTTGTAAAGTGACGTCACAATTTAATTAAAATGCAGCAAAATCGCTGATCTTTGACGGTAATTTTTCTATATTCTATATATTTCTATATTTTATTCCTGAAGAAATTATTATTTTTGTTTATTTTACCGCAATATATATTTTATTTCATGAATTATCGAAAAGTTCATCAACATTTCCATTCACTTTCGCTTTCAGTTTTATAACCCAACAGTATTCATACAACTCGATTGAAAGTTTGTTTTGTCAAGCATGAACCAAAGATAAACCGTGTCTTATTTGCGCGATCCATCGGCGGCCGATGTTTAATAAAATGTTGTTGTAATTCGGGGATAGTTGGGTCAACAAATAACAATTAATCCCTTAAAATTTGGTTGAAAAAAGTGCAAAAGTTGTATTCAGCACGTGATTTTTAACTCGCTATATTATTATCGAACCAAAAACGCTTCACCTGAATGTTTTGCTTTAATATTCAAATTAAATCGATTAAAAATATTAGCAGTTTTGCGCTCACAGAGTTTTATGTTAAGGCTATTTTTTCTTATTTTCCCCCGGAAGATATTCTTTTATTTTACTGCAAAATATAGTTTATTATATTGTTTATTATTATTTTTTATTAGTTTCGCGTTGGATCAGTATATTGCATCGGTAACGTCATTTTTTCCAAATGAACATATTTCAAGGAAATGATAAAAATCGATTTAAAAATTCGATATCGAAATAAAAATAGAAATAAATAAAATAGATATTTAGTTGATATTTCACAAGGAACCGAAGGTAATTAAAAAATTTGAAATTTTGCGTAAAATACGACATTTCAGCTCGGTATTCAACAGTAATTTTACTTGGCGGTATTGGTAAAAATTTAAAATTGACTTTTTTTGACGAAATATGGGGTGTTGATGGAACTCATTAAAAAGAAGCGGTCCATCAACAGCCCATAATTGGCATAAATCTCATCAACATGGCGTTTTTTAACTTTGGAAATTTGCAATGACCTATATTTGAAAAAGGGCTCCACGTCGACTTATTTGGTAAATTATGAACAGTTGATGGAACTCGCCATTTCTGAAATATACAAATACTGTAAATTAAGAGTAAATTTACTGTAATTTTATACCAGTGTTGGTCGTCTTGTTCATAGTCTACAGCAATACTTGGCCGTAACAGAATTACCATATTATTCCCAGTTATGCGAAACTCTTGTTATTCCTATCAAAAATTTTTTATGCTAAGAATATTCATGTTAAGCATTGGCCACAGATGACCCACGCCTACATGGAGCAATCCATCTGTGGCCCATGCTTAACATGAATATTCTGCTAATTATCGGTTAATTCACTACACTTTTGTCACAGTGCAGTTAGATTATTAAAACATTGATTTTTTTCTTTGTTTTTTCATTTTTAAATTATTATTATTCAGAATAAAATCGACTTGCAAAATCATCATTGTTATCTTTATTTCATTGAATTCAACGATTCGAATCCACTCGAAGAAGATCAAATTATTCGAATGAATGGGTTATAGGAACAAAAACTTGAAAGAGGTTTCTCATATTTTACCGGGAAAATAAAAATATTAGATTTTGATTAATTTGCGAAGGCGTTGTGGTTATCATGTTGGCATCGATAGTAGAAAGTCTCGGGTTCGAGTCCCGACTTGATTCATGCTCATCACCCAACCCTGGGTGTTACAACTTGGGTAGGCTCGATCGAACCGGAAAGACCATATATTTTCAACAACACTAACCCTGATCGTTTATAAGACCTATGTCAGCTACTCAGACACCAAAAGAAAAGAGTAACATTAGAAGAAAATTTAACAGATGGACAATATTTAATGATATATCTGTGGCTAGAATATTTGATTGTCTTTTTTTTGAGTGTCTGGTGTTAAAATCTGTACAGAATCATCAATACTGATTCGAAATAGCAGTCTTGATAATTTTAGAGTTTTGGTCACTTGAAGAAAATTACATGAACATTTCGAACATCCGAAGAAAATCAAGATTCTGCCCACTCTATTAGGAACATTTGAAGATAAACGCCGTCAAAGTGCGATCCCTTAACATAACATACTTGGATTAAATCTCATCAATAAGGCAGGTCAAGGTATCGACGTAGCCCCTGACTGTATGTTACTGACTGTAACTAGTTCTCTGCACGAAGGGTGATGGTTCGTAATATGCTGGAGCTTTTTGTAGAGACGGGTAATTCAAAATACCTCACTTTTCCAGAATTATTCTGAAATACCTGAATCGAATCGAAAATATCTAATCATATTCCTAAAATCATGATACCACAATGGAAAATACAATTGCACATTTACAATGGAAGGTTTATGAATCGAGTTAGTCACAGAAGGTGCCTGGTCAGCTCATTAGGTAAAACGTTGCGCTCCGAGCTAGGAATCCCTGACGTCCTAGGTATGAACCACATGAGAGGTGATGATTATGTGCGAGAGATCTGCTAGGCGCCTCGCCGATGAACATTGGTTCTGGTAGGCACTGCTTGCGGCTTCCTTCATCGATTAGTTCCACGCACAGGAAAAATAAGAAATATGATAAACCAAAATAATTCACCCCGATTCGGAACTTGCATTTGCACAAGAGACAGTGGTTCCCCTTACAATTAAGCTGTATTTTCGACTTTCCTCTCCAGCAGGATAAAATGGTTTCCTATTCCCTGATTATTTAACAGTGATCAGTGATGACGGGAGACCTCCGTCCGAATCGCCAATAAACCTAGCTATTTCTTAAAGTAGTAAAGAAATTTACCACAACACTAGGTAAATTAATACGAGGTGACATAGTTTCGCTTTCAAAACTATGTAGAATCTAATTTGAAAACCAGGTAGACAATAGGTTAGCGTCGCATAGCTGCATTTAGGGCATTTTTGGCACAGCAGAGACACAGTGCCTTGAAACGTTATGAGAGGTTTCCGTTACCAATTTAAATAACTTTGCGAGTAATCGGCGCCCGCATAATCGTATGATCCCATTATTAAATATTGTCATCAATAGAGGTGAAAAAATTGATTATTGTTTAGTATAATAAAAACTCGACGGAACCGAGGCACGAACTCAAGACATCTTGAATGCCGTCGATGAATCTATCGATTGAGCCACTAATTCTTCGATTGATTTTGGGATTTAAACAGGTATATACCTTTCCAACATAAATTGTGACAAATAATTGAATAATGAAAACTCGACGGAACCGAGTCTCGAACTCAAGACATCTTGAATACCAGCGATGGATCTATCCATTGAGCCACAAATTCCTACACTGATTTTGGGATTTAAACAGGTATATACCTTTCCAACATAATTTGCGAGTAATAATAGTATAATAAAAACTCGACGGAACCGAGGCACGAACTCAAGCCATCTTGAATGTCGGCGATGAATTTATCGATTGAACCACAAATTCTTCGATTGATTTTGGGATTTAAACAGGTATATAACTTTCCAACATAAATTGTGACTAATAATTGAATAATGAAAACTCGACGGAACCGAGTATTGAACTCAGGACATCTTGAATACCAGCGATGGATCTATCCATTGAGCCACAAATTCCTCGACTGATTTTGGGATTTAAACAGGTATATACCTTTCCAACATAATTTGCGAGTAATAATAGTACAATAAAAACTCGACGGAACCGAGTCTTGTACTCAAGACATCTTGAGGATTTAAACAGGTATATACCTTTCCAACATAAATTGCGAGTAATAATAGTATAATGAAAATTCGACGGAACCGAGGCACGAACCCAAGACATCTTGAATACCAGCGATGAATCTATCGATTGAGCCACAAATTCCTCGATTGATTTCGAGATTTAAACAGAGATTTAAACCTTTCCAACATAAGTTGCGAGTAATAATAGAATAAGGAAAACTCGACGGGAGCGAGGCTCGAACTCAAGAAATCTTGAACACCGGCGATGAATCAATCGATTGAGCCACAAATTCCTCGATTTATTCTGGGATTTGAAAAGATATATACCTTTCCAACATAAATTGCGAGTAAGATTTTGAAAATTCGACGAAACCGAGGCACGAACACAAGCCATCTTGAACACCAGCGAAGAATCTTTCCATTGAGCCACAAATTCCTGGATTGAATATGGGATTTAAACAGTTATATAACTTTCCAACATAAATTGCGAGTAATAATAGTATAATAAAAACTCGACGGAACCGAGGCACGAACTCAAGACATCTTGAATGCCGGCGGTGAATCTATCGATTGAGCCACAAATTCATCGATTGATTTTGGGATTTAAACAGATATATACCTTTCCAACATAAATTGTGACAAATAATTGAATAATGAAAACTCGGCGGAACCGAGTCTTGAAGTCAAGACATCTTGAATACAAGCGATGGATCTATCCATTGAGCCACAAACTCCTCGTCAGATTTTGGGATTTAAACATGTATATACCTTTCCAACATAAATTGCGAGTAATAATAGTATAATGAAAATTCGGCAGAGTCGAGGCACGAACTCATGACGTCTTGAATACTAGCGATGAATCTATCCATTGAGCCACAAATTCTTCGATTAATTTTGGGATTTAAACAGGTATATACCTTTCCAATATAAATTGCGAAAAATAATAGAATAATGAAAACTCGACGGAACCGAGTCTTGAACTCAGGACATCTTGAATACCAGCGATGGATCTATCCATTGAGCTACAAATTCCTCGACTGATTTTGGGATTTAAACAGGTATATACTTTTCCAACATAAATTGCGAGTAATAATAGAATAATGAAAACTCGACGGAACCGATTCTTGAAGTCAAGACATCTTGAATACCAGCGATGGATCTATCCATTGAGCCACAAACTCCTCGTCTGAATTTTGGATTCAAACAGGTATATATACCTTTCCAATATAAATAGCGAGTAATAATAGAATAATGAAAACTCGACGGAACCGAGTCTTGAAATCAAGACATCTTGAATACCAGCGATGGATCTATCCATTGAGCCACAAATTCTTACACTGATTTTGGGATTTAAACAGGTATATACCTTTCCAACATAATTTGCGAGTAATAATAGTATAATAAAAACTCGACGGAACCGAGGCACGAACTCAAGACATCTTGAATGTCGGCGATGAATCTATCGATTGAACAACAAATTCTTCGATTGATTTTGGGATTTGAACAGGTATATACCTTTCCAACATAAATTGCGAGTAATAATAGTATAATGAAAATTCGACAGAGCCGAGGCACGAACTCAAGACGTCTTGAATACTAGCGATGAATCTATCCATTGAGCCACAAATTCTTCGATTAATTTTGGGATTTAAACAGGTATATACCTTTCCAATATAAATTGCGAAAAATAATAGACTAATGAAAACTCGATGGAACCGAGTCTTGAACTCAGGACATCTTGAATACCAGCGATAGATCTATCCATTGAGCCACAAATTCCTCGACGGATTTTGGGATTTAAACAGGTATATACCTTTCCAACATAAATTGCGAGTAATAATAGTATAATAAAAACTCGACGGAACCGAGGCACGAACTCAAGACATTTTGAATGCCGGTGATGAATCTATCGATTGAGCCACAAATTCTTCGATTAATTTTGGGATTTAAACAGGTATAAACCTTTCCAACATAAATTGCGAGTGATAATAGAATAATGAAAACTCGACGGAACCGAGTCTTGAAGTCAAGACATCTTGAATACCAGCGATGGATCTATCCATTGAGCCACAAACTCCTCGTCTGATTTTGGGATTTAAACAGGTATATACCTTTCCAACATGAATTGTGACTAATAATTGAATAATGAAAACTCGACGGAACCGAGTCTCGAATTCAAGACATCTTGAATACCAGCGATGGATCTATCCATTGAGCCACAAATTCCTCGACTGATTTTGAATAATGAAATGAAGAATAATGAAAATTCGACGGAACCGGGTCTCGAACTCAAGAAATCTTGAACACCGGCGATGAATCTATCGGTTGGGCCACAAATTCCTCAATTTATTTTGGGATTTAAACAGGTATATACCTTTCCAATATGAATTGCGAGAAATAATAGAATAATGAAAACTCGACGGAACCGAGTCTTGTACTCAAGACATCTTGAATACCAGCGATGAATCTATCGATTGAGCCACAAATTCCTCGATTTATTCTGGGATTTGAAAAGGTATATACCTTTCCAACATAAATTGCGAGTAAGATTTTTGAAAATTCGACGAACGAAAAAACCGAGGCACGAACTCAAGACATCTTGAATACCAGCGAAGAATCTTTCCATTGAGCCACAAATTCCTGGATTGAACTTGGGATTTAAACAGGTATATACCTTTCCAACATAAATTGCGAGTAATTATAGTATAATAAAAACTCGACGGAACCGAGTCTTGAAGTCAAGACATCTTGAATACAAGCGATGGATCTACCCATTGAGCCACAAACTCCTCGTCTGATTTTGGGATTTAAACAGGTATATACCTTTCCAACATAAATTGCAAGTAATAATAGTATAATGAAAATTCGACAGAGTCGAGGCACGAACTCATGACGTCTTGAATACTAGCGATGAATCTATCCATTGAGCCACAAATTCTTCGATTAATTTTGGGATTTAAACAGGTATATATCTTTCCAATATGAATTGCGAGTAATAATAGAATAATGAAAACTCGACGGAACCGAGTCTTGAACTCAAGACATCTTGAATACCAGCGATGGATCTATCCATTGAGCCACAAATTCCTCGACTGATTTAAACAGGTATATTATACCTTTCCAACATAAATTGCGAGTAATAATAGTATAATAAAAATTCGACGGAACCGAGGCACGAACTCAAGACATCTTGAATGCCGGTGATGAATCTATCGATTGAGCCACAAATTCTTCGATTGATTTTGGGATTTAAACAGCTATATATACCTTTCCAACATAAATTGGGAGTAATAATAGAATAATGAAAATTCGACGGAACCGAGACGGAACTCCTCGACAGATTTTGGGATTTAAACAGGTATATACTTTTCAAACATAAATTGCGAGTAATAATAGTATAATGAAATTTCGACAGAACCGAGGCACGAACTCAACACATCTTGAATACCAGCGATGAATCTATCCAATGAGCCACAAATTGTTCGATTGATTTTTGGGATTTAAACAGGTATATACCTTTCCAACATAAATTGCGAGTAATAAAAGAATAATGAAAACTCGACGGAACCGAGTCTTGAACACAAGACATCTTGAATACCTGCGATGGATCTATCCATTGAGCCACAAATTCCTAGACTGATTTTGGGATTTAAACAGGTATATACCTTTCCAACATAAATTGCGAGTAATAATAGTATAATAAAAACTCGACGGAACCGAGGAACGAACTCAAGACATCTTGAATGCCGGCGATGAATCTATCGATTGAGCCACAAATTCCTCGATTGATTTTGGGATTTAAACAGGTATATACCTTTCCAACATAAATTGCGAGTAATAATAGAATAATGAAAACTCGACGGAACCGAGTGTTGAACTCAAGACATTTTAAATACCAGCGATGGATCTATCCATTGAGCCACAAATTCCTCGACTGATCTTGGGATTTAAACAGGTATATACCTTTCCAACATAATTTGCGAGTAATAATAGTATAATAAAAACTCGACGGAACCGAGGCACGAACTCACGACATCTTGAATGCCGGCGATGAATCTAACGATTGAACCACAAATGCTTCGATTGATTTTGGGATTTAAACAGGTATATACCTTTCCAATATAATTTGCGAGTAATGATAGAATAATGAAAACTCGACGGAACCGAGACTTGAACTCAAGACATCTTGAATACCAGCAATGGATCTATCCATTGAGCCACAAATTCTTCGATTGATTTTGGGATTTGAACAGGTATATACCTTTCCAACATAAATTGCGAGTAATAATAGTATAATGAAAATTCGACAGAGCCGAGGCACAAACTCAAGACGACTTGAATACTAGCGATGAATCTATCCATTGAGCCACAAATTCTTCGATTAATTTTGGGATTTAAACAGGTATATACCTTTCCAGTATAAATTGCGAAAAATAATAGACTAATGAAAACTCGATGGAACCGAGTCTTGAACTCAGGACATCTTGAATACCAGCGATAGATCTATCCATTGAGCCACAAATTCCTCGACGGATTTTGGGATTTAAACAGGTATATACCTTTCCAACATAAATTGCGAGTAATAATAGTATAATAAAAACTCGACGGAACCGAGGCACGAACTCAAGACATCTTGAATGCCGGTGATGAATCTATCGATTGAGCCACAAATTCTTCGATTAATTTTGGGATTTAAACAGGTATAAACCTTTCCAACATAAATTGCGAGTAATAATAGAATAATGAAAACTCGACGGAACCGAGTCTTGAAGTCAAGACATCTTGAATACCAGCGATGGATCTATCCATTGAGCCACAAACTCCTCGTCTGATTTTGGGATTTAAACAGGTATATACCTTTCCAACATGAATTGTGACTAATAATTGAATAATGAAAACTCGACGGAACCGAGTCTCGAATTCAAGACATCTTGAATACCAGCGATGGATCTATCCATTGAGCCACAAATTCCTCGACTGATTTTGAATAATGAAATGAAGAATAATGAAAATTCGACGGAACCGGGTCTCGAACTCAAGAAATCTTGAACACCGGCGATGAATCTATCGGTTGGGCCACAAATTCCTCGATTTATTTTGGGATTTAAACAGCTATATACCTTTCCAATATAAATTGCGAGTAATAATAGAATAATGAAAACTCGACGGAACCGAGTCTTGTACTCAAGACATCTTGAATACCAGCGATGAATCTATCGATTGAGCCACAAATTCCTCGATTTATTATGGGATTTGAAAAGGTATATACCTTTCCAACATAAATTGCGAGTAAGATTTTGAAAATTCGACGAAAAAACCGAGGCACGAACTCAAGACATCTTGAATACCAGCGAAGAATCTTTCCATTGAGCCACAAATTCCTGGATTGAACTTGGGATTTAAACAGGTATATACCTTTCCAACATAAATTGCGAGTAATTATAGTATAATAAAAACTCGACGGAACCGAGTCTTGAAGTCAAGACATCTTGAATACAAGCGATGGATCTACCCATTGAGCCACAAACTCCTCGTCTGATTTTGGGATTTAAACAGGTATATACCTTTCTAACATAAATTGCAAGTAATAATAGTATAATGAAAATTCGACAGAGTCGAGGCACGAACTCATGACGTCTTGAATACTAGCGATGAATCTATCCATTGAGCCACAAATTCTTCGATTAATTTTGGGATTTAAACAGGTATATATCTTTCCAATATGAATTGCGAGTAATAATAGAATAATGAAAACTCGACGGAACCGAGTCTTGAACTCAAGACATCTTGAATACCAGCGATGGATCTATCCATTGAGCCACAAATTCCTCGACTGATTTAAACAGGTATATTATACCTTTCCAACATAAATTGCGAGTAATAATAGTATAATAAAAATTCGACGGAACCGAGGCACGAACTCAAGACATCTTGAATGCCGGTGATGAATCTATCGATTGAGCCACAAATTCTTCGATTGATTTTGGGATTTAATCAGCTATATATACCTTTCCAACATAAATTGGGAGTAATAATAGAATAATGAAAATTCGACGGAACCGAGACGGAACTCCTCGACAGATTTTGGGATTTAAACAGGTATATACTTTTCAAACATAAATTGCGAGTAATAATAGTATAATGAAATTTCGACAGAACCGAGGCACGAACTCAACACATCTTGAATACCAGCGATGAATCTATCCAATGAGCCACAAATTGTTCGATTGATTTTTGGGATTTAAACAGGTATATACCTTTCCAACATAAATTGCGAGTAATAAAAGAATAATAAAAAACTCGACGGAACCGAGTCTTGAACTCAAGACATCTTGAATACCTGCGATGGATCTATCCATTGAGCCACAAATTCCTAGACTGATTTTGGGATTTAAACAGGTATATACCTTTCCAACATAAATTGCGAGTAATAATAGAATAATGAAAACTCGACGGAACCGAGTGTTGAACTCAAGACATTTTAAATACCAGCGATGGATCTATCCATTGAGCCACAAATTCCTCGACTGATCTTGGGATTTAAACAGGTATATACCTTTCCAACATAATTTGCGAGTAATAATAGTATAATAAAAACTCGACGGAACCGAGGCACGAACTCACGACATCTTGAATGCCGGCGATGAATCTAACGATTGAACCACAAATACTTCGATTGATTTTGGGATTTAAACAGGTATATACCTTTCCAATATAATTTGCGAGTAATGATAGAATAATGAAAACTCGACGGAACCGAGACTTGAACTCAAGACATCTTGAATACCAGCAATGGATCTATCCATTGAGCCACAAATTCTTCGATTGATTTTGGGATTTAAACAGGTATATACCTTTCCAACATAAATTGCGAGTAATAATAGAATAATGAAAACTCGACGGAACCGAGTCTTGAAGTCAAGACATCTTAAATACCAGCGATGGACCTATCCATTGAGCCACAAACTCCTCGACTGATTTTGAGATTTAAACAGGTATATACCTTTTCAACATAAATTGCGAGTAATAATAGTAAAATGAAATTTCGACAGAACCGAGGCACGAACTCAAGACATCTTGAATACCAGCGATGAATCTATCCAATGAGCCACAAATTCTTCGATTGATTTTGGGATTTAAACAGGTATATTTCTTTCCAACATAAATTGCGAGTAATAAAATAATAATGAAAACTCGACGGAACCGAGTCTTGAACTCAAGTCATCTTGAATACCTGCGATGGATCTATCCATTGAGCCACAAATTCCTAGACTGATTTTGGGATTTGAACAGGTATATACCTTTTCCAACATAAATTGCGAGTAATAATAGTATAATAAAAAACCGACGGAACCGAGGCACGAACTCAAGACATCTTGAATGCCGGCGATGAATCTATCGATTGAGCCACAAATTCTTTGATTGATTTTGGGATTTAAACAGGTATATACCTTTCCAACATAAATTGCGAGTAATTTCAGAATAATGAAAACTCGTCGGAACCGAGTCTTGAAGTCAAGACATCTTGAATACCAGCGATGAATCTATCCATCCAGCCACAAATTCTTCGATTGATTTTGGGGTTTAAACAGGTATATACCTTTCCAATATAAATTGCGAGTAATAATAGAATAATGAAAACTCGACGGAACCGAGTCTTGAACACAAGACATCTTGAATACCAGCGATGGGTCTATCCATTGAGCCACAAATTCTTCGACTGACTTTTCCAACATAAATTGTGACTAATATTGAAAACTCGAAGGAACCGAGGCACGAACTCAAGACATCTTGAATACCAGCGATGAATCTATCCATTGAACCACAAATTCCTCGACTGATTTCCGGATTTAAACAGGTTTCCAACCTTTCCAACATAAATTGTGACTAATAATGAAAACTCGACGGAACCGAGGAACGAACTCAAGACATCTTGAATACCAGCGACGAATCTATCCATTGAGCCTCAAATTCTTAGAATGATTTTGGGATTTAAACAGGTATATACCATTCCAATATATATTGCGAGTAATAATAGTATAATGAAAATTCGACCGAACCGAGTCTTGAACTCAAGACATCTTGAATACCAACGATGGATATATCCAATGCGCCACAAACTCTTCGATTGATTTTGGGATTCAAACAAGTATATACCTTTCCAATATATATTGCGAGTAATAATAGAACAATGAAAAGTCGACGGAACCGAGTCTTGAACTCATGACATCTTGAATACCAGCGATGGATCTATCCATTGAGCCACAAATTCCTCGACTGATTTCCGGATTTAAACAAGTATATACCTTTCCAACATAAATTGTGACTAATATTGAAAACTCGACGGAACCGAGGCACGAACTCAAGACATCTTGAATACCAGCGATGAATCTATCCATTGAGCCACAAATTCTTTGATTTGTTTTTGGGATTTAAACAGGTATATACCTTTCCAGCATAAATTGCGAGTAATAGAAGGAATAATGAAAATTCGACGGAACCGAGGCACAAACTCAAGAAATCTTGATTGCCAGCGATGAATCTATCCATTGAGCCACAAATTCTTTGATTGATTTTGGAATTTAAACAGGTATATATCTTCCCAATATATATTGCGTATAATAATAGAATTATGAAAACTCGATGGAACCGAGTCTTGAACTCAAGACATCTTGAATACCAGCCATGGATCCATCCATTGAGCCACCAATTCCTCGACTAATTTCCGGATTTTAACAGGTATATACCTTTCCAACAAAAATTGCGAGAAATAATAGTATAATGAAAATTCGACGGAACCGAGGCAAGAACTCAAGACATCTTGAATACCAGCGATGAATCTATCCAATGAGCCACAAACTCTTCGTTTGAATTTTGGATTTAAACAGGTATATATACCTTTCCAACATAAATTGCGAATAATAATGGAATAATGAAAACTCTACAGAACCGAGTCTTGATCTCAAGACATCTTGAATACCCGCGATGGATCTATCCATTGAGCCACAAGTTCCTCGATTGATTAGATATTGAGTCAAAAATTCCTCGACTGATTTTCGGATTTAAACAGGTATATACCTTTCCAACATAAATTGTGACTAATATTGAAAACTCGACGGAACCGAGGCACGAACACAAGACATGTTGAATACCAACGAT
Organism: Styela plicata; assembly: GCA_963675895.2. NCBI lineage: Eukaryota > Metazoa > Chordata > Ascidiacea > Stolidobranchia > Styelidae > Styela > Styela plicata. The sequence goes on along the minus strand of OZ023150.1, from coordinate 16,758,174 downwards.
GAATCTATCCTATGAGCCAGAAATTTTTCGATTGATTTTGGGATTTGAACTGGTATATGCCTTTCCAACATAAATTGCGAGTAATAATAGTATAATGAAAATTCGACGGAACCGAGGCACGAACCCAAGACTTCTTGAATACCAGCGATGAATCTATCGTTTGAGCCACAAAATCCTCGATTGATTTTGGGAATTGAACAGGTATATACCTTTCCAATATAAATGGATAGATTCATCGCTGGTATTCAAGATGTCTTGAGTTCATGCTTCGGTTCCGTCGAGTTTTCATTATACTATTTTTACTCGCAATTTATGTTGGAAAGGTATATACCTGTTTAAATCTCAAAATCAGACGAGGAATTTGTGGCTCAATCGATAGATTCATCGCCGGCATTGAAGATGTCTTGAGTTCGTGCCTCGGTTCCGTCGAGTTTTTATTATACTATTATTACTCGCAATTTATGTTGGAAAAGTATATACCTGTTTAAATCCCAAAATCAGTCGAAGAATATGTGGGTCAATGGATAGATTCACCGCTGGTATTCAAGATGTCTTGAGTTCAAAACTCGGTTCCGTCAAGTTTTCATTATTCTATTATTACTCGCAATTTATATTGGAAAGGTATATACCTGTTTAAATTCGAAAATTAATCGAAGAATTTGTGGCTCAATGGATAGATCCATCGCTGGTATTCAAGATGTCTTGACTTCAACACTCGGTTCCGTCGAGTTTTCATTATTCTATTATTACTCGCAATTTATGTTGGAAAGGTATATACCTGTTTAAATCCCGAAATCAATCAAAGAATTTGTGGCTCAATCGATAGATTCATCGCCGTCATTCAAGATGTCTTGAGTCCGTGCCTCGGTTCTCTCGATTTTTATTATACTATTATTACTCGCAATTTATGTTGGAAAGGTGTATACCTGTTTAAATCTCAAAATCAGTCGAGGAATTTGTGGCTCAATCGGTAGATTCATCGCTGGTATTCAAGATGTCTTAAGTTCAAGACTCGGTTCCGTCGAGTTTTCATTATTCTATTATTACTCGCAATTTATATTGGAAAGGTATATACCTGTTTAAATCCCAAAATTAGTCGAAGAATATGTGGCTCAAAGGATAGATTCATCGCTGGTATTCAAGATGTCTTGAGTTCGTCCCTCGGTTCCGTCGAGTTTTCATTATACTATTATTACTCGCAATTTATGTTGGAAAGGTATATACCTGTTTAAATCCCAAAATCAGTCGAAGAATTTGTGGCTCAATCGGTAGATTCATCGCTGACATTCAAGATGTCTTGAGTTCAAGACTCGGTTCCGTCGAGTTTTCATTATTCTACTATTACTCGCAATTTATGTTGGAAAGGTATATACCTGTTTAAATCCCAAAATCAATCGAAGAATTTGTGGTTCAATCGATAGATTCATCGCCGGCATTCAAGATGTCTTGAGTGCGTGCCTCGGTTCCGTCGAGTTTTTATTATAATATTATTACTCGCAAATTATGTTGGAAAGGTATATACCTGTTTAAATCCCAAAATAAGTCGAGGAATTTGTGGCTCAATGGATAGATCCATCGCTGGTATTCAAGATGTCATGAGTTCAAGAATCGGTTCCGTCGAGTTTTCATTATTCTATTATTACTCGCAATTTATGTTGGAAAGGTATATACCTGTTTAAATCCCAAAATCTATCGAAGAATTTGTGGCTCAATGGATAGATCCATCGCTGGTATTCAAGATGTCATGAGTTCAAGAATCGGTTCCGTCGAGTTTTCATTATTCTATTATTACTCGCAATTTATGTTGGAAAGGTATATACCTGTTTAAATCCCAAAATCTATCGAAGAATTTGTGGATCAATCGATAGATTCATCGCTGGTATTCAAGATGTCTTGAGTTCGTGCCTCGGTTCCATCGAGTTTTCATTATACTATTATTACTCGCAAATTATGTTTAAATCCCAAAATCAGTCGAGGAGTTTGTGGCTCAATGGATAGATCCATCGCTGGTATTTAGGATGTCTTGACTTCAAGACTCGCTTCCGTCGAGTTTTCATTATTATATTATTACTCGCAATTTATGTTGGAAAGGTATATACCTTTTTAAATCCCGAAATCAGTCGAGGAATTTGTGGCTCAATGGATAGATTCATCGCTGGTATTCAAGATGTCTTGAGTTCGTGCCTCGGTTCTGTCGAATTTTCATTATACTATTATTACTCGCAATTTATGTTAGAAAGGTATATACCTGTTTAAATCCCTAAATCAGTCGAAGAATTTGTGGCTCAATCAGTAGATTCATCTCCGGCGTTCAAGATGTCTTGAGTTCAAAACTCGTTCCGTCGAGTTTTCATTATTCTATTATTACTCGCAATTTGTATTGGAAAGGTATATATCTGTTTAAATCCCAAAATTAATCGAAGAATTTGTGGCTCAATGGATAGATTCATCGCTGGTATTTCAGATGTCTTGAGTTCGTGCCTCGGTTCCGTCGAGTTTTCATTATACTATTATTACTCGCAATTTATGTTGGAAAGGTATATACCTGTTTAAATCCCATAATCAATCGAAGAATTTGTGGCTCAATCGATAAATTCATCGCCGGCATTTAAGATGTCTTGAGTTCGTGCCTCAGTTCCGTTGAGTTTTTATTATACTATTATTACTCGCAAATTATGTTGGAAATGTATATACCTGTTTAAATCCCAAAACAATCGAAGAATTTGTGGCTCAATCGATAGATTCATCGCCGGCATTCAAGATGTCTTGAGTTGGTGCCTAGGTTCTGTCGAGTTTTTATTATACTATTATTACTCGCAAATTATGTGGGAAAGGTATATACCTGTTTAAATCCCAAAATACGGCGAGGAATTTGTGGCTAAATGGATAGATCCATCGCTGGTGTTCAAGATGTCTTGAGTTCAAGACTCGGTTCCGTCCAGTTTTCATTATTCTACTATTACTCGCAATTTATGTTGGAAAGGTATATACCTGGTTAAATCCCAAAATCAATCGAAGAATTTGTGGTTCAATCGATAGATTCATCGCCGGCATTCAAAATGTCTTGAGTTCGTGCCTCGGTTCCGTCGAGTTTTTATTATAATATTATTACTCGCAAATTATGTTGGAAAGGTATATACCTGTTTAAATCCCAAAATAATTTGAGGAATTTGTGGCTCAATGGATAGATCCATCGCTGGTATTCAAGATGTCATGAGTTCAAGACTCGGTTCCGTCGAGTTTTCATTATTCTATTATTACTCGCAATTTATGTTGGAAAGGTATATACCTGTTCAAATCCCAAAATCAATCGAAGAATTTGTGGCTCAATCGATAGATTCAACGCCGGCATACAAGATGTCTTGACTTCAAGACTCGGTTCTGTCGAGTTTTCATTATTCTATTATTACTCGCAATTTATATTGGAAAGGTATATATACCTGTTTAAATCCCAAAATCAATTGAAAAATTTGTGGCTCAATCGATAGATTCCACGCTGCATTCAAGATGTCTTGAGTTCGTTCCTCGATTCCGTCGAGTTTTTATTATACTATTATTACTCGCAATTTATGTTGGAAAGGTATATACCTGTTCAAATCCCAAAATTAATCGAAGAATTTGTGGCTCAATGGATAGATTCATTGCTGGTATACAAGATGTCTTGACTTCAAGACTCGGTTCCGTCGAGATTTCATTATTCTTTTATTACTCGCAATTTATGTTGGAAAGGTATATACCTGTTTAAATCCAAAAATCAATCGAAGAATTTGTGGCTCATTGGATAGATTCATCGCTGGTATTCAAGATGTCTTGAGTTCGTGCCTCGGTTCTGTCGAAATTTCATTATACTATTATTACTCGCAATTTATGTTGAAAAGGTATATATATATCTGTTTAAATCCCAAAATCAGTCGAGGAATTTGTGGCTCAATGGATAGATCCATCGCTGGTATTCAAGATGTCTTGTGTTCAAGACTCGGTTCCGTCGAGTTTTCATTATTCTATTATTACTCGCAATTTATATTGAAAAGGTATATACCTGTTTAAATCCCAAAATTAATCGAAGAATTTGTGGCTCAATGGATAGATTCATTGCTGGTATACAAGATGTCTTGACTTCAAGACTCGGTTCCGTCGAGATTTCATTATTCTTTTATTACTCGCAATTTATGTTGGAAAGGTATATACCTGTTTAAATCCCAAAATCAATCGAAGAATTTGTGGCTCATTGGATAGATTCATCGCTGGTATTCAAGATGTCTTGAGTTCGTGCCTCGGTTCTGTCGAAATTTCATTATACTAATATTACTCGCAATTTATGTTGGAAAGGTAAATATATGTGTAAATCCCAAAATCAGTCGAGGAATTTGTGGCTCAATGGATATTTCCATCGCTGGTATTCAAGATGTCTTGAGTTCAAGACTCGGTTCCGTCGAGTTTTCATTATTCTATTATTACTCGCAATTTATATTGCTAAGGTATATATACCTGTTTAAATCCCAAAATTAATCGAAGAATTTGTGGCTCAATGGATAGATTCATCGCTGTTATTCAAGATGTCTTGAGTTCGTGCCTCGGTTCCGTCGAGTTTTCATTATACTATTATTACTCGCAATTTATGTTGGAAAGGTATATACATGTCTAAATCCCAAAATCAGTCGAGGAGTTTGTGGCTCAATTGATAGATCCATCGCTGATATTCAAGATGTCTTGACTTCAAGACTCGGTTCCGTCGAGATTTCATTGTTCTATTATTACTCGAAATTTATGTTGGAAATGTATATATCTGTTTAAATCCCAAAATCAATCGAAGAATTTGTGGCTCAATCGATAGATTCATCGCCGGCATTCAAGATGTCTTGAGTTCGTGCCGTTTGTCTTGAGTTTAAATCCCAAAATTAATCGAAGAATTTGTGGCTCAATGGATAGATTCATCGCTGGTATTCAAGATGTCTTGAGTTCGTGCCTCGGTTCCGTCGAATTTTCATTATATAATTATTACTCGCATATTATGTTGGAAAGATATATACCTGTTTAAATCCCAAAATCAGTCGAGGAGTTTTTGGCTCAATGGTTAGATACATCGCTGGTATTCATTATGTCTTGAGTTCAAGACTCAGTTCCGTCGAGTTTTCATTATTCTATTATTACTCGCAATTTATGTTGGAAAGGTATATACCTGTTTAAATCCCAAAATCAGTCGAGGGATTTGTGGCTCAATGGATAGATCCATCGCTGGTATTTAAGATGTCTTGACTTCAAGACTCGGTTCCGTCGAGTTTTCATTATTCTATTATTGCTCGCAATTTGTGTTTGAAAGGAATATACGTGTTTAAATCCCGAAATCAGTCGAGGAATTTGTGGCTCAATGGATAGATCCATCGCTGGTATTCAAGATGTCTTGACTTCAAGACTCGGTTCAGTCGAGTTTTCATTAATTAAATATTACTCGCAATTTATGTTGGAAAGGTATATACCTGTTTAAATCCCAAAACCAAACGAAGAATTTGTGGCTCAATCGATAGATTAATCGCTGGCATTCAAGATGTCTTGAGTTCAAGACTCGGTTCCGTCGAGTTTTCATTATTCTATTATTACTCGCAATTTATATTGGAAAGGTATATACCTGTTTAAATCCCAAAATCAGTCGAGGAATTTGTGGCTCAATGGATAGATCCAACGCTGGTATTCAAGATGTCTTGAGTTCAAGACTCGGTTCCGTCGAGTTTTCATTATTCTATTATTACTCGCAATTTATATTTCAAAGGTATATACCTGTTTAAATCCCAAAATTATTCGAAGAATTTGTGGCTCAATGGATAGATTCATCGCTGGTATTCAAGATGTCTTGAGTTCAAGACTCGGTTCCGTCGAATTTTCATTATTCTATTATTACTCGCATATTATGTTGGAAAGGTATATACCTGTTTAAATCTCAAAATTAATCGAAGAATTTGTGGCTCAATGGATAGATTCATCGCTGGTATTCAAGATGTCTTGAGTTCGTGCCTCGGTTCCGTCGAATTTTCATTATTCTATTATTACTCGCATATTATGTTGGAAAGGTATATACCTGTTTAAATCCCAAAATCAGTCGAGTAGTTTGTGGCTCTATGGATAGATCCATCGCTGGTATTCAAGATGTCTTGAGTTCAAGACTCAGTACCGTCGAGTTTTCATTATTCTATTATTACTCGCAATTTATGTTGGAAAGGAATATACCTGTTTAAATCCCGAAATCAGTCAAGGGATTTGTGGCTCAATGGATAGATCCATCGCTGGTATTCAAGATGTCTTGACTTCAAGACTCGGTTCCGTCGAGTTTTCATTAATCTATTATTACACGCAATTTATGTTGGAAAGGTATATACCTGTTTTAATCCCAAAATCAGTCGAGGAATTCGTGGCTCTATGGATAGATCCAACGCTGGTATTCAAGATGTCTTTAGATCAAGACTCGGTTCCGTCGAGTTTTCATTATTCTATTCTTACTCGCAATTTATTTTGGAAAGGTATATACCTGTTTAAATCCCAAAATCAATCGAAGAATTTGTGGCTCAATCGATAGATTCATTGCCGGCATTCAAGATGTCTTGAGTTCGTTCCTCGGTTCCGTCGAGTTTTTATTATTCTATTATTACTCGCAATTTATATTGGAAAGGTATATACCTGTTTAAATCCCAAAGTTTATCGAAGAATTTGTGGCTCAATCGATAGATTCATTGCCGGCATTTAAGATGTCTTGAGTTCGTTCCTCGGTTCCGTCGAGTTTTTATTATACTATTATTACTCGCAATTTATATTGGAAAGGTATATACCTGTTTAAATCACAAAATCAGTCGAGGAATTTGTGGCTCAATGGATAGATCCATCGCTGGTATTCAAGAAGTCTTGTGTTCAAGACTCGGTTCCGTCGAGTTTTCATTATTCTATTATTACTCGCAATTTATATTGGAAAGGTATATACCTGTTTAAATCCCAAAATTTATCGAAGAATTTGTGGCTCAATGGATAGATTCATCGCTGGTATTCAAGATGTCTTGAGTTCGTGCCTCGGTTCCGTCGAATTTTCATTATACTATTATTACTCGCATATTATGTTGGAAAGGAATATACCTGTTTAAATCCTAAAAACAGTCGAGGAGTTTGTGGCTCAATGGATAGATCCATCGCTGGTATTCAAGATGTCTTGAGTTCAAGACTCAGTTCCGTCGAGTTTTCATTATTCTATTATTACTCGCAATTTATGTTGGAAAGGTATATACCTGTTTAAATCCCAAAATCAGTCGAGAGATTTGTGGCTCAATGGATAGATCCATCGCTGGTATTTAAGAATTCTTGACTTCAAGACTCGGTTCCGTCGAGTTCTCATTATTCTATTATTACTCGCAATATATGTTGGAAAGGAATATACCTGTTTAAATCCCGAAATCAGTCGAGGAATTTTTGGCTCAATGGATAGATCCATCGCTGGTATTCAAGATGTCTTGACTTCAAGACTCGGTTCCGTCGAGTTTTCATTAATCTATTATTACTCGCAATTTATGTTGGAAAGGTAAATACCTGTTTAAATCCCAAAATCAAGCGAAGAATTTGTGGCTCAATCGATAAATTCATTGCCGGCATTCAAGATGTCTTGTGTTCAAGACTCGGTTCCATCGAGTTTTTATTATAATATTATTACTCGCAATTTATGTTGGAAAGGTATATACCTGTTTAAATCCCAAAATCAGTCGAGGAGTTTGTGGCTCAATGGATAGATATATCGCTGGTATTCAAGATGTCTTGTGTTCAAGACTCGGTTCCATCGAGTTTTCATTATTCTATTATTACTCGCAATTTATATTGGATAGGTTTTAAATCCCAAAATTAATCGAAGAATTTGTGGCTCAAAGGATAGATTCATCGCTGGTATTCAAGATGTCTTGACTTCAAGACTCGGTTCCGTCGAGTTTTCATTATTCTATTATTACTCGCAATTTATGTTGGAAAGGTATATACCTGTTTGAATCCCAAAATCAATCGAAGAATTTGTGGCTCAATCGATAGATTCATTGCCGGCATTCAAGATGTCTTGAGTTCGTTCCTCGGTTCCGTCGAGTTTTTATTATTCTATTATTACTCGCAATTTATATTGGAAAGGTATATACCTGTTTAAATCCCAAAATTTATCGAAGAATTTGTGGCTCAATCGATAGATTCATTGCCGGCATTTAAGATGTCTTGAGTTCGTTCCTCGGTTCCGTCGAGTTTTTATTATACTATTATTACTCGCAATTTATATTGGAAAGGTATATACCTGTTTAAATCACAAAATCAGTCGAGGAATTTGTGGCTCAATGGATAGATCCATCGCTGGTATTCAAGAAGTCTTGTGTTCAAGACTCGGTTCCGTCGAGTTTTCATTATTCTATTATTACTCGCAATTTATATTGGAAAGGTATATACCTGTTTAAATCCCAAAATTTATCGAAGAATTTGTGGCTCAATGGATAGATTCATCGCTGGTATTCAAGATGTCTTGAGTTCGTGCCTCGGTTCCGTCGAATTTTCATTATACTATTATTACTCGCATATTATGTTGGAAAGGAATATACCTGTTTAAATCCTAAAAACAGTCGAGGAGTTTGTGGCTCAATGGATAGATCCATCGCTGGTATTCAAGATGTCTTGAGTTCAAGACTCAGTTCCGTCGAGTTTTCATTATTCTTTTATTACTCGCAATTTATGTTGGAAAGGTATATACCTGTTTAAATCCCAAAATCAGTCGAGGGATTTGTGGCTCAATGGATAGATCCATCGCTGGTATTTAAGAATTCTTGACTTCAAGACTCGGTTCCGTCGAGTTTTCATTATTCTATTATTACTCGCAATATATGTTGGAAAGGAATATACCTGTTTAAATCCCGAAATCTGTCGAGGAATTTTTGGCTCAATGGATAGATCCATCGCTGGTATTCAAGATGTCTTGACTTCAAGACTCGGTTCCGTCGAGTTTTCATTAATCTATTATTACTCGCAATTTATGTTGGAAAGGTAAATACCTGTTTAAAATCCCAAAATCAAGCGAAAGAATTTGTGGCTCAATCGATAAATTCATTGCCGGCATTCAAGATGTCTTGTGTTCAAGACTCGGTTCCATCGAGTTTTTATTATAATATTATTACTCGCAATTTATGTTGGAAAGGTATATACCTGTTTAAATCCCAAAATCAGTCGAGGAGTTTGTGGCTCAATGGATAGATATATCGCTGGTATTCAAGATGTCTTGTGTTCAAGACTCGGTTCCATCGAGGGGTTTTTTTCATTATTCTATTATTACTCGCAATTTATATTGGAAAGGTTTTAAATCCCAAAATTAATCGAAGAATTTGTGGCTCAATGGATAGATTCATCGCTGGTATTCAAGATGTCTTGACTTCAAGACTCGGTTCCGTCGAGTTTTCATTATTCTATTATTACTCGCAATTTATGTTGGAAAGGTATATACCTGTTTGAATCCCAAAAACAATCGAAGAATTTGTGGCTCAATCGATTGATCCATCGCTGGTATTCAAGTTGTCTTGAGTTCAAGACTCGGTTCCGTCGATTTTCATTATTCTATTATTACTCGCAATTTATGTTGGAAAGGTATATACCCGTTTAAATCCCAAAAACAGTCGAAGAATTTGTGGCTCAATCGATTGATCCATCGCTGGTATTCAAGACGTCTTGAGTTCAAGACTCGGTTCCGTCGATTTTCATTATTCTATTATTGCTCGAAATTTATGTTGGAAAGGTATTTACCTGTTTAAATCCCAAAATAAGTCGAGGGATTTGTGTCTCAATGGATAGATCCATCGCCGGCATTCAAGATGTCTTGAGTTCGTTCCTCGGTTCCGTCGAGTCTATTATTACTCGCAATTTATGTTGGAAAGGTATATACCTGTTTAAATCCCAAAATCAATCGAAGAATTTGTGGCTCAATCGATAGATTCATCGCCGGCATTCAAGATGTCTTGAGTTCGTGCCTCGGTTCCGTCGAGTTTTAATTATACTAATATTACTCGCAATTAATGTTGGAAAGGTATATACCTGTTTAAATCCCAAAATCAGCCGAGGAATTTGTGGCTCAATGGATAGATCCATCGCTGGTATTTAAGATGTCTTGACTTCAAGACTCGGTTCCGTCGAGTTTTTCATTATTCTCTTTTATTACTCGCAATTTATGTTGGAAAGGTATATACCTGTTTAAATCCCAAAATCGGTCGAGGAATTTGTGGCTCAATGGATAGATCCATCGCTGGTATTCAAGATATCTTGAGTTCAAAACTCGGTTCCGTCGAGTTTTCATTATTCTATTATTACTCGCAATTTATATTGGAAAGGTATATACCTGTTTAAATCCCAAAGTTAATCGAAGAATTTGTGGCTCGATGGAAAGATTCAACGCTGGTATTCAAGATGTCTTGACTTCAATACTCGGTTCCGTCGAGTTTTCATTATTCTATTATTACTGGCAATTTATGTTGGAAAGGTATATACCGGTTTGAATCCCAAAATCAATCGAAGAATTTGTGGCTCAATCGATAGATTCATCGCCGGCATTCAAGATGTCTTGAGTTCGTGCCTCGGTTCCGTCGAGTTTTAATTATACTAATATTACTCGCAATTAATGTTGGAAAGGTATATACCTGTTTAAATCCCAAAATCAGCCGAGGAATTTGTGGCTCAATGGATAGATCCATCGCTGGTATTTAAGATGTCTTGACTTCAAGACTCGGTTCCGTCGAGTTTTCATTATTCTATTATTACTCGCAATTTATGTTGGAAAGGTATATACCTGTTTAAATCCCAAAATCGGTCGAGGAATTTGTGGCTCAATGGATAGATCCATCGCTGGTATTCAAGATATCTTGAGTTCAAAACTCGGTTCCGTCGAGTTTTCATTATTCTATTATTACTCGCAATTTATATTGGAAAGGTTTATACCTGTTTAAATCCCAAAGTTAATCGAAGAATTTGTGGCTCGATGGAAAGATTCAACGCTGGTATTCAAGATGTCTTGAGGGTTTCAAGACTCGGTTTTCCGTCGATTTTTCATTATTCTATTATTACTGCGTGCAATTTATGTTTGGAAAGGTATATACCTGTTTAAATCCCCAAAATCAATCGAAGAATTTGTGGCTCAATCGATAGATTCATCGCCGGCATTCAAGATGTCTTGAGTTCGTGCCTCGGTTCCGTCGAGTTATAATTATACTATTATTACTCGCAATTAATGTTGGAAAGGTTTATACCTGTTTAAATCCCAAAATCAGCCGAGGAATTTGTGGCTCAATGGATAGATCCATCGCTGGTATTTAAGATGTCTTGACTTCTAGACGCGGTTCCGTCGAGTTTTCATTATTCTATTATTACTCGCAATTTATGTTGGAAAGGAATATACCTGTTTAAATCCCGAAATCAGTCGAGGAATTTTTGGCTCAATGGATAGATCCATCGCTGGTATTCAAGATGTCTTGACTTCAAGACTCGGTTCCGTCGAGTTTTCATTAATCTATTATTACTCGCAATTTATGTTGGAAAGGTATATACCTGTTTTAATCCCAAAATCAAGCGAAGAATTTGTGGCTCAATTGATAAATTCATTGCCGGCATTCAAGATGTCTTGAGTTCGTTCCTCGGTTCCGTCGAGTTTTTATTATAATATTATTACTCGCAATTTATGTTGGAAAGGTATATATACCTGTTTAAATCCCAAAATCAGTCGAGGAGTTTGTGGCTCAATGGATAGATCCATCGCTGGTATTCAAGATGTCTTGTGTTCAAGACTCGGTTCCATCGAGTTTTCATTATTCTATTATTACTCGCAATTTATATTGGAAAGGTTTTATATCCCAAAATTAATCGAAGAATTTGTGGCTCAATGGATAGATTCATCGCTGGTATTCAAGATGTCTTGACTTCAAGACTCGGTTCCGTCGAGTTTTCATTATTCTATTATTACTCGCAATTTATGTTGGAAAGGTATATACCTGTTTAAATCCCAAAGTTAATCGAAGAATTTGTGGCTCGATGGAAAGATTCAACGCTGGTATTCAAGATGTCTTGACTTCAATACTCGGTTCCGTCGAGTTTTCATTATTCTATTATTACTGGCAATTTATGTTGGAAAGGTATATACCTGTTTGAATCCCAAAATCAATCGAAGAATTTGTGGCTCAATCGATAGATTCATCGCCGGCATTCAAGATGTCTTGAGTTCGTGCCTCGGTTCCGTCGAGTTTTAATTATACTAATATTACTCGCAATTAATGTTGGAAAGGTATATACCTGTTTAAATCCCAAAATCAGCCGAGGAATTTGTGGCTCAATGGATAGATCCATCGCTGGTATTTAAGATGTCTTGACTTCAAGACTCGGTTCCGTCGAGTTTTCATTATTCTATTATTACTCGCAATTTATGTTGGAAAGGTATATACCTGTTTAAATCCCAAAATCGGTCGAGGAATTTATGGCTCAATGGATAGATCCATCGCTGGTATTCAAGATATCTTGAGTTCAAAACTCGGTTCCGTCGAGTTTTCATTATTCTATTATTACTCGCAATTTATATTGGAAAGGTATATATCTGTTTAAATCCCAAAGTTAATCGAAGAATTTGTGGCTCGATGCAAGACCAAAAAAGATTCAACGCTGGTATTCAAGATGTCTTGACTTCAAGACCTCGGTTTTCCGTCGAGTTTTCATTATTCTATTATTATTACTGGCAATTTATGTTGGAAAGGTATATACCTGTTTAAATCCCAAAATCAATCGAAGAATTTGTGGCTCAATCGATAGATTCATCGCCGGCATTCAAGATGTCTTGAGTTCGTGCCTCGGTTCCGTCGAGTTATAATTATACTATTATTACTCGCAATTAATGTTGGAAAGGTATATACCTGTTTAAATCCCAAAATCAATCGAAGAATTTGTGGCTCAATCGATAGATTCATCGCCGGCATTCAAGATGTCTTGAGTTCGTGCATCGGTTCCGTCGAGTTTTTATTATACTATTATTACTCGCAATTTATATTGGAAAGGTATATACCTGTTTAAATCCCAAAGTTAATCGAAGAATTTGTGGCTCGATGGAAAGATTCAACGCTGGTATTCAAGATGTCTTGACTTCAAGACTCGGTTCCGTCGAGTTTTCATTATTCTATTATTACTCGCAATATATGTTGGAAAGGAATATACCTGTTTAAATCCCAAAATCAGCCGAGGAATTTGTGGCTCAATGGATAGATCCATCGCTGGTATTTAAGATGTCTTGACTTCAAGACTCGGTTCCGTCGAGTTTTCATTATTCTATTATTACTCGCAATTTATGTTGGAAAGGTATATACCTGTTTAAATCCCAAAGTTAATCGAAGAATTTGTGGCTCGATGGAAAGATTCAACGCTGGTATTCAAGATGTCTTGACTTCAAGACTCGGTTCCGTCGAGTTTTCATTATTCTATTATTACTGGCAATTTATGTTGGAAAGGTATATACCTGTTTAAATCCCAAAATCAATCGAAGAATTTGTGGCTCAATCGATAGATTCATTGCCCGCATTCAAGATGTCTTGAGTTCGTGCATCGGTTCCGTCGAGTTTTCATTATTCTATTATTACTCGCAATTTATATTGGAAAGGTATATACCTGTTTAAATCCCAAAGTTAATCGAAGAATTTGTGGCTCGATGGAAAGATTCAACGCTGGTATTCAAGATGTCTTGACTTCAAGACTCGGTTCCGTCGAGTTTTCATTATTCTATTATTACTGGCAATTTATGTTGGAAAGGTATATACCTGTTTAAATCCCAAAATCAATCGAAGAATTTGTGGCTCAATCGATAGATTCATTGCCCGCATTCAAGATGTCTTGAGTTCGTGCCTCGGTTCCGTCGAGTTATAATTATACTATTATTACTCGCAATTAATGTTGGAAAGGTATATACCTGTTTAAATCCCAAAATCAGCCGAGGAATTTGTGGCTCAATGGATAGATCCATCGCTGGTATTTAAGATGTCTTGACTTCTAGACGCGGTTCCGTCGAGTTTTCATTATTCTATTATTACTCGCAATTTATGTTGGAAAGGAATATACCTGTTTAAATCCCGAAATCAGTCGAGGAATTTTTGGCTCAATGGATAGATCCATCGCTGGTATTCAAGATGTCTTGACTTCAAGAATCGTTTCCCGTCGAGTTTTCATTAATCCCATTATTACTCGCAATTTATGTTGGAAAGGTATATACCTGTTTTTAATCCCAAAATCAAGCGAAAGAATTTGTGGCTCAATTGATAAATTCATTGCCGGCATTCAAGATGTCTTGAGTTCGTTCCTCGGTTCCGTCGAGTTTTTATTATAATATTATTACTCGCAATTTATGTTGGAAAGGTATATATACCTGTTTAAATCCCAAAATCAGTCGAGGAGTTTGTGGCTCAATGGATAGATCCATCGCTGGTATTCAAGATGTCTTGTGTTCAAGACTCGGTTCCATCGAGTTTTCATTATTCTATTATTACTCGCAATTTACATTGGAAAGGTTTTATATCCCAAAATTAATCGAAGAATTTGTGGCTCAATGGATAGATTCATCGCTGGTATTCAAGATGTCTTGACTTCAAGACTCGGTTCCGTCGAGTTTTCATTATTCTATTATTACTCGCAATTTATGTTGGAAAGGTATATACCTGTTTAAATCCCAAAATCAATCGAAGAATTTGTGGCTCAATCGATAGATCCATCGCTGGTATTCAAGATGTCTTGAGTTCAAGACTCGGTTCCGTCGATTTGCATTATTCTAATATTACTCGAAATTTATGTTGGAAAGGTATTTACCTGTTTAAATCCCAAAATCAGTCGAGGGATTTGTGTCTCAATGGATAGATCCATCGCCGGCATTCAAGATGTCTTGAGTTCGTTCCTCGGTTCCGTCGAGTCTATTATTACTGGCAATTTATGTGGGAAAGGTATATACTTGTTTAAATCCCAAAATCAGCCGATGAATTTGTGGCTCAATGGATAGATCCATCGCTGGTATTCAAGATGCCTTGAGTTCAAGACTCGGTTCCGTCGATTTTCATTATTCTATTATTACTCGAAATTTATGTTGGAAAGGTATTTACCTGTTTAAATCCCAAAATCAGTCGAGGGATTTGTGGCTCAATGGATAGATCCTTCGCTGGTATTCAAGATGTCTTGAGTTCAAGACTCGGTTCCGTCGATTTTCATTATTCTATTATTACTCGAAATTTATGTTGGAAAGGTATATACCTGTTTAAATCCCAAAACCAATTGAAGAATTTGTGGCTCAATCGATAGATTCATCGCCGGCATTCAAGATGTCTTGAGTTCGTTCCTCGGTTCCGTCGAGTTTTTATTATACTAATATTACTCGCAAATTATGTTGGAAAGTTATATACCTGTTTAAATCCCAAAATCAGTCGAGGATTTTGTGGCTCAATGGATACATCCATCGCTGGTATTCAAGATGTCTTGAGTTCAAGACTCGGTTCCGTCGATTTTCATTATTCTATTATTACTCGAAATTTATGTTGGAAAGGTATATACCTGTTTAAATCCCAAAATCAATCGAGGAATTTGTGGCTCAATGGATAGATCCATCGCTGGTATTCAACATATCTTGAGTTCAAGACTCGGTTCCGTCGAGTTTTCATTATTCTATTATTACTCGCAATTTATGTTGGAAAGGTATATACCTGTTTAAATCCCAAAATCAATCGAAGAATTTGTGGCTCAATCGATAGATTCATCGCCGGCATTCAAGATGTCTTGAGTTCGTGCCTCGGTTCCGTCGAGTTTTTATTATACTATTATTACTCGCAATTTATGTTGGAAAGGTATATACCTGTTTAAATCCCAAAATCAGTCAAGGAGTTTGTGGCTCAATGGATAGATACATCGCTGGTATTCAAGATTGTATTAAGTTCAAGACTCGGTTCCGTCGAGTTTTCATTATTCTATTATTACTCGCAATTTATGTTAGAAAGGTATATACCTGTTTAAATCCCAAAATCAGTCGAGGGATTTGTGGCTCAATGGATAGATCCATTGCTGGTATTTAAGATGTCTTGACTTCAAGACTCGGTTCCGTCGAGTTTTCATTATTCTATTATTACTCGCAATTTATGTTGGAAAGGAATATACGTGTTTAAATCCCGAAGTCAGTCGAGGAATTTGTGGCTCAATGGATAGATCCATCGCTGGTATTCAAGATGTGTTGACTTCAAGACTCGGTTCCGTCGAGTTTTCATTAATCTATTATTACTCGCAATTTATGTTGGAAAGGTATATACCTGTTTAAATCCCAAAATCAATCGAAGAATTTGTGGCTCAATCGATAGATTCATTGCCCGCATTCAAGATGTCTTGAGTTCGTGCCTCGGTTCCGTCGAGTTTTTATTATTCTATTATTACTCGCAATTTATGTTGGAAAGGTATATACCTGTTTAAATCCCAAAATCAGTCGAGGGATTTGTGGCTCAATGGATAGATCCATCCCTGGTATTCAAGATGTCCTGAGTTCAAGACTCGGTTCCGTCGGTTTTCATTATTCTATTATTACTCGAAATTTATGTTGGAAAGGTATTTACCTGTTTAAATCCCGAAATCGGTCGAGGGATTTGTGGCTCAATGAATAGATCCATCGCTGGTATTCAAGATGTCTTGAGTTCAAGACTCGGTTCCGTCGAGTCTATTATTACTCGCAATTTATGTTTGAAAGGTATATACCTGTTTAAATCCCAAAATCGGTCGAGGAATTTGTGGCTCAATGGATAGATCCATCGCTGGTATTCAAGATATCTTGACTTCAAGACTCGGTTCCGTCGAGTTTTCATTATTCTATTATTACTCGCAATTTATGTTGGAAAGGTATATACCTGTTTAAATCCCAAAATCAGTCGAGGGATTTGTGGCTCAATGGATAGATCCATCCCTGGTATTCAAGATGTCCTGAGTTCAAGACTCGGTTCCGTCGGTTTTCATTATTCTATTATTACTCGAAATTTATGTTGGAAAGGTATTTACCTGTTTAAATCCCGAAATCGGTCGAGGGATTTGTGGCTCAATGAATAGATCCATCGCTGGTATTCAAGATGTCTTGAGTTCAAGACTCGGTTCCGTCGAGTCTATTATTACTCGCAATTTATGTTTGAAAGGTATATACCTGTTTAAATCCCAAAATCGGTCGAGGAATTTGTGGCTCAATGGATAGATCCATCGCTGGTATTCAAGATATCTTGAGTTCAAGACTCGGTTCCGTCGAGTTTCCATTATTCTATTATTACTCGCAATTTATATTGGAAAGGTATATAACTGTTTAAATCCCAAAATTAATCGAAGAATTTGTGGCTCAATGGATAGATTCATCGCTGGTATTCAAGATGTCTTGACTTCAAGACTCGGTTCCGTCGAGTTTTCATTATTCTATTATTACTGGCAATTTATGTTGGAAAGGTATATACCTGTTTAAATCCCAAAATCAAACGAAGAATTTGTGGCTTAATCGATAGATTCATTGCCGGCATTCAAGATGTCATGAGTTCGTGCCTCGGTTCCGTCAAGTTTTTATTATACTATTATTACTCGCAATTTATGTTGGAAAGGTATATAACTGTTTAAATCCCAAAATCAGTCGAGGGATTTGTGGCTCAATGGATAGATCCATCGCTGGTATTCAAAATGTCCTGAGTTCAAGACTCGGTTCCTCGGTGGTTCATTATTCCTATTAACTTTCTCGAAATTTATTTGAAAGGTATTTACCTTTTAGAAATGCCGAATACGTCGAGATTTGTGCTCAATGAATAATCCATCGCTGGTATCAGGTTGCAAATGCTTGATTCAAAACGCTTTCCTCGATTTTCATTATTCTATTATTTACCCAATTTATATTGAAAGGTATATACCTTTAAATCCAAATCAATCGAAAATTTGGCTCAGTGATAATTCATCCTATTTCAAGATTCCTTGACTTCAAGACTCGGTTCCGTCAGTTTTCATAATCATTATTAATCGCAATAGTATGGAAAGGATAATACCCTTTTAAATCCCAAAATCATCGAGATTTTGCTCACGGGAGAGATCCATCCCTTATTCAATTTCCTATGCAAGACTCTTCCTCTTTTTCATTATTTCTATGATTACTCAAATTTATTTGAAAGTATTTACCTTTCTATCCCGAAAT
>OZ023150.1:16707998-16739848 GCA_963675895.2 Styela plicata | reverse complement strand
AAAGAGTCTTTAAAAACACGTTCTGTGTCTTTTCTGACTTTTTTGATTGAAAATATCAGCGGCCACCTGCATGTCTCGATGGCTGACTTAATTGATTAGGCGTAACCCAAAAGGTCGATGGTTTCTATGCTTGACCGTTTTAACACACCAATCGTGCCATTCACCAAATCACTTCACGGATATCTGTAACACAGGACAGATAAACTGTTACTGCAAAGATCGGTGCTTAATAACGATTGAGTATAAATTACCCGTTAGGTTAAAGAATGGGCCCTACCTCCCCCCTTCTAGAACAAAAAAATAGGTAAATAAACGTTCTCCTTGCCTCTTTGATCAGTTTCTATCAGAGTTTCAAAGCAATCACAGATCGTCATTTCTAGTGGATGTGGAGTCCAATTAATTATTTGTTAATTAATTAATTTACTCTCGGACTTTTTTCAGGGTTCGTTCAACACTTGCCACGTTCATTGTCTCCAGAACGAATCCAACAAAACCTTCAAATTTGAATGCAAGTCCGGAGCGTTGAGTAAGTGATGCTTTCTGTTTATAGGATTAATATATGAATTTCATTTTAAACCTGCGGTTAAGGACATAGGCCGAGAGAATGACGGGTCTAACCTATATAACGAGAACCACGATCTAGTACGTATCGGTGCAGGGACACCAGAGTCCTGAATCTGGTGTTCTGGCGTTGAACATTGCTACTTCGTTTTTCCTTTCTACTGCAATGTATGGATCGATGGTTTGGAGGTTGATCGTGGAATGTTGTACCCGCGCGCCACCTGGCGAAGGCCGTCGCAGCAAAACGATGATCTGACTCACGTACTAAGTGCATTTCACATACTATTCGGAATCCTCCCAGGTCGGCTTCTATGAATTGCGATAGCTCGAGATTCGTAATTGCTATTTTCCAACGCTTTATTCTAAATCCGAATTGACCTAGGACAGCTACCCTCTATTGATCGTTAGTGAATTGTGATTTCGCTACAATACCATGAGATTTTAGATCATGGAAGTTCAAACAAAACCTGAAAAATATAGGATGTCAGATAAGACGGTGCGAGGAGAATAAATGATTGTCAAATAAAGAATATTCAAAGCTATAAGTGAGCTGGCGTTTGTTTGCTCACCAAAAAACTAATATTTTAAGTAAATAGTTATCTTAAGTTAGGCGACGATTTTGTCACATCATACGGAACCAATTATTTCCCAAAAGCCTTAGCCACATTTGTTTTTTCCAGCCCTATTTTGCAAACTGCCCCTCCTCTTGCCAGACAGGCTAGCATCAATCTGTACATCTGTTTACATAAAATCCATGTAATAAAGCTGCGTGACAGATTGTTGGATTTTGAGATTAAATAGATAGTCTATTAATGGAGATAAGACTGGGTCATACCTTACAGTTATCAAGTAGGTTAATGGGGCAAATTTCGATTATCGGTGAATCGAAATATTGATTCGAAGGCCAATAATCAGTTTCGAATCAATCAATTGAAATTCGTTCACAGGGAACAAAAACAACTTGCTAAACTGACATGGTGAATTTTCGTTTTTAACGACAAATTGTCAATCTATTTGTTATTATATCATGTGGGATAGATTATATTGTTTTGCCGCCTGAAAATTTGATTGCATCAAGTCCAAGAAATCGAGTATCTTATTGGAATTGAAAATTGCCACTAACTAAACTATAAATTTCTCGTGATTTTCATATGAAGACAAGTTTGTAATAGTAAGTAATGGGAATACTTGGTATTTACGTGGAATTTATGATTCGTCGATCCGATTCGAGAATTAATATTCGAATCAATTCGAATTCAGTAATGTTTTCGGTTTTGATATGCCCTAACCAGGAAGTCTTGATTCAGATTCATTCGGCGGTCCGTAATTTTACACTGATCCTCTAGCGTAGTATAAAAATGCAATATCGCTCGTGTACCACGTCCTGCACACTACAAAACGTAGGTAAAGAAATTGATACTAGTTATTTTGCAGTAAATTTAATTCGTTTGATTGAGAAAAACTATAAATATAGGAAGTCTTTCGAAGCCAAATATGAGGGGTGTGTAGATGAAACGCGGCCACCGACAGCCAGACAGCCATATAATTGACATAAATCTCATTGAACAGGATGTAATTTTAAAGGTTGGGAAATATCGAACTTTATACTTTCGGTTTAAAAGACTGGTATACTTATAATCTGTTCTTGGTCACATTATGTTATTACAAGTCGAGTTGCTCAACGGGTGTGTTTTATATACATAATGTCACGAATTCGCTGTTTTTTTTTTCTATCGACGATTGTACTCTAAGCTAGGCCGGAAGCGAGCTTCAAAAGGTGAACAGCAAATCACATGCCACCCAATAGCAAAGGAGTTACTAAATATATATAGTACCTACAACCGTACTCTAAACGGAAAAACATCCCAAACGGTACTGAACCAACCACGTAAAGCCGCAGCAGTGGAGTGGTATTTTACCCCGGGCTGATAATGGAAACATCAACCTATATATTTTCTTGGTGTGTGTTACTGACAGATCGAGCCGGGCAAAAGTAGCAGTGACACTTGGGGCTCAGTCATACATAAAATATAAAGGTGAGATATTTCAATGCTAGGAATTTAAAAACGATCTGATACAGTCAAATTAAACGAAGTTTTACACTACGGTTCATTGTGGCTTGGTACATAAAGACCTCTATGGGGTGATACGAGAGACACAAAGGCCCAGGCTTGTCAGATTATTATGTATATGGGGGTCATGATCATTGGGGGGGATGGTGGGTATACTTGGCTAAGGGTGATGGCAATCGTGTTGATTGAAATAACAAATGCACGTCATCCATCAAACATCGAACTTTTCATCGATCATCGTCCGGTTTTCAGCCAATTTTTTGAGTTTAGCCTAGCTTCTAAAAGTGTATGGTCAACCTGACCAATTGGTCCTGTACTAAAGAGGCGTCACTTATAGACGGACATGTTAAGAGTTGCTGGGAAGACATGATTCTGTCCCTGTTCGTGTATGTAACCCACCCTGAAGTTAATTACACCCATGGTGAATTGATGTGGGCGATTGTCAGAAATAGGACCCTATATACCATGGATAAAATCGTGATATTTTTGACATTGCTCGCAAGTTAATTAGATACCTGCTAAGATGCCGGCTATAAACAGTGAACTAAATTATTGAGGCTGTCTATCGGCTTTGTTTTGTCGATTGTTGTTTGTTCAACGAACAATGGGAGAATCGAACGTCACAAATACTGCTATCAAACGACTTTTGTTGTTAAGGATGAGACACTGAAGGATCGTGCTTTTTTGGAACACGTATCCATCTGTGGGCCATACTTAACAAAAAACTATTTAATAATCTCAATCGCTTTAAATATGAATAATACATCCATTTCACCAAAAGTCGGGCCTGTAACACGTACGTCCGTGTGTACAGTGGTGGTCAACAGCTCCCTAAGCGAAATTACTTATTGCGAATCCGCTGTAATTATATATTACAGAATTCGAAATTGCCTTGATAAATTTAGATTTTATGCCAAGTGTGGACTGTTGATGGACGGTGTTGCGATTCCATCAACAGCCTAATGATAATGGCCAGAATGCCGATTCTAATAACATATTATAATTTTTCCTCCACGAAAATTACTGTCAAAGGAGCGGTCCATTTATTGGCACTTCACTGAATATTTTCTTGTACACATGAGCGTCCGTCCACGTACACTTGTGAAAACATTTCCTGTAACTTTATTCTCAATTGAAGTATTTTCAATGTTTTAAAACCGACTTGTTGATATGTTTAATACCAATTATAAGCTTTGATCTAACGCACAACGCAACCAGCCGAATCCATAATTGGTAACAAAAATTCGAGTTTATAATATTGTAGAAAATCTTCGGAGAAAATTATGGTTAAAAAGCGTTGATTTTACTGCATTTTTTGTTGCAAACAAGATTGGATTTGATTATTTAAACTATTGAATTCGAAAAAAATATTTTCTCCGACTTGGAGTTTGGTAAAATAATAATAAAATTTTAATTTTAAAATGAATCATTCAGAATTTGAGATAAATTTTCGAATCGGGATCGAATTCACCTAATTCCATGTAAAATAACAAATATCCGTTTTCAGTACTACAAACTTTTTTTGCCCCTCCCCAATTTTTTGTGGAAATAAAATAAATTAAAATAAATAATGTTTTTTTTTTTGTGAGTTCGGCTGGTTCAATTTTTAAAAAAAATTATACCCAGGAAAAAAAAACAAAGTTTTTTTTAAAATCGAATTTAAAAAAATTGTTTAATTTCCAGCAATAATTGTTTTTTTAATTCTATAATTTTTTTTTCCAATGCCTTGTAACCGATGATCCACCCAAATGTCCCTAAGAACTATAGCCAAACCCAATTTTTTTTTTATGTGACGAAATTTGTTTTAAAAAGAGAAAATTAGATTTTTTGTGTTCTTTATCTTTTTCCAGCAAAAAAAAAACTAAAAACTAACCAAAAACAATTCCGGGGAAAAAAATTTTTTTTTTTTGGGGTTTCCCCAAAATTTTTATTTTTAAAAGAAATTTTTTTTTATTTTTTATGAAAAGATACGTTTTTAGAATTTTAAAATAAAAAAAAGGGAAAGAAACCAAAAAAACCTTTTATGTTTTCCCCCCCCCCACACATTTTTATTTTGGGAACTATTAAAAAAAAAAAAAAAAAAAAATTTTTTTTTTTTTTTTTTTTTTATTTTCCGAATGAAAAAAAAATGCCCCCCTCCCCGCGGGGGGGGGATTTTGGGAAATTTTTTTTTTTTTCGAAAAAATTTTTTTGTGGGGGTTGGATTCGGCGTTCCCAAATTGTTTCAATAATTTTTTTTGGGGGGTGAAAATTCCTAAACCGGAAAATTCCGAAAAAAAACAAAAATTTTTAAATTAAACAGGACCCCCCCCCCCCCCCTACAAAGTCCCCCCCCCCCCCCGGTTCCCCTTTGACCAGAACTAACCCCGTTTGTCGTTCCCGTTTGGGGGGGGGGCCCTTCCCCCCCAATCCCCCTGTGGAAATGAAATTATACATAAAAACCTTTAAATCCCCCCCCCCAGACACTGGGGCCCCCCCCCAGTTTTAATGGTTGTGGGCGGTTTTTTGCTTGTTAAATGGCCCCCCCCAAAAAATTAAAAAAAAACAATAAGATAAAAAAGGAAAACCCCCCCCGGCCCCCCCCCACCCGAAAAAACGCCCCGGGGGGAAAAATGAAACCCCCTCCGAATATTATCCTTGGAAAAAAAAACCCATAAAAGGGGAGGAAACCCATGTATTTCCCCCCCCCCTACACCCCGCCAACCTTAAACGTTTTTTAATTTTTATAGAAAAAAGGGCCGGGGTAATTGTAATAAAAAAAAACCTTAAAAAAAAAAAAATAAATTGTATTCGTGTTTAAGGGACTGTTAACCCGGAAATACAATATGGGTGTATGGGCGCGGGGGGAAAAATTTTTTAACAAAAGCCCCCCCCAAAAAATTTGTTTTTTTATTTTTTTTTTTTTAATATTTTTTAAAATCTTTTGAAAACCCCCCCCGAAATAAAGAAAAAACAAAAAACCCCCTCCCTTTTTTTCCTTTTTTAATTTTTTAAAATGGGGTTTCCCCCCCAGATTCCACCTCCCCAAAAAACCCCCCCCCCAAAAAAAAAAAAATTAAAATTACCGTTTTTTTTTATTTTTTTTAATTCCCCCTAATTGTTTGTTTGGGGGGTAAGGCAGACTTGAAAAATTTAGTGGGCCAACGGGGGCCCACCCCCCCCCCATTTTTGGCCCCAACACCTAATTAACAAAACGGAAAAAAAAAAAAAAAAAATTTGGAAAAAAAAAGTGTCCTTAAAACCCCCAACCCCCCCCCACAAGTTCTACGTAAAAAATGATTTTTTTATTGTGTTTTTTTTGTTGGGCCACCCAATTTAACCCACAAGCAAAAAAATATGGGGGGTTTTTTTATGTTTTTTTTTTACCCCCCCCCCCCCGGCCGCTTTATTTTTTTTTTGGTGGGTTCCCCACCCAGCGGGGGGGGCAATGAAAAAAAAAAAAAAAAAATCGCCAAAAATTTCAAAAAAAAGTTTTTTGGGGGGGGCCCCCCTTTTTTCCCCCCAAATGTTTTTGATAATTTGCAATTTTGGGGGGGCGGGGAGGGGGGGGTAAAAAAATTAAAAACAAAACAAAAAAATATTTATCCTTTTTTTTTTTTATTCCCAAAAAAAAGTTTTTTGGGGGGGATAAAAAAAAAAAAAAAAAAAAAAAAAAGACAAAAACCACAAAACAAAGGGACAAAATAAAAAAACTAATCGGGTTATCTTTTAATTAATAAAATTTTAAAAAAAACCAATGTAAATAAAATTAATAAAAAATAAATAGGGGGCCCCTACGGGTAAGTAAGAACCGGGGCCCCCCCCCCCCCCCCCCCCTAAAATTTCCCCGGCTTAAACTAAAATTACTATTGTTGCATTTTTGAAGGGGGAGAAAAAAACTTTTTTAAATTAATTAGTAGAAAATTTATTAATTTTATCCCCCCCCCTCCCCCCCCCCTCCGTTTTGTTTTTTTTTTTTTGGAAAAATACCGGATGGGGGCACGCGAAACCCCTCCCCCCCCCCCCCCCCCCCTGGTCCCCCCCCCTTTTTCCCCCCCCCCCCCTTTATGGGTTTAGGGGGGGGGTTTTTCAAAAAATTTAAAATGACCAATTTCTGGGGGGGGTTTTTGATAAAAGAAACCTAGTTTGGAGAACCAAAGATTTACCCCAAACCCTAAGGGTTTTTAATAAAATAAAAAAATTTTTTGGGTTTTTTTTTTTTATTTTATTTTTATATTTAATCTAATAAGAATTTTCCCCCCCCCCCCCCCGGCCCCCCCCCAAAGTTAGCCAACGTCACGCCATTTTTTTTTGGGGCCCCGAGTTTCCCCCCCCCCAAAAACCAGTATTTTTTCTAAAAACTGTACTCTAAACGAAAAATCATCTCAAGGCCCCCCCCACCCCCCTTTTCCCCTAAACTGCATTTTGTGGGAGCCCAACCTTGGGGGGGGTTTGGGTTTTTGGGGGGAGTCCCCTTTTATTTTTTTTTTTTTTTGAAATATCTTTGTCGAGATGGGGGGTGTAAAAAACCCATATTTCCCCCTTCCCCAGATTTTCTTTTTCACCCAAACCAAAAAAAAAACTAATAAAAAACCACGGCTTTTTACGCAACGGCAAGTTTTATCAATAATATATATAAAAACAAATAATTAATTTTTAACAATTACCGGCATCAATTAAATTTATTTTTTTTTATTTTTTTTAAAAAATGTAAACAAAAAATTAAATAAAAAACCCCCCCCCACCCCCCAAATTAAATGGGACGGTAAACAAAAAATCAGATTTTTTTTTTTTGATGCTATTTGTTGTAAAGGGTGATTTTTAAGTAAAACTTTTTTAAATAAATAAAATAACAATAGGCGCAAGAAGTTGGGGCAAAAGGCAAGTGCGAGAATACCCCCCCCAGAAAAAATTTTTCCCCCCCAACCATTTTTTTATTCCCCCCCCCGTAAAGACCGGCGGTTATTTTTTGTGTATATTTGGTTTAAAAAAAAAATCCTCCAGTGACAGGGGGTTTTTTTTTAAATACAATACCCATTTTTCTTTGTAAAAATTAAAATTTAATCTTTACCCAAAAAAGAAAAAATTTCGGTTCTTCTTGAAAAAAAAAACCATAATTCCCCTGGCAAACACGAATTTCCCCCACCCCCCCCGAATATGACCCCCCCCCCCTTAAGACCCACCCCCCATCCGAAAAAAAAATGGCCCCAAAATAATAAAAATCCAAAACCCTACACATTTAAAAATTTTCGCCCCCCCCCCCCATTTAAAGAAATTTTTAGTTTGTAGTGTATTTTTAATAAAAAACCGAGAGCACTAAATCGAAATTAACTACAAATATCCCCGGAAAATGTCCAAAGGGGGTTTTTTTGGGGATTGCATAAAAAATTGGAAAAAATCAATAAGTTCATAGTTCATGCTGTAGCAAAACATCTTCTTAATGATAATAATGCCAATGCCATAAATCCATTAATAAGTATTTAATATTGAATTGAATTCGAATAATTGCACGCGGCTGGGTGGACTAGGCTGGCAAGACCGAACATTGGATTCGAATATTGAATCGAATATTCGAACGCACTACGAGGTGCGTTCCTTCAACAGTCATTATAAGGCAAAAAAGACGATGCCTATGGATTTATTTCAACAATTTTGCCGCCTTTGTTACAAAGAATTCGACATTTATAATTCTATAGTATGATAGGTTATGTTAGGACCAGAAACTTTAGCTTAAACCCAGAATATTTTAATAGTTTTTTAAAGCCTGGCCTACTAATGGATTACACTTACATAATGCGACCTAATTTCCAGTTAATTCACCGTCAAATTTCCGTAATTGTAAACTTTCAATAATTCAATATCGCTTTTAAAACGCGCCAGTGTTAATCTGAGTATGGGCTGGTGATAAGATCCAGTTTCCAGCGCTTGCGTTTTTCATAAAAAGCTAATAATTGATCCCATAAATCGATTTTTTCTATAGATATTTCAATACAGATTCACCAAAAATAAATTACTGTCAAATAATCAACCGATTTTACTGCATTTTTGTGACAGTGTTATGCGTATCACTTTTTAATTTGGTCATCCAAAAAAATCAAAATAACCCGGATATATAACCGTAACTCACTCTCATCTACCCAGTCAAAAAATTCAATCTCGATGTATTTTGTTAAGCATTAGTCACTGAGTGAACCACGCCTCTGAGGCTTGAGGATTTCTGTTATCTTTGAGGCTTCATAGTACACTTAGACATAATAAAAACATACCGGAATATTGCACCAACGATGCACGGTCCATCTGTGGCTCATGCTTAACAAAGTGAAATTTGTGATTATATATCGGCATATCGTACGCTGCGTTTAGGGCTTGGCAATTCGATCCGTGATTCGAATCACAATTTATTTGAATCAAAACCGTTTCAGAGGAACATAAACGTGCTGAATGAACTAGAATTTTCATTTTTTCCACTCGATAAAATGCAATCGAGGTTTGGTCAAATTTTGACCAAATTCGATTATATTTTTTTCGTTAAAAATATGAAAATTGTTGTTCTTAGACATTGTGTATGTAATTAGAAAACATGCACTATGTACTATAAACGTTCGTGATTTCCCCAATAAAACACACGTTGTAATTATAAGTAATTAGATGAATTATTCGAAACAAATTCTATACCTCCAAATGATTGCAAAGTTTTGCCCCCAGCCCTAGTAGCGTTCTAATAATGTCACATCCAAAAAGTCTGAAAAAGGATGTCAACTTTGTATAGTTATTTAGCTTTGGTCGGGTTAACGTGACGAACTATTATATGCCTTCTAGTCTTTTTAAGAGCGTATCCGTATACTTTAAGCAAAGATTCGGATTTTTCACAGTCACTTCTTGGAGTTGGATCACCTTGGCCAAAGGTCCTGTACCGACGCCTACTTACGGACCGACAGGGGTTACATGTTGAGAAAAAAATGTCCTTTTTCCTCTTCGGCGTAGCAATACCCAAGTTATTACACCCTGGGTTTATGGATGGGCAGGTGATTATCGAGCCAACAATTGAAAGAATATATTGTTGACCTAATGCTTTTTTGTTGTTATTGGTTTGAAATTACTTGTCTGAGTAAAGTCTGAAAATTGGCCAGACGGTAACGGTTACAGAAATAAATTTGTTGTATGTATGTAGAAAGACTACACCGTTTTTATAGATCCCTGGACCTGAACAAATGCCGAGCGTATCACTTTGTAAGACTAACGGGTAGGGCTGGCAATTCGATTCGGTGATTCGAAATTCGAATGTCGAAGCACAAATAATTCTAATCAATCGGGAATCCGTCCATAGGGACAAATACTTAATGACTAAATGGACAATAATTTTTCAAATTTGACCAAAGATCGATTATATTTTGTCGATTAAAATTATTAAAAATTGCTGTGCTTAAACATGGAGTGGGATTCGAAAATACCTATAATAACTATAAATTCCCTTGATTTCCAACAATGAAATACAAGTTGTAATAGTAATAATCGGAGATATTTTATTATTGTACTCTCGAAATTCGATTCAAAAAGAATATTCGAAATCAATATGTCCGAATTCCAAATGATTTCCGTCATTTGTCCCGTAGCCCTACGAACAAGGCGATGAGGTGTAGTTGAAAGATATAAATTTCCCTCTCTCTCGAGCCCACTCTGGATAAATCCACCATTGATTAAACCTAATTGCAATATGATTGTGAGCCAGCATAGCTGGGACGCAAAACTGAGATTTGTCAACCAGCAACCCACACCTAATCACAACTATAAGTAGATTACAGAATAGTCCCAAACTCACTTCATGTTTAATTTCAGATCAGCGATTGTACTTTTGTCAAGCACGAGCGACAGAAGGACCTGCGATGACCCATACTCAACAAAATATGTTTTAGCAAAAACTTCTCTGATTGTGATTGCTGCGACAAACGTCTAAACTCCTAAGTTACGATTACACATATATTGTAAAAGATTTCCGTTCAATTTTGACTTTTAAATGAGTTTTTTTTTATTGGTCTTTTTTATTGAATCAAGATTATGAAAGATCCAATATGAATGAACAAAATTAAACCTGTTGAAATAGCCTTATAAGCAAGTATTGTGAGTAGGAGCTTTAGCAATTCGATCGGTGATATCGAGAATCGATTTCGAACGCACAATTAAATTTGAATACAATGGTGAATCGTTCTTAGGAACAAATTACTTACTAAATGGACCAGAATAGTTCATTTTTAACGACAAAATGCTAATCAAGTTTTGGTCATATTTTATCGAATATATTGTTGGGTCGTTTAAAAATGAAAATAGTTCCTCTTTGAACATGGAGTGTGATTTGAAAATACACTGTAAACTATTAATTTCTTGATTATTCACAACGAAGACAAGTTTGTAATAGTTGAAAATGGGAAATTTTCTTATTGGCATGGAATTCTGAATTCGGTCCCGATTTCGAAAAAATATTCGAATCGACAAATTCGAATTCCCCCCCCTAAATGAAATACGGTTTTACTCAGTCCTACGTGTGAGGCGTGAGTTCAATCTTTGGTTACATATTTTAACGGAAAAGCATTTAACTATCGTGACGTTTTCTTTGTTACCTCTTACATGTGGCGAACAAACAATATTTTAATGTCGGCATGTATTTGTTTTTATCGAATCAACATTATTTACAGTCTTTCATGATGTAAAGTACTGGGTAAATACCAATGCTTTTGCAATAAATATTCAGAGAAGTTGCATTTAAAACAAGTTTTTGTCAATGTTATGAGTCACTGATGTATCGTGCCGAGCTGAGGCGCGGTCCATCTGTGACTCATACTTCATAAAATAGTAATCTGGTTTCGAATGTCCTTCCTTTTTTCCTGTATGGCGTAAACGGGAAGCGAAGAAACGATACACCGTCAAATTCCCCCCCAGCAGGTTAGTACTCACTGCACACTCACTCGTCTTAGCATTCGATTTCTAAGATAGTACAGGATTTCTTTTTAATCCTCGGGGAGGAAAGATGAGAAAACAAGCTTAATCATAGTGGCGAACCACGACCTTCTATCGCGACAGATATCCCCCGCAGTTCCGAATCGGTGGAAGTTTTTGATTATCATATTTCTTCTCTTTTTACCTTTGTGCATTGACCTGGTTGGTGGCAGGAAACTCGTAAGCAGTGCTTTTCGCCAAACCACCATGCACCGGCGAGGCGTCCAGCAGACCTCTCGCATAAATCACCAGCCTTCAAGAGGCTCGAAATCGCGTCATAAGCGATCGGAGATGTTGTAGCTCGAAGCGTATTCCCAACGCCTTTTACCGACTGAGCTAAACTCGAGCACCCTCCTACTAAACGTTTTTCATTTAGTCTGCTCGCAGTACGCCTGGTTCGTGTTCGATGGTTTTTACATACTTTAAGGACAAATAATCCAACTTTCATTGCGCTTTTTATCACCCAAGACCAGATAAAAATGTCTGTTTGTTTTTGGCATACCTACGTTATGTAAAGACTTTATACTCACTAGACCGGTGAGAGAAGACTTCAGCACTCGTCGCACATAGAAACCAGCGATTGAAGCGAAGGGGAACAGGGTTTAGAAGCTCCTAGGATAGGATATAAATTAGAATAAAAATGTGAAAATAGTTGTTTTTTATTGCGCGCTTTCAGGCCGCGAATTTACTAGCTTCTCTGCGTTTACGACCAACTTATATCATCCAGACTATGCTTTTCAGATAAATTTTGGCTTTATTATTCAAATTTTCTCGCGCACGTTTCGGCTCCGAATTTGTCATTACAAAATGAGTCAATTTCATTTTCATCGTCGGCGATTCGAACCCCCCAATGTCGAAATCTGCTCCACGCACTTCCTATAGTTAAATAGGACTGGCAAAACCGAATCATTTGGGAATCGAAATCTGGTTCGAATAATTATTCCGAATCCGATGGAAACATAAATTCCATGTAAATAACTAAATATCCGCATTTTTAACTATCATCAACTTGCCTTCTTTGTGAGAATCTAAGAAATGTAAATAAGTATAGTGTATGTTTAGTTCACACATAAAAAGGGGAGCTACAATTTTCGTATTTTAACGACAAAATATAATCGATTTTGGTGAAATTTGACCAAAATCGATAGTTATTTTGTCTTAAGAATGAAAATTCTAGTTCAGCTTAGCAAGCTAATTGTTTCCCTGTGAGCTAGTCCACAATAGATTTATAGATTTGAATAAAAAAGGGCTTTTGAAATCGATTTGAATCCCTGATTATCAAATTGCCCAGCACTAATAAGTAGATTATATTTATAAAAATGGCTTAGAGAGTGGGGGGGGGGGTCAAGATTAAAAAAATTCGAAATGAGATTAAGACGTCATAATGATCTCCATGGCAGAAACCACTCACTGCATTGTACCATCAGTGGTTTAATTAATTATGTAAATGTTTTCCGCTTAGAGTGCAGTTGCTGGTACAAGATGTCTGTGTAGTAGCTCTTTTCTATTAAGAGAGGTTAGTTGTTTCTCCTTTCTATAGGCCTCAATCAAGAAAGAAATCTGCGCGTAAAAAACTTGCGCGTTACACTTTAACAAAAGTACAGTAACATATACTGGACATTTGGGCAGTAATTGCATATTTCAAAAGTTAAAGAAAAAAACCCGCGTTGATGAGTTTTTTTTCCAATTATTCCGTTGGATTCGCGGTGCGTCTCCATAGTCAAAACAAGGTTAAACTTTAAACTAAAAACTCTAAAGAAGTTTACTGGTTAATCACACTGTAGCAAAAAGTACAGTAAATTTACAGGTCATCTGCAGTAATTGCGAAAAGCGCCATGATTGATGAATTTTATGCCAATTATAACTGCTTATGGACCACACCTTCGCGCGTGCGTTTCTATCTAACACCCCATAATTGACCAAAAAAGTCAATTTAGAATTTTTTTTTGATACCGCCAAGTTAAAATTACTGTCAAAGACCAAGTGATTTTGCTGCATTTTTTGTTACATTGCATATATCCGCCAAACAATGTATTATTTTACCTTGGAATTGTCAACACTACGACGAATCACCCAGTAATTGTTTTTTTTTTTATAGCCACTTCTTTTGAGTGGATCACCCTGTCCCAAGGCCCTGTAATCAGCGCCACTTATAGACGGACAGGTTACGATTACTGAAAGATATGATCCTTTCGCTGTTCGGCTAAGCCTACCCAAGTTATTACACCCTGGTTTGAAGTGGTGGCGTGGATATGCGAGCCGGACTATAGTATAATTCGATTGATCGTTCTTTCGCGTCGACAGGAGAGTCAAAATAAACTATTCAGCCTGTGAGAATCCAGGTTCATGAATTGTGCGCGTTACTAAATCAATTTCTATTTGAAACTCATTTTCTGGCATGTGCAGAAAAAGATAAAAACACATCGTTTTTAAGGTTTTGCATTGCTCGCCTTAATAACTAGGCTTGGACAATTCGATTCGTAATTCCGAACCGTATTTCGAAGCCGAATCAACACGAATCATCAGAATCAAGGGTAACCGTCCATAGTGGACAAAAATTGTGCTGAAATTGAACCTAGGATTTTCATGTTTCAACGATAAAATAAAATCAATTTATGACAAATTTGACTATATTTTTATAGTATGAATAGTGTCGCTCTTAAACATGGGGTGTCAATTAAAATACTACACAATAAACTATCAATTTCCTTGGTTTTCAAAATGGAGACGAGTTTGTGATAGATAAACGAAAATATTTGTCGTCTACAACGGAAATTAAGTGATTCGATCTCATTCGAAAAAATTATTCAATCAGATGTCGAATTCAAATAATTCGATTGCCCAGCCCTAATGTGAACTTAATGCTTAGATTTCACGTATTAATAGAACCTTTGGTCGAAACTCTGTTTTAGAACTCTATCTCCATTCCCGTATCATATGCTTTGAAAGCGTTTAATATTGCATGTTTGAAATAAATTTTCCGTTTTATCTCTTCACGTTACTGATTTCTAACCCCTTTTTTTGAACTAGTTTTTCTGCCGTAATCGCGCCATACAGTTCCTGATAACTCGATGCTTCGATTCTGTAATATGATATACTATCGTACAACTGAAACAAAAAACGCAAACAAAGTCACCTGGTTATTTACGGTAATTTTACTTGGCTATATTGAAAAATATTCAAATCGAGCAAATATGGGTTTGATGAAACGTGCTGTGAAGAATTTGGTTCATCAACTGCCCATAATTGACATAAATCTGACCAAAATAGCGTTTTTTTTTACCTTTGGAAATACGCAATCACTGCAAATGACCAGTGAATTTACTGTACTTTTGTTACAGTGCATATCGTCTTTCGTGATCAGATTTTTTTTCAAAACATCATTTGCCAAATGTAAGTCACTGATGGACCGTGTCTCACCGAAGCCATGCTAGACTAAATTTGAAAAACAATTTAGGACAATGGGACGTTCAACAAACCACTCGCTCTTTTCACATACAAGCCATACATCGCAACGAAATGCGCTAAAATCACTCTGTTTTGAGAGCAGTCTTGCTGGTTATTATTAAAAAATCGGCCTTTTGTGGCCCTATAGAGGCTATAGGTAGGGCTGGGGAATTCGATTCGAAGCACAGATTATTCGAATCAATCGTGAATCGGCCATGCCCATAGGAACAAAAACTCGCCAAAGTATTAGAGTTTTTGGAGACAAAATGCAATGCAATTGAATGAAATTACTTCATAAGTTCTGTTCACAGTAAAATGAATAAAATAATAATTTTTTTTTTAAATTTTTTTTGACTCTATTGCTGTGTTTTATACTGTAACAAAGATGCAACAAAATCACTTGTCTTTGGCAGTAATTTAACTTGGCAATATTAAAGAAAAATTCAAAATTGACTTCTTTGGACAAATATCGGGTGTTGATGAAACATACCACGAAGGTGCGGTCTATCAAAAGCCCATAATTGGGATTAATATCCATCAACATGACGATTTCTTCCACTTTGGAATATATGAAACTACTTCAAACGACCAGCAAATTTACTGTACTTTTGTCACAGTATACACAACGCTTCGCAACGATTAAATGAAGCAAATAAAAAGCGCACGAGCAGAACATGAGTTCATTGGGGGCTTCATAGTCAGAGAAAATGTCAAAACATCGTTCGTCATAGTGTTGGTGATTCTAGTTAAAAGTACCAAGTTAATCTCGTACACTCTGACAAAACTGTAGTAAAATTAGTGAATCTAATTGCTCAACCGGTGATGTGCAAACGAAGTTTATATTTTGCCAACATTTCGAATGTTTATACAGACGTTCTTCATCAGGGCAATGGAAAAGTTAAGTCAGCTTATCAGACTCTCTTTCAACGCATAGGATTAGATATTTTTAGCCTTTCATGTTTTCATTAGAGTATTTCATCTTTTGTTTACTAGCTTATTTTAAAAAGACACCTTTTTAGAATATAGTATTCTCGATGACTTAATTTCTTCATTGCCCTGATGAAGAACGTCTGTATAGACATTCGAAATGTTGGCGAAAATGAAAACTTCGTTTGCACATCACCGGTTGAGCAATTAGAATCCCCATGAATTTCCCTGGTGGCAATCACTCAATCTTTATAGTAATTTGCTAGTTATCTGCAGTAATTGCATATTTTCAGAGTTAAAAACCTCCACGTTAATAAGGTTTATGTCCAAGTATGGAATGTTTATGGACCGCACCTCCTCGGTGCGATCCATAAACAGCCCATAATTGGCCAGAAAAGAAGATTTTTTGAGTTTCATTTCAATATACTCAAAATAAAATTACTGTAAAACAGCAGTGATTTTCCTGCAATTATGTTAGAATATATACCTAGTTTACTGAGTTTTTTCACAGTACTTTTATCTGGTTTCATGGTTATCTGATTCACTTAGGTTCACCTGGTGAATTTACTAGATAAAGTAGGTGAATTTGCCTAAATTTTCAACTGGTTTAAAGAAAAAAAAAAAAATATATATATATAAGTCACATTTTTATTACAGAGCAACTCTCAAAATACCATTCGAAGATTGAGCCTTCAAATCTATGAAAATTTCTATAAATGCGACAAACCGACGTAAACTATAGTTTATACCGACTATTACCTAGTTCATCTCTTTTCAATCAAACTAACTACCAAGGTTACCTAATCAAGGTCTACTTAATCTAGTTTTGTAATAGATTCGTTTCAATTTACCTAGTTTGAGAAAAATCTTGATTGGCATCACCAGTTTGTTAAGTATGATTCACTGATAAATCACTCCGCTAAAGGCCGCACTACACGTTTGCGTAGGTTGCGTTTTTCTAGACTTGTTTTATTTTAACCGTGCGTTTTACGCAAGCGCAATGCTCTGCATGCATTTACTTAGGTTTGCCAATGAAACAGAACGGTTTGCTATGAAAGCTAACAAAGAACGGTCGTTCCGTTCGTGCGTTTGTGCTTTGTACGAATGTGAACACGATTAATGCAAAGCAATGCAGGCGTGTATTGTCGTTTTTATCTTGTTACCCAAAACGTAATGCGAACGCATCGGTAAGACAACGTCACGTGTATTGTGGCCTTAAGGCTTGGTCCATCTGTGACTTGTGCTAACAATTAAAATTAGAGCTGGATCTTTACTTTACTTAAACTTACACTTTGTACGTATTAATTACAGTTTAAGCCAAATAGCCTAAAAATAGCGGAAAAGAATGAAGGAGGGAATGTTTCTAATGTGTCTTATCACAGCGGCCACGTTTGCTTACGGTTCTGGATCAAGTAAGTACATTTCGTTTGAATAAATAGCGGTTGATTGATCTGAAAAATTACCCAGGGGAGATACTACACACACTATACTGCACTCTATGTGCATGTTTCATATTTATACCTTATTTCGAGCTCCTTTTTCGGCCCAAAATTAAACAATTTATTTTCAGTGTTTGTAATTGAAATAAGAATTAAAATATATGTAGCAGAAGGTGTCAATTTTTTTTTTTGGGGGGGGGGGGAGCGACATAAGAATGCGAGTAAAATTTCCTCAATAAAAATTGCGCATCGGAAGCGAAAAAGCCAAAAAATTTTGATATTATTTCTAAATACAATAAATTTGGACAAAATCAATAAAAATATGTGAGATATGTTAATGCGGACCGAAGTCTCTCAAACTTTTTGATCATTATTTTTGTTTGGTCCCGATTCTTACAAGAAAAACTTTAAAAAATGTGAACTTTAAGAGATAAAGTGAAAAATTTGAAAATTTGATTGGTGAAATGTTGATCCATGTTCGTGTCCACATAAACATGCCTTTTTATTGATATTTGACACTCTAGGTTAAAATCAAAAATTTCTTTTCTTTTAGATGCTGACGAGCTATGGAGGAAACAGATGAGCAAATTAGAGGACATTATAGCTGAATTGAGTATGTTTCTACAGTGGAGGACGTTTTCGTGATCATTTCCACAATATATTTGTCATTTGCTCAAACTACGTAAGCATACAGATTCTTTTAATTTTATTTTTCCCCGCTACCAAAGTCAGAACCATCTGGAAACTTTTTTATTGAACGTTTAAGAGGAATTTCATGGGCGCGTTGGCCTAGTGGTTAAACTTTGTATCGCAGGTTGAAGATCTTGGGTTCGAGTCCCGGCGGGTCCGGCTCGTTAACCCATATCAACCATTCAATCCGGGGTGTAATAACTGTGGTAGGCTAACCCGAACAGGAAAAGATTCCATCATTCCATTATCTATAAGTGGTCGCTAATACAGGGTCTTGGGCAGGGTTGTCCACTCTGGGAAGTGGCTATAAATAAAAATATATTGATTCGTTCAGTTTGCCTTCTAAAACAAACCTTAAGTAGCCCCTAGTTATTGCATAAAACCGCTTATAATTTAAATGTTTAAGCTCTCATTTCACGTTTTCTAGCTACCAAAGTCAGAGCCGTCCATGAACTCTCGTCAGATTGGACTTCCTTTTTTTGGCATCGATTTTGTAGAAGATTGGAAGGATCCGAAGTCAGGTATTTGTGTTCTTTGCTTTGTAGAAAAAGCCTTCATAATTGTCTTAACGCTTTTCTTGCGTGTCGACTAAGAGGAAATAAAAACTGGTAGAGGGTTTTTACATTGTCCTAATTAAGTGGTTCCTCTGAACAAGCCCACCGGCGGCTACGTGGACTGAATTAATGTTGTTATGAACACATTAAATCTAGCCGATTTATTGCGCCCTGAGTGATGGACACATGGATTAGACTCGGTTCAAATTACTGCTAGGTCTAAATTGAGATCTTAACTTGCGAATGATAAAAAATATAAAAAATAAAAATCAGATCGTGGTTTTTTAATGAGCCATGCTTAACAAAATTCGGAAAAAAACAATGATTTTTTCGAATCGGATCGAATCATTAATTCATTGTAAATAACAAATATCTCATTTTTGCTATTATAACTTGTCCCCATTGCAAAAATAAAGACATTTATAGTTTCCAGTGTATTTTCAATTCATACTAAGAGCAACAATTCACATATTTTAACGAAGAAATATATTCGATTTTGGTCAAATCTGACCAAAATCGATTGCATTTCGTCGTTAAAATTGGAAATCCTAGTTCAGTTAACAGTTTTTGAACGATTTACGACTGATTCGAATCGAATTGCCCAGGCTCTACATGCAACGCAACAAAACGCGCTGAAATTATATTGAATCGGCTTTTTGTTGCAAATTGGGAACCTTTGAGGGAACGCGCGCCCATGACACGGTCTATTATTGAGGATTGCTGCTAATTAATGGCAATTTTGTTTGTATTTTGTCATTACGTGTACTAGTAACAGCAACCTAGTGTTTAGTTAAACTAGTTAGACGATAACAATTTACCAGAAAGGTAGGTATTGCTAGGTAACTAGATTCACTTGCAAAAAATAGGTAGGACCTAGGTTTAAAAAAATCAGGTTATATACTCTTATAGTCGTTTTGCCTCATACAAAATAATTTTTAATTGTTTTGGAGATTGAATTCATTGATTTGTCGATTTTAAAACCATTTTCACAACGAATATATATGATTTCCCCTGGTTTTTCATTTTGTTTAGCTCATTTTTATTCATGTTCCTAAGGCTGGGCAATTCGATTCGGCGATTCGAATCGATTCGAACCAGAAATAATGCGAATCAATCGTTCATAGGAATAAACACTTGCTAAATGAACTTGAATTTTCATTTTTAACTACAAGTTCGACCAAAATCGATTATATTTTGTTGTTAAAATATGAAAATGGTTGCTCTAAGACATGGAGAGGGAATTCAAAAAACTTAATAAAATATAAATGTTTTTATTTTCACAATCGAGACAAGTTACTAATAATGGGATATTTGATATTTACGTACAATTTATAATTCGATTCGATTCGAAAAAATTAAACGAACCAGATTCGAAGTCTAAACGATTCGGTTTTGCCCAGCCCTACAGGTACCTGGTTAATTTTTTTAAAAACCTAGTTAAAAATTAGAAAAAATTAACCTATTTTACCCAGTAAATTAAGTAGGTAATATTTAAAACAGAAAAACTCGGTAAGAGTTAAACTAAATAAATTATATATTTCGAGAACTAGATAAAAGTGCTTCGAAAATAAAGTTGGTAACTAAGCATACTAGGTGAGCTAGGAACTTTTACTCAGAATCGGCAATGCTAGTGTGCACCGTTCTGAATTATCGTTATCCAACTTAATTATAACAGGCAAATATTGTCGGAATTAATGACGTACAAAGTGCCAAGCAAATATTGTATTATCAATGCTCTTGCACTAGCAAATATGCATACAAGCTCTAAGCATGTCAGCAAACATTTTAAGCGATAACAAATCTCGATTGTTTTCTAATTTATCTAATAATCTATTTGACACGGAGTCGAATAATTTGCGTCCTCATTATTAATTAGCAAAATTTTGACATCGGACCTGTCTCTGAAATACGTCGGGTTTGAAGATGGAAACAAAGCTAATTATGACGAAATAAAGCGCACCAACTGTTACGTAACAAAATAAATATGTGTGTAGCGCATATATCAGTGGCGAATTTAAGAACCTTGAAAAGAGTTTAAGGCGATTTTGAAAAAAAATGAGAATACTTGTGACGCCATAATCAGCGCCGCTGATCCATGCCACCCGAACTCGATATCTTCAACCTGCGATGCTACCATGTTTAACAAGTAGGCTATCGCGCCCATACCACCACACTAACTATTA
Organism: Styela plicata; assembly: GCA_963675895.2. Classification (NCBI taxonomy): domain Eukaryota; kingdom Metazoa; phylum Chordata; class Ascidiacea; order Stolidobranchia; family Styelidae; genus Styela; species Styela plicata. The sequence goes on along the minus strand of OZ023150.1, from coordinate 16,719,005 downwards.
CTTTTTCAAATTTTTCTCTTGGTCGGGAGGGACTGACTAATTAACCTTCGTCTATGCCTTTGTGAGAGTAAATCCGTTTGTATGCTTTACGCAAGGATGCTATAGAAAGAATTTAAGCTGACTAGACAAGAGGTTTAAGAGTCTTTCTACGAAGAAGAACCTCTTGTCTACGCTTTCAAATATTCTGATTTTATGATATTATTTTTGCAGTTCACAGCCTCAGACCACAAGATATTGATATTGTCGGAGCGATGGGAGATTCTTTAACAGTGAGTAAATATAATTTTCTTAGCGTGCACCCGCGTCAAAGAGAGCGTTTGACCAGAATCGATTGTATTTTGTCGTTGTAATGAAAATTTTGCTGTTAGACCCAGTACAAGTAAAGCATACAGGGTAAAAATATAGAAAGTCTATTACGTCTGATACGCGATCACCATATGATTACACGTAAGTTGTTTTTAGTCTCTTTGGAAATAATAGCTTAGTGCATATTAGTGCACGAACACGGATTTCACAGCAGCGTACATTGCATGTTTTATATACTCTTGGGAGGCGTGTTTTCTTCTCTGATGAATCACGCAACGGCAGACAACCCAATTTTTGAAAAAATGATTGCAGACGTAGGCTAAATTTTTATCAAGTTCCGAGTCAAGTCGCATCTGCATTTCAAGTCGAGTGCGAGTCGAGTTATTTAGCTAAGATCGTTCAGTTTAGTCGTGTTTTTGTCGTGATGGCCTAGCGCGATGTCCAAGGTTGAAAATCTCGGGTTCGGGCCCCGGCGAGTCCGGCTCACTTATCCATGCCCACCACTCAACCCAGAGTGCAATAACTTGGGTAGGCTAAGCCGAACAGGAAAAGATCATGTCTTTCCAGTAATTGTAACCCTGTCCGTCTATAAGTGGCCGCTGTTACAGGGCCTTGGACAGGGTGATCCACTCTAAGAAGTGGATAAAAAAAAAAAGAAAAGATGACTCAAAGTCATTGAAAATGAGGCGGAAGAGTGCGTCTCCCCAACAATGTTAAAAATAAATGAAAAAACTTTCTAAATCATGCTTTATATGCTCAACCAGGCAGCCAACGGAGCTGAAGGGGAGACAGTAGCAGATATTGGAATAGAATATCGCAGTGTATGTTTCAGTGTTGGAGGGAACGCTACTTTGGAAGAATCAATAACAATGCCTAGTAAGTGGGGCAGGGCAAACCCGAATCATTTAAAATTCGAATCTGATTCAGATATTTTTTTTTTCGATTCGGATCGAATCCTTAATTCCATCTATGTAACAAATATTGGATTTTTTTCTATTGCAGCTTGTCCAATTATAGAAGTCAAGAATTTTATTGTTACGAATCACTATTATCATCACACACAGACTAGAAGACAATGTATTTTAACTTCATGTCAAAGAGCGTAAATTTTATTTTTTTAACGACAAAAAACAATCAAATTTGGCCAAAATCGATAGCATTTTTTCGTTAAAAAGTGATAATTCCCTTCCGATTAGCACGATTTTGTTTCTATGAACGATTCAGGATTAGTTCGAATAATTTGCGCTTCGGATCGATTCGAATCAACGAACCAAATTACCTAGACCTACTGGTAAGTCATATTTGACCACTCTCTCTCTCTCCACAATGTCAACAGCGCCTGTTTATATAGATTACTTTGCATAGAAAGTGATGGTTGGTCTTTCCTTCTCTCTCCCCTCTCCCTCATTCTCTCTCTCTTTCTCTCTCTCGGATGCCAAAACTGCCTGTTTCAGTGTTGGAGAGAACGCCAGTTCGGGAGAATCAATTACATTGATTACTGCACTTCATCATAGTGGTTCAGTCCTTCTGTGATGTTTTCACTTAGTGCAGTTGCTGGTACTATATCTTGTGCTAACAAGCTCTTTCTCGCTTAAGTGGTCAATATTTGATTCCTTTTAAATACTGCTTCCGGCCCAGCAGTAGCGGAAAATGTCCGACATTGGAGAATGTTCGCGCCGCCGATGAAAAGTATATTGTAGTTTTTATTCTACAAAAAGTAGATTCATTATGCAGAAACGGCGGGGATTTTAGATAAAAAACCTACTTTAAGGATATAATTCGATTTAAAACACAGGAATAAAGTACCACGCAAAAAGTGTATCGATTTTTTCGCGAAAATTTATCATAATTTTTTGCTGATTTAGGGTGCCGTGGGTTGTACCCATTCAGCATTGGCATTTTGAGGGGCCCGCTCACGTCACATGTGGAACACGCTACAAAACGTTACCTTGCTTACAAAGAATTGGCAAATAATATAAGTACACTCCTAAATGAGAATTCGTGCATACATCTTTCAGTAACTTCAAGATAATCCAGAAGAAGTTCAACCCTAAGTCTGGACGGCTACTCCTTAATTCACTGAATGGGCCGAGAGTAAACCATAAACCATATGGATTCAATGTGGCAGATATCCGGGAGCCAGAGCTAGGTCCGGTGTGATATAGTGTAAACTAAAGCGCCGCAAAATCTGTTTTAGAAATTAATTGTTTTTCTGGTGCATTATGGGGGAAAAAAATTAGGAATCGAGATATTAATGTAATTAAGTACATCAGCAACTGCACTCTCAGCGTAAAATAATAAAAAATGAAAACACTGCACACAAAACTGAAGCCACCACGTTGAAGAGCAAGTAAGTGGTATCTGCACTGGATGAATGGTGAAACCCATTAGCCACAATTAATTGCTTTTGACAGCGTTAGTATAGCATCACCAGGTCAACGTGCACTCTAAACGGAAAACACCTGCACACGAAACTGAACCACCATTGTTACAGTTGCAATGTGTGGTATCTGCCCTGGACGATGATTAAATTATCTACAACTTTTTTAGTCATCAATAAAACAAGAAAAAGGTTTTATTATTTTAACAAATGGATACCTCGAAATCCCATTCACTGTTTTAAGTGTCAAATTTAATAACTGGTTCAGCCCAGTAGATACGAGGTTTTAGAGTCCCTAACGTAATTCCCCTCGTGTCCGGTGAGAGTGCGACTAAAAGGAAGCGAAAAAGTGACAGATAGTTTCTACTTTCGCCCAGGGCAGAACACCATTCACTGCTCCTGTACATGTGGTTCAGTTCCTTATGGGATGATTTTCTGTTGTAAGTTGCAGTTGCTGGTAATACATCTTATTAGTAGCTCTTTGCTATTGGATAGGCCGGTAGTTGTGTCCTTTTAGGTTCGGCTTCCGGCCTGGCTCAGAGTGAACTTCAATAACAAAAATCTTTGAAAATTTAATCTTTTTTAATAAATTGTGCTACACAGATATCTGGTACATTCAAGCTGTTTCGACTCATTGAACCTACAGAAAACCGACGACTTAAGTGCTCAAGTTTTTTCTAAAATTTTCCATATTTTTATTCTGATTTATTGGCGGGTATGACATGTGTGCCATTGGTCAGAACAACACTGTAACAAAAAATGCAACAAAATCACTGGTATATGATAGTAATTTTCCTTGGCGGTATACAAAATCATTCAAAATTGACTCGCCTTCGCCAAATAAAGGTTGGTTGATGGAACGCACGCGCGAAAGGTGCGGTCCATCAACAGCCCATAATTGGCATAAATCCCATCCGACATTAATTTTAATATACACTTTGGTAATATTTAACAACTACAAATGACCAGTAAATTTACTGATACTTTTGCTACATGGTACGAATCGTATTTAATACTTTCACAATTTGTCGTAAATATAATTTAAAAAAATAGACGATTGGACTTTTGTCCAACAAAAATTGAAAATTGTGATAACGATGAGCCTCCTCAGATAATGTCCTCAATTAAAAAATGACGTTTTTGAGTTTGAGCTATAGTTTGACCTCAGTTTCGTCAAAGCGAATAATCAATGAACCACTCTCATCAAAAGGATGCTTTAATATTGTTTATCTTCATGTATAGCCATTTTTTCTTGTATATTCCTCTCATCGACAGCTGTCAAACTACGACGACTATTGGAAGTTTGGACCCCACACCTTTTCATTGGCGGGAACGATCTCTGGCGCTATTTGGGCGGGATCCTGACAGGCGCATCGGCTGAAAACCTATTTCGCCCTGAGAATAAAAGATATCTATTGGATTGTGGTTACATGAAATCGTGAGTGTATATTGTCACATAGGATCGCTTTAGTCAGAGCGTCTGTCCTGTTCATACATCATTTCCCAATTTGTTGAATTTTACTCCTACCTGTTTTGTTCAAAGACGATAAAATTGACATTTCTTTAATGTCCTAAATTTCATTTTGTCAAGCATGAGCCCAAAGGATGACGTGCCCTGGCTTTTTTCTGAGATAATCAAGATAAATGATATAAGTAAGTTATAAACATCGCCCACAACAGATACCACTCAATTCACTTTTACTATTTTGTTCAAGTCTGTATAAAAATATTTTGCGGCTTGAAAGTTCAGTTGCCAATCTTATAGTTTATCGTAACAAATAATTGATTGATATGTTTCACTATCGCCTAGGGCAGATGCTCACTCACTGCACTCTTGTCATAAGTGGTTAAGTATTTTCTGGGATGTTTCTCCAATTAGAGTGTAGATTGCCCTTGAACAACATTTCACGCAGTGACGTATTTGCCCCCCTATAGGGACACTTTAATAGGCCACTGCTTGCGCTCTCACCTCGCTCAGAGTGAAAAATTTTCTTTCGTAAATTACAAGAACAGCACACCAACAGGTGAAAGTTAAAAAAGAATGTATATTTATACTGTCCCAACTTTACCGAAAGTTTGAGGCAGACTCCAGGGCAAGTTAAAAAAATGAAAAATGGGACAAATCCCATTCTCCATTCTTAACATTGTCCCTAAAGAACACTTGAAAGAAATAGACGTACGTTCTACAGTGTCGGCCGGAATAAACTGTTACACCGTCCTTACCCGCACCAGTTGTGCTTTTGTGTAAATTCGACAAGGAAATATTCACTCTGAGCGAGAGCCTACTACAAGATGTAGTGCCAGCAGCTACAACTCCTGAGCAAGGCCCGGAAACGACTGCTCCCGAAGGGAACCAACCAGACAGCCACCTCAACAGCACACATACCTTCACAAAAAGATGTAAGTACCGAGCAACCTGCACCCTAAACAGGAAGGCAATCCTAAACGGAAACTGAACCGCTAAGGTAAAGTGCAGATGGGCGTGTACGATCTGCTCTGGGCGATGGTAAGATCAGCTACCACTTCTACAAAACGATAGGTTTTCCTGATAAACTCTATGTTACCTGGCGCCAGCAAACTCGCTATCTTCGCTCTCTATTATTATTCAATGTTCTTGGGTCTACTGTTCAACATCCTTGCATTGAAGCGGATTAAACAAAAAAACCGCTTCATTTTTTATAGGTGCCAATGAATCTTCATCAACATTGCCGAACATCTTTGGCGAGATCTATTAGCTCCCACACAAGTCCGACACCGGTGCCGGGGCACTCCTCACAGCACGGCCTGCGCAATCAACAATTTGTATCCTACGTTTGCTTGATAACCAAGGGGGCCCCCCCCCGGAACCGGAAATGAACTGCAACAAGAGAGGTTGAAAAGCGATAAACAACTATACCAGCGTCCATTTGGGTTGAAAAGATATGAATTCAATGAAAAATTGCATTGACACGCAACGGATTTGAGTAAATTTTTTGAGTGAAGGGAAGGGATGATCAACATAAAATTTGATTTATTAGCCGCTTTTTATGCACACAATCCGTTTTCAGGGCATTTTCAATATATGGGTACTCCCCTTGAAGCGCTGGACACACGAGCCAAAAACGAATAATGCCTAAATGTGAAATATTTTTTATGCATAGAGTTAATTTTTTGGCCAGATGCTATTACCTCAGATTTTAACGACCTGCTGATTTATTTTACCGAGTGAACTGGAAATCACTCTATACTCATGGACTAGGGCCGCGCAACAACGAATCATAAGGAGATTTCGAATCTTATTCGGATAATTTATTTCGGAGAATCGGACTCGAATCGCTGCGATTCCGGGAAAATAACAAATATCTCATTTATACTGAGGTTCTATCATATGTGTTTCATTAGTGAATAATCTGAAATTTTTACATACATAGCGCATCAGTCACAAGAACGAAAAATGTGCGATCTTGTCTAAAAAATGTAAAATACAATTTCATTTATGCAAGTCTCTTGTCCATATCGGTCGATTCGCGCGATTGATTCCGAATTTTCTGTACGTCGATTCGAATTGTCCTCCCCTTGTTCAGGCCAATATTTAAAGGACGAGACATCTGATCAGTTAATAATGAATGTTAATTAGGAAGAATGGGTCTGTACAGGCCAAAAAACTTTCCAAAAAAAAGGAAATAACTCAGTTTCACTTTTTGTCTTTTTCTTAGGTCCAATCTTGCAGAATTGATTTGATGTCTGGCATCTACGAAACCCGAAAGATGATATCACTGTGGTGATTCAACCATTCTGGGAGAAATTTCTGTGCTACCGTAACTCAGAGGTTAGTATCAACATGCAAACCCGAGCATTCACACACAATTTAGTTGCTTTTCAGGGGATCCAACTTTAAAAAACCGTGTTAATCCATGTTGATGAAATAACTGAGGTTAGTATCCAAGCAGAAAACATCCAATAGAGATTTCCACTTCTATTCCCTGAGCCTGCGTTTACCTTTTTTCTGTGACACTGTCATTCACAGGAGTCAAACAGGCATACGAACACTCACACACACATGCAGTTTTTACATGAATAGGAAGTCGCACCGCACTTAAATGTCAGATAAATAGTAATTACTCACTATTTGAAAATAAATAATTCAGAGCGGCTATGTTCGAGAGCTAAAGTTGGCCTCCTTCAACTTGATTTGTGTGATAAAAAAAAGCCCCATTAAAAGCGAAATTTCTGCACTTTACAAAGATCAGTTCAGTACCGATTTTGGAATGTTTTTCAGCTCAGAGAACAGATGCTGGCACGATAGCTTGAAAGTAGCTCATGTGCTTTCCAAGTGGCCGTTCAGTTGGTTCATTCTCACGCAACGATTCCGGCCTTGCACAGGCGCAATTCCCAATAAAAAAAAACTTCTTCAAAACCCCTAAAAGTAGTGGTCTCTGTATTCTCTCAATATCTTAATTTTTTCTAGGACCGGCGAAGTTGAGGCTTCCTAACTTATCGCACCGGATTGCTTTCCATTTCAGTGACATCGGCCATTCAATGGGTGCCTTCACAATGTGCAAATAAGATGGTAAGTGAGTGGTTTGAAGTTCGAATCTCATCAGTGACGTCCGAACTTGAGTCCCTTTCAAAAGAAGTTCGGGTAATTAGCGCTGGAGAAAGCCGGAATCACGTAGAAAGAATTCGAATCTGATTTCGAATGAGTTTTAAATTAAAAATATCCCATTTTACCCTTATAACTTGTCCCCATATGTGAAAATAAAGAAATTTATGGTTTTTTAAAAGGTGGTATATTCTTATAATTTAACAACGTTTTCGTCCGTTTAAAAATGAAAATCCCAAGTCCAATTAACACAGGTATTTGTTGGTATGAACGATTCACAATTGATTCGAATTAATCGTGCTTCGAATCGACCCGAATCACTGAATCTGAATTGTCCAGCCCTAGTTGTGAGTTTGACTCTTAACAAGAACGCCGGAAAGTGGAGGTTAATTTTCATAATCAAGTTTGTCATTCTCATGAATTATAAATATATCTTCAATTTTTTCCGTATATTATAATTCGCTATAATCAATATTGGTAAAAGCCAGCGCCGGCGGATGATCTCCGACATAAGAGAAAGGGGGGGGGGGTTAATTGCAAATACTTTTTTGCAATCTTGCAAAAAAACTGCAATTTCTAAATTAAATTTACATATTCTGATGATATTAAATTTAGTCGCGTAAAAGGTAGAAAGTAGGCATTTCGCGGCGAAGGCGAGCGTTAAATTAGCGATTTTTACAATTTTTTGCCTATTTTTTGCCTGATTTGGCGACTCGGCGGACTCGGAGTGGTGGCGGGCTCATAAAAAGAAACTCGACTATTGGCTACCACTGATATAGGAATGGAGCTTTTTTACTTTGAATAGAAAATCAGCTAATTGCACCCCTAAACGAAACCCCTGCATTATATTATCAGGATATGAAACCAGCTATATATAGTATACAAGTAGTAATATATATTATAGTAATACTATACTATATATCTACTATAGTAAAGTGTAGCGAGTATTATATTGTGCTCCGACATAATACCGATAAGCAAGGCTGTCGGTTTTTCAAATCTCCATGTACGTAATTTATGAATAACACTTCCTACTTTTTTTCAAAACGCAAAGTTCCCCAGATTGGCAGCTCATCGGTGGCGCCGACGACTCAGTGAATCTATACTTTGGTTAGATCCTAAGTAAATATTAAAAAAACTAAGCGGCGTGATAAACACATGTTATATGGAGAAATTTATTTTTCAAGATTGAAGCCAAAAAATTCCTTTTGTCTCGCATTGCTATAAGTGACCGATAGTACAGGGCATTGGCACGGTATCCACCTCGACAATAATCAAACAAAACAAAAACAAGGATGGACAGAAACAAAGAAGATAGTGTGGTCAGAAATTTTTTATTTTTTTTTAACTACTCTTGCCACTGCTTATTCCTTAGAGTGGGACCTATCACCCTGTACCAAGCACTGTAAAACTGTCCCATTTTAGATACGGACAAAAGTATGAATTCGCCTGAAAGAGTGATATAATTCCTGTTCGTCTTAGCCTACCCAAGCTATTACACCCTTGGTTTGAGTGATGGGCTTTAATAAGTGAGTTGTACACGTCTGAACACCAACCCGATAACCTTCCAACTAAATAAAAGTGCTCTCTGGCAACTAAACCCTCGAGCAACCTATGATAATAAAAAAATCTTTTTTATATTCATCTGGACCCGGTCGGAATTCAAAATCCTACAGTCCTGGAGTATCACATATAATAAAAGTACCAACCTGAGGTAGACTAAAATATAACACGCCATACTACACAGGACATTCAACAAATTTTCAATTTCGATAAAACTCATAGATGCAAAACCGAATCATTTACATATTACGAATCTGATTTCTAATAAATGGTGCGAATCCAATCGTATCACTAACTAATTCTATAGAAATAAACGAATATATCAGTTATACTATTATCAACATGACTCCTTTGTGAAAGTGAAGAAATCTATAGTTTTAAAGTATATATTTCAATTCAACACTAAAGCCTACAATTTTCATATTTTAACGGCGAAAAATAAATCGATTTTGTTCGAATTGACCAAAATCGCTGGTTTTAAATTTTCGTCGTTTAAGATTAATAAAATCTAGTTTTATTGACAAGTGTCAGTTCCTGAGGAACGATTTGACGATCGATTCGAATAAATCTTGCTCGAATCGATTCAAATCAACGAATTGAATTGCCTCAGCCCTAGCCTATATTATTTATATATATATATATAAATATATATCCCTGTGCCCATTTCACCAACTCTATACTATATAAACTTATTTTTAAATTTGAGTGCGCCCTGAGCGAGGCTAGAAATAGCACTTGGAAGAAACTTAGCATTGTATATGACATGCAACTACTACAAAATGTAATGCCTAATGGAACTGAACCGCCATGTAGAAGTGCAGTGAGCGGTATCTTCCCTGGGCGATGGCAAAACCATCTACCCCTTCTTTGCTTCTTTTTAGTCGCCTCTTGACAGGCAGGAAATACGTTGAGACTCTTCTAGCCCATACCTAAAGGGCATTAGAAAATACTTGCCCTGGGCGAAAAAAATCACCCACCCTTTCTTTCACAGGAACATCACACCTCTTCACAAGCAAGAACAGCGTTCCATCAACTCTTTCCCCCAACTCAGACCACAACTGTGGTGGCGTCACTACTGATGACGAAGTGCCCGTCTGGCTCATCTGCGTCATAGTTGTCTTGTTCGTGATCGTGGTGGGCCAATTTGGTGCCTATTCTTTTTATACCGGGCCCTAAGAGCAAAAAGCATGTTTTGCCTTGATTTACACGAAAATTAACTTTTACGCGCATTCAGCGCTATTTTATCAGTTTTAACATTACGTTCATTAGCTCTATTGATGCCTGATTATATAAAAATTATCTAAACTCAATCAATATCTCTTTTACGCGCATTCGGCGCTATTTTATCAGGTTTAACATTACGTTCATTAGATTTATTGATACCGATTATATAAAATTCTCTTAACTCAATCAATGTCTCTTTTACGCGCATTCGGCGCTATTTTATGCGGTTTAACAGTACGTTCATTAACTTTATTAATTCCTGATTATATAAAAATTATTCAAACTTAATCAATATCTCATTTTATCAAGCTTGATTCAAAGATGGACCGCGCCTAATCAGCGCGAATCATCAGTGATTCATACTTGGCAAAAATATCCTGATTATTCTTCTTATTCGATTAAAATTTATCAAAATGTAATAAAAACTTTTATTTCATAGCCACTTCTTAGATTGGATCACCCTGTCAGAGGCCCTGTAACAGTGGCTACTTATAGACGGACAGGGTTACAATTATGTTCGACTTTGCCTACCCAAGTTATTACACCCCGGGTTGACTGGTGGGAATGGATAAGCGAGCCAGGACTCGCCAGGACTCGAACCCGAGCTCTTCAACCTGCGACGCCAACATGTTTAACCACTAGGCCATCGCGCCCACTACTGCCAGATCTATATTTTATACGAAATGACTCAAAAGTGTCCGTGATGATACATTTCAAGCGACAAATATTTGTCGGATGTTGTGCAACATACTTTTACACTCCTCTTGTGAAAATGCGACTAGATATGGGCAATTCGATTCGGTGATTCGAATTTGATTCGAAGTACAGGTTATTCGATTCAATTATGAATCGTTTATAGGACACATAGGACAACAAAAACATGCTAAATGAAGTGCATTTTTTCATTTTAAACACAAAAATTAATCGATTTGGGTCAAATTTGAGTTGGATA